>CM075860.1:14816669-14881910 GCA_037975125.1 Latrodectus hesperus | reverse complement strand
TTCGCCTCAAAATTTTTTGTTCTTTTAAAAATAGTTATAATTTATAAAAGTGTCTTAAACACACAATGAAGAATAACTTTTTTAGAGAAGAATAAACTTTTGTTAAAACATTTTTTAAATCATTTCGGGAGAAAGAAGAGATAAGTAAATTGTTAAAATATTTTGTAATGGAGATGGAAATTTCCTCATTTTTTTCATCTATGATATTTTCCATATGTTTGTTTTAGTCTATGAGATTTCTTAAATCTTTTTTTTTATTTTCGAAGAATGACACAGTAAAAAAATTTATCCAGATTTTAATTTCATTTTGTAAATTATTTCCTTTTTTCCATTTCCTGAATTGTAAATATATATGAAAAAAATTATTGTAATCTTCATAGAACATTTTATAAAATAATACATTGATTTTTTATGACAGGAAAGAAATGTTTTGTTTGGTTAGTTCATTTCGGTTAGTAATAGTTTAAATTATTTATATTGCATAGAAAAATTTTCCTATTAAGTTGACTTTTTAATGCAATCCAAAGTATTCTTGCTTTTAAGTTGTAAGTATAACATCGATGTATTTAAAACATTCAACGTTTTTCCCCTATTTTTAATGGTTCTAGAGTTAAAACTTCCCTATAAAATACTTGGATAACGAATGGGTTTAGTTTTAGAATAGTAATATATCAGAATTATTTTAACTACACAATCATAACTGATTTTGAGTAATGTTCTATTTTTTGAGAGGAAGAAAAATTTTATTAAAAAAGCTTAACAAAAGTATTTTTGTTATTACAGTAAAACCTTTCTAACATTTCAACCAATTTTGGAATTAAAAAAGGCCAAACACCATATTAAAAGTTTAATTTCTAAATGTCTATGAAGTTATAAATAGTGTGATTTCATAAATTAAAATAAGCTAATTAGAATTTAAGCAATTAAAGTATATCATAACATGCCTGTCACAAATTAAGGCAAATCTTACTTTGGATCGTTCATTAAAATTTGAAAAATATGGGAATTAATAATTGTAACTATATTATAAGTGATTTAATAAAAATATATATAATTTAATGTCTCTAAAATAATTTTCTAATAAAAGAGTATATTTTAATAATATTTATGTTCATAATAAAATGAAAAGTTTAGTATTTCTTAACATTTATATCTATTGTCTTCGATCATAACTTAGGGCTCAGATTTTTTCAAAACTATACAAAAACAGAGATTTTTTAAAACCATAACAAACAAGCAACAAGGAAAAGTGAATTGAACTAACACTTCATTGAACTAGAAACTAGAGAGATGACTCTTACGTCCCAGCTCAACAAGGTATGCACCGTGTACTTAGAATCAAGTACATCATTTTAAGCAGATGAGGAATAAAAAAAATGTTGATAACACTCATGAACTTGAAAATGTATGTTGTCAAGAATTGGTAGTCTAGCTTGTTGACCAAGAAGTGATGAGTTTTATTTTTGACTCAATCGAAGATTCCTAGTGTTCTCTGTTGGCGATGAGGACACATTAACTATTAGCTCAGGTGTTACCCACATCACTTGACCATGGTTCAAAATTATGTGGCAATTGAGTGTGCTTAGAGGACTTTTCAGTTGACAGCTGCTGTAAGCATGTATTGCTCGTTTACAAGTGAATACTACGGATGTCTGTAATCCAAACTCGTAAAAATCTCATGTTTGACGGTATTTTTTATACTTTTAACATTTGAGTTACATTTTATGAAGTGCTAGCTTAAGGAATTATATAAACAAATACTTAAATTGTTATTTATATATTAATGGCTAAGGAATTGGTCTTCCATCCAGAAGGGCGGAGTTAAATTTAAAATGGCACCAAAGACCCACCGAGTACATGGGATATACATGCTCATTAAATGTGTAGAACCAAAAGTCCTGTGGTCGGTCGTTGAGCAGTTACCATGAGTGTAATGGTCTGCAGAAAATTTCCTTCATCTCCAGATGAATGTCAATATTGAGGGAGTGGATCCTCTGGTGGTTCCACCCTATCGGAGGATTCTTAGAGAAAAATCGTACTTTCACCTTCGTGGTGCTCTGCTTAAACGAAGAGAGCTCCCTTCTGACTTATTTTCGCGTAGCCTTCGGTTAGTGAACTTGATTTGAGCAAGTCATAAATCACAACAATAACCACAAGATTATCTTATAAAACAAAAGTGATTTACTTAAAACTGTTTCATTTTTCCAAATTTGTCAGTATTTGATTATGAAAAGCTATTTCTGATTAAATGCAATTTGATTCATTAATCGGAAATAATTGATATGATTATTAAATTACACGATAATGATATAAATGCATTATTCACAAGAAACGCGAAGCTCGATTCTATGTTAAAGTCAAATAACTCATTCTTATTTGCTTGATATATAATTTAATCGACTTAACAGAAAAAATATAACTGAAAAAATAAAAAAATTTGAATAATCAAAATAAATGTAAACATTTGGAAACAAAAACCGCTTCTCACATTACGGAGATATAATAAATTCCTGGCGATGATTCACGTGGGAGGCACTTAATAATTCATACATCAATAAAAACTTTAAGCCGTATAACGGCTGAAATTTTGGCCAAGTCTGAATTGCAAATGGGTGCAAAAAAGGAAAACAAATTTATTTTAAGATGTCGTTCTTTGGCTGATTTAAAATATACACCGTATTCCAAATCTTAAAATATTGACTCTACAGCATTTTTAATTACCTAAAACCATTATTAAAAATATGGGAATTTATAATATTGCGTAAGCATCAGAATTTGGTGACAAATATAAAATGTGTAGCCCCGAATACCTTTTCTTTTTACATATTACATCTCCACGGTGTAAAGTTTTCAAAAAATTACAATATTTACATTTTGATTTTTGAAGAATTATTGTTTTTACCGATTCTAATGAATGTGTTTTTGATTTTTCCATTATATCACCTATTGGATATGCACTTAGATGCAGTTGAAAGGAATTCTGGCTTTAGTGTTTACTAACTTCCTGACTATCAGAAATTGTAAAATATTTCATTCCTCATTCGAGCTGTTTTTAGCTGATCTATCAATGACACCTCATTTCGTAATGGAAATCAAAAATTCTAGAATGTAGTATCTTTAAAAAGTAAAACAGTGTTATTTTCTAAATTGCACACACATTTTTATATTTTTTATTTATTTATTTTACTTATTTATTATTTTTTTAATGTAATCTAGTTCTATTTTTCTGAGTGAAAGTCACATCTTGTGAAATATTAGATTATAGTATTATATGTTAATTAGTAATATATATTAATAATAATTATTCGAATTATTATGTAGTAGAAGTATGTTTTATTGTAGCATTAGCAGGATAATAGGCTTTACCTGCTAATACTTTAATATAACATGATTACAGGATAATATATTAAACGAGAAAGTTATTCTATCAATATAAATAGAAAACTTTAAAACTCACTGCTTAATAATTGCTTACATTAATTTACATTTTATGTATTAATTAATATATTATTAATGTTTAAAATGCTTATATCATATTATTTCAAAACATTTTTCTAAACTGAACTTACTCTTTTAACTTCTTTTTTTTTCATTAAATTTAGTTTTCTTTATCAATTTGATTTTTTTCTCTTTAATAATATTTTTAAATAATTCATAAAATCATATTCATATGTAATTACATAATAGTTGTGAATTACTTCTCTTTTTGTTTATTTATTTCTTTTATTGAATTTATATTTCTTTTCTTTTCAAAGTAATGCAGATGACTTTAATTGATATGTGTTCAAATAGAATGAGAAAAGAGAAAATTTGTAGTATAGAAAAATATTGAACAATATTTTAAAATTTAATGATTTTAACAAAATGGAAAGTTCCTGACTGAAATACTATCCTACTCTATTCGTTAGCTTTTAGAAAATAAAGACTAAATATGAAATACATCTTTGCAATTATTTGCTAGCATCACAAATTTTAATATGTTATTATTTAATTATTTTAATATATTACGTAATTCTAAATGCGAAATACATGTATATGAAGTTATTTATTGTTGAATTTCCTTTCAGATTTTAGAAAGGTTGCTTCTCAAATGTTTCTAAAATTCAATAAACAGTAACTGTTAAATAAAATCATAATTCCAGGTATTCTTAACATAAAAACATTTCCTTATGCTCTCTTAAATTAAAATCATTTGAATTTTCTTCTTTGTAAAAAAATATTTTCAATATTTATTACACAAAGAAGAAAATATGCTATCCCTAAAGAGTGAAAAAAGAAATTAATTATTTTTGATCGAATTGTTATATATATATATACATATAATATATATCTGTGTGTGTGTATGTGTGTTAGTGTTAGTGTTAGGAAAAAAATTGTCAGTGAATTCTGTTAAATTTTAAAAAAAATTTCAAAATTCTGAGTTCATTTAGAATTAATTTAAATCTCGTTTATTATTTTTATTGTATGTTTTTCTATCTAAGTAATTAATTTCACAGGCTTTCATAAGGAAATTAAATATTGATCTTATTTAATCAATAAGTAAAATCTGTTTATTTAATCAATAAATAAAATTGATTTATTTAATCAAAAACTTTGTGTTTTGATGGCAATTATCTAAACTTTTATAGTTTTCCATTTTTTTTCTACATTCTGTGTAGTATTGATTTTTAATATCATGGCTGATATTTAGTTCATCCAAAATAATGAGAAAAGAACAGAATTCATAATTTTTAGAAGTTTTTAATATCTTTAATCGGTCAGTTTGAGCTGAAAAAGTTAATTATTTTATAAAAAAATCAGCTTAAAAATTTTCAATTTCTATTTGGTTTCTTATAACATGTACTTTCGATGAAAATCACTATTTAGTCACCAAATATCTATATAAATATTTATTTACAAAAGAAAAAATTCTTATTCTCTTGAAATAATCAAAAGTAATACGACATTAAAATATGGTCAGTTTCATGGTAACTTTATTATAAAAAATTAGAAAATCATTAAGGAGAAAGATTTTAAAACTCTATTTTTAGTTTTTTGTAGCAATTTTAAAAATATTCTTAACTTAATGTTTGTTTCATAAAGCCCATTTAATACAATTGTTTTTTCTTAAACCCCACACCATTAAGTTGGTTTAATTTTTAATTCAATTTTTTTCTTTCCAATCTTAGTATAAATGTGTTTTGTTAATTTGTTTTGTAAAGTTATGTTTCTCACCCTCAGACTTGTCGATTGACTGATTTCGAGTTGTTGTTATTTATGACTCTTGGACAAGCTAAGCTCGCTAGTCAGCGGCTTTGCGAAATTAAGTCAGTGGGGTGCGTCTTTCGCTTAACCAGAGCACCACGAAAGCGGAAATACGTTTTTGCTCTAAGACTCCTCCGATAGATGGCACCACTATAGGATACACTCTCTCTGTTTTGACATTGTTCTGGAAGGGGAGGAAATTTTCTCCAGACCATTACACCCATGGTAACTACTTCAACGACTGATCGCAGGACTTTAATTTCTATGGATTTAACTAACACGTATATCGCATGTACTCGGTGGGTCTTTGGTGGTATTAAGAATCGAACCCAATCCTTCCAGGCGGAACGTCGATGCTCTAACCATTAGGCTATCATGGCCTCTCTGATTTCGCTTAAAACTTTATATTTCCACTGTGTGTTTACTTCCTGAGGTAATTTTCACTAGAAATTGAGTGATATTCGGTGTCACAGGACAAGAAACTCGGAACAGCACAAAGCATCCAATCTAACACATGTACATGTTGTAAGCAGAAGAACAACTCACATCTTCTATTATTTAAATATGACAGAGACCATGACATTCCAAAAAGATTGATATTACTGCCTCAATTAGTTGCTCCAATCACTGTTAGGATTATTCTACATATTTTTAGTAATTAGTGCAATTCTTTAGCTGAATTTTCAAGGGGAAACCCGTCAAAGAGAGGGTAAATGTAATGTGCAAACTTTTGATCTCAAGAATTCCATTAAACAGGGAAATGGAGGAAATATTTGTGGCATACACTAACCCCAGAGATTTCTTCAATTGAGTTCTTCTATCAAGTTTTAAACTTTCTATCTTGATGGAATTCAAAAGAGGATTGAGAAACATTATAAATAATCATATTAAAGCTCAGAATCAAACAAGTTTTTATAGAAAATTTGGATCAAATTTTCGATAATGAGCTGGTGAGGATATACAATTGTGACTAAAATTATGGAAGCTATTTTATCTGTTTATTTTTGATTTTTGACGAATCATTTCGATGATATTATTTGAAGTATGGCTGTAAGTTCATCTACCACTTGAAGAATAACTTAAATAAAAAAATGTAATAAGTTTGCTTCATTATTTGCCCCCATCAAAAGTTAAACACAATTAAGAATGAAAACGATACATAACTTGCTTAGTCTAATTACTTTTCATTAAATCAAATGCAGCCAGTCAGCTTTTATACTCATAGAGCCAATCAGATGTCAGTTTGTTTTGACAATGGACTAATCATATTACGGTAAGATTCAATTCTTGATCCATCATTGGTTGACGTTCAAATGACATTTGTGATTGGGATTATTAGCACATGGGTTATTTTTATTGCATTATTTCATTTAGAAAAAGAGAGAGAGGCTTAAAAGAATTATATAAAATTGCAGAAATGTATCGCAATGTGTTGACTGATAATCCAAAACTTGATGTATTGCATATTAAAGGTTGTAATAATGAAGGAATTGTTAGATAAATTTAATTAAAAGGAACTGTCTAACAACGAGGCTGTTAATAATAGAATTTAAATTGTTACTCATATCAATACTTACCTATTTCATAATACTGTACTTTATATATTTCTGGTTTTGTTCATGGTATTTATAATATTGCAATTTACATGTTTCTGGTATTGTTTTTTGATCTTGTATGCCCTTATTGTATGAATATTTCCATTCTAAATTATAAACTTACCTTATTTTCATTTAAAATTGAGAATAACATTTCAATTTGCAAAATTACCATTATAAATTAATTGAGAATCGACTACTATTTTGCATTAGGTGTCAAGCACTTAACAAAGCCATCCCCCCTCTAAATGTCTATCAAAATTAACAAGTTGGGAGTTTTATTTGATAGTTATGGCAAGGTCCATATCTCTCTCTCTGCTAACTAAAGGTACAGACTAAAATTCTCGCTCAGCAACTTTAACTAACAATAGTTAATTTTATCTAATTTTTTAAAATATAAAAGGATATTTAATCATCGCAAGACAAAACTGGTAAAAGTTAATGAAAAATATATTAAATCAACTCTTGTATGGTAAATAAAAGGATTAAGCTTAAGTGATAGAAGAAAACCGCATTTTCAAGTGTAGAAGAAAAAATGGCTCAATATTGTTGTTTCCAGTGCCTGTATACTAGAATGTTCACCTTTCAGTACTATAAGGAGGGGAACACGTGGTAACTTCAAGTAGTGAGGCACTCATTGAGCACATGCCGTCGTTGAAATAAAAATTCCTCATAACTTAGAAGAGACCAAGCGGGAGAACCCCTCATACTTGACTTGCCATCTTAGTAGTATCATTTCACATGGAGGACATTGCAACCATGAGCCAATTTCACGCGCTCCAGCCACCATTATGGAACAGGAGGGATCTTTTGTTGGTTTGAGATTCGAATTCACTACCTTCCGATAATGAGAACGAATCCTTACCCAATCAGGCCATCGTGGCCACAAAAGGCGCTGTGTAAGGTAAAATTTAGTGCAAGCAGTATTAGACAGAGACAGAATCATTGATCTGAATGTTATAACTTAGAAAAATGTAATTTGTCTTCCTCAAATAAATGTTGAATTTAAACTAATTTTAATTGGACAAGAGAACAAAGGGACAGAGTTATGATGAGAGAGGAGACAAAAATCTTTCATAGGGAGTGATCGCCCACAATACATAGGACGAAGAACGAGTAATTCCTAACTACATTTCACCTGCAGTAAAATACCAGTCAGTGAGGCTGTGCAATGCGAAAGGTGTACGAAAGATTTATGCTAAATAGAAATACGAAAGTCCAAACGTGTGATGGAAGTGCTTGAACCGCGTATGATGGCCTTCCATGACAATCAAGCATTTGTATATCAATAGGTCTCAGTTCCATGCCAATTTACTACCATGTGCCAAAAGTAATTGTAATATCGTATTGTTTTCATGGAATAACCTGATAACAGCAATGATGGTAACCCTCTAAAATTGTACCGGGATCATGTGACGCGGTATTGAGATGATCTGGCTCTGTACCTGGATGATTTGACGCTGTACTGGGATGATTTAATACTGTATTGAAATGATTTGACCTTGTACCTAACGAGCTGCTTAATGCACTTTTGTATCCTACGTGAAAATTTCCTTTCGGCTGGACTTTTCATAGATATGAGCTCTAGTCACAAGAGAGGAAGCCTAAAAGACCCCCAGCACCTATCCCCGACAAACGGCAATGTAAATGGTAGAAACACAACATCGATTTCCCTTTCTCAAAAACTGACCTGAGATCAAACCCGAGAACTTTCGCATTTCAGACTGGTGCCCTATCATTGCATCTTAATAAGCCCTTATAAAGATGTTTTAAGAAATTTGTAAATAAAGAGAAAAAGCAAAGAAAGAAACAGTAACTAAATTTTGATTTCCATATCATAAAAGTTCACTCCATGGAGAAGTATTGAGCTGGTAGCTGAAAGGTTAGCGTTTTGGGCTTCAGTTGAACAGTTCGTGGCTTGGTTTATATAGTGGTTGGTAATTCGTTTTAAATTGTAGGTCCAGGTCTAATTAGCCCTCGTTTGCAAAAGCATGAACGTTGCGCGACAAACCATGGAAAAGTGCTTCAAAGAGCAGAAGTTAAAGATAGCCCAACTATAGAAATTAACTATACAAACAATTTTTGGACATTGCAGCATATTTGTTTTGGGTTATTCTGATCCAATAAGCAAACGACTTTGTGTTTTACTTTTGTAAGATTTATTTATTAAAGACTACAGAGTTTTATTAATTTTTATTTTTACTTCTTAATAACAAGTTTAATGGAAGTTACCAGATTTTTTCAATTTGCATCGGATTTAATTTTGTTACTTTAACATTTTATATTTTATATACATTCTACATTGCTAGCCACCGTTAATTCAACATCCTGAAGGAAGCATGCTATTAACATGAAATTTTCAGCATGCATTATTCGAGGTGAGATATGCCAATGATTAGAATTTCAGCGCAGAAGCACATCACGTGCACCTGTGGCTCCTCTTCAAAGCGCTATTTAAGGCTTGGAGAGCGATTTCAAGTTCGGCAATTGTGTTTTTCTTGTAACTTTTTTCCATAAAAAAAACGATTAATTATGCCTGGTAAAAAACAGCGATCATATTTTGATCAAGTATCCGAGTTCGTCAGAGGAAGGATAGTGGCCTACCGAGATTGTGGATTATCTTTCAGAGAAATCGGTAGTCATGTTGGACGTAACCAAACAACTGTAATGCGGATATGTGATCGTTGGATGAAGGAGGCTTCGATGGACCGACGAGTTCCATCGCATCCACCTCAATGCTCACTTCACGGGATGACAGTCAAGTTGTGCTCATGACGGTGACGGATCGCTCAGCCACACGAACCACAGGACAGCATATTCATTCTGTAACGCATCATCCCAGTGTCTGTGCGTACCATTTGACGACGTCAGGAACCGCAGCACAACACATTCATTCTGTAACGCATCATCCCAGTGTCTGCGCGTATCATTCAACACCGTTTACAGCAGAGTGATCTGTCCGCAAGACCTCCATTGCTTCGTCTACCCTTGACGCAGATCCACAGACGTCATTGCCACCAATGGTGTGATGAAAGAAAGATGAGGATGGCAGAATGGAATGAAATTGTCTTTACTGGCGAGTCACGCTTCTATCTGCAACACCCCGATGATTGCATTCGAGTCTGGAGACACCGTGGAGAGAGGATGCTGAACAGCTGCGTTATGCACCACCACACTAGTGTTGCATCTGGTAATACTTTATGGGGCGGTATTGGATATTACTCTCGCACTCCTCTAGTACGCATTGGTGGTACTTTAAACAGTCAGCGCTACATCTCCGAGGTGTTGGAGCCAGTTATCCTTCTTTACCTTAAGGGCTTGCCCACAACTATATTTCAACAGGATAATATACGACCACACGTGGAACGCATAGTACAAGGGTTCCTCGTCAATCGCCAGTTGAATTGCTTCCCTGGCTGGCTCACTCTCCGCATCTTTCACCGATAGAAAAACATGTGGTCCATGGTTTTCAACAATGACTCAGATTACATCCCCAGCTGCCATATCAGATCCAATTTTGGCAACATGTGGAAGCTACTTAGTCTGCTGTACCCCAAGAACACATACAAAACCACTTTGAACCAATGCTGAGATGTGTAACAGTGGTGATCTCCAAGAAAGGCGGCTACTCTGGCTACTGATTTTGGCAGGAACCACAATTCACAAAAGTTTGTAAATTTAATCATTTGATATTTGATCAACATGTTATCTATAAAATAAATTTTGTTGTGATATCACTTGTCTTTCTTGATGTTGCAATTTGGATGGCCAGTAGTGTGCATTAAAAATAGATCATACAGAATGCGATAGATATCTATAAAAAGAGATTTTTTTCATATTTATATTTCCCTTATATTAAAACTTTAATACTTTTTTATATAATATGTCAGTTTTTTATCACACTCACACACGGGCATAATTTGCTCTTAAAATATTACTGATCATAATTTAAAGAAATAAAATGAGACAATATTAAGGGTATATTTATTTTAAAACTGCTTTAAAAACTGGACAAACTTAGAAAAAAATGGGAAAACTTAATTCATATCACATGGTTATGACAAAATATTTTGTTTTTTAAATATCTTTTATTAACATTTATTTAAATTAAGGCCATTGTAAGGCATTTTTGAATCCAACACGTAAATTGCTTTCCAGGAAGATTTTTCGTTGATAATGGGACATATTCACTTGTTGCAAGGGAGAAAATCCAGAAAACTCTCAAGCACCTACCTCTATAGACATGCATATAAAGCAGAAGTGCACATCTATCTCATATTATCCGCAGTGACTGCTTTCGAACCTGAGATCTTATGTTTTGAAGAACGCTGTCGTACCCCTAAGCCTTTTAAATTATATATATGTCAAATTTTTATTCTGAGTTGTAAACTTCAACACATAACTTCCAAGATAAGTTAAAAATCTACCCATCTTATATTTACTAGAAAAATATTAACCCTCTGAGAATGTTAAGAGATCTGAAGAGCTGCATTAATTTTATCCAAAAATGTCTGGAAATACTTGATTGCACAAGGAATAAAAAGCTTTTGAGCAACAAAATAGTTAAACAGCACAACATCGCATGATTTTATCTAATTTTAAAAGACTTTAATGCTCACACACATTTCAATTCTAAAAGAAAAGTATAAATGAAACATTGCATAAAGTTTAATACAAAACAATAAATAAAATTTTAAAAAAGTAATTAGCTATTATATAAAATAATTAATTAAAAATTAATTAACTGTTATATAAAAATCCCCCCAGTACTATATAATTCTGCAGAACTTAATTTTCAGATTGTATTCATTTATATAATCATTCTTTTAGGTACATGTAATTTAACAAAAAAGCTAAATTCTCCTTATCTTTAACAGCACTTGTTTAATGGACTTAATGTTAATTTGTAAAAATGTTACAGAAATATGAGTAAAAATTTGTTCGTGCTATTTATGGATTACTTCAACTATTCCAAAGCCGTTAAAATGCATTTCTTCGGTAATGAAATAACTATAAAATTCTTGACCCTTAGATTTGAAAAGTCAGAATTAAAATTGAGGCAATTGTGAAAATAATTTTCAGTCATAAAATCCTGATGTTTAATGCTTCAAAGGAAGAAAAAACACAGCCAGTAAATGCCTTTTCCAAAATTGTCATTCTTTTATGACTGCATCGATTGTTTTATGTGCAAGTAAACAAAATAAAAAATACTAATTTTCAGGAAAAGATAATTTTTAGAAAATAGTTAGAGCAAATTTAAATGAAATTGTTTGAGCAAAATGTATTTGTGCGATTGATTTACTTAAGGAAATATATAAACCGTGTTTTCAAATTATTTTTCAGTGATATTTAATAATTTGTTTTATATGTTCAATAATTTATTTATGTAAATCCAATAATTTATTTATATATAACTTATACTGATGAATTTTAAAGAAAAGATGAATAACTTTGCGAAAATAAAGCTGAATTTAAAAGGTAAACTTATTCCTTGTATAGTTTAAAAGGCCTATACTTTAACTAAAAATGTGTTTTGAAAATAATCCCAATTGATATCTATTTTATACATGAAATAAAACTTAATATCTGCTTTCATGTTAGCATTTCATACTCCGGCCTAGTTCTTATTTACGATAATTACATTTTTCTAAATCGGTATATCTTTTACAGTTATCATTTTAACTGCTTGTAAGGAATTCACTTTACACAAATAATATTTAATAAACTTCATTTATTGGAAGTAAATCTTTAACCACTTGTTTTTTATTAGTTATCAAATAAAATTTATATTCGTTATTCTCAACGTAATAAACTATTCATATTTATTTCATAAAATAGCTTAAGTGTTAAAATAGGCTGTTAAGTTATTTATATAGAAAATAATGTATTTTAAAAAAGCATAACTCAACAACTAACAACCTTCATATCAAAGATAAAAATCTCAAAATCGATCTTTTTACCGACAAGAAATTGAAGACCTAATTCTAACCCTTAAAATTTATTTAATGCGTTTTCCGCCGCCCACCCTGTCTAGTGGTCAGAGTGCATGACTGCGGATAGGGTGGTCCTGGGTTCGAATTTTGACTCTGGCATGGATGTACTTTCTCTCTCTTTGTCCTTTCTTTTGGTGAATGGTTGCCTACCTTATAAACGGGTGCCGATGGCATGTGTGTACTGAGGAAGTCGGACCCCACACCAAACTATGATTCAGTAGGAAAAGTGGAGCAGCGCACTTTATATTGCCAGCCTAGCTGGCACAAGACAACACAAACATAACATTTTCCCTATAATAAGGGCTTTCCAAAAAAATAGAGTGCTATATTCACATGTGAACAGTGAAATTTCCCAGGAGATTCTCAAGCCCCCACCATGCCAAATATGAATTAAGAAAGTAATGTCCACATCTCTCATTATTCGTCTGGAATCGAACATGAGACATTCTACTTCGAATAGCCAAGTGATAATTTAATAAATTTTTCATACAAGTCACATAAATCAATACATTTTTTATCGATTGGTATAAACTAAAATTTTTAAATTAAAATTTTATGTTGTAAATAAATATTACTAGTACTTAGTTTCTCGGCTCAGTAAAGATATTGCAAAATGTTACAATGCAGGCATAAATAAATATCTATTATAGTGTATACTATTGTCATTTGGAATAACTGAATTTACCTTGGCATATTTTCTACTGTAACTAAGCAATAAAATCAAGTTTGGCGTGCCATTAGTAGTCAATGTTTGCAATTGAGGGTTAATTAAACCGGGATTTACAGTTTTAAATCGATTCTGAACCACAACAAATTTCCAAGGTAGGATTCGATTCCATGAACTGTTGAACCAAGGGAAAACTATCTAAGCATTTGGCTGCCATCAACACTATAAAATCAGGAAAATTATCAGATAAATTTAAAGATGACAAAAGAGTATTCACACACATAATTAATGTTTGATTGTAAGCATTTCTGTGTCAGGATATGTGAGGATGTTTCCTTAAAACTATAATAAAATGGCATACCTGACAGGTTAAAAATAGTTTATCAAAGGTTTTTTGTTTTTGGAGTATTTTTTTAGTTAGATATTAAAACGTAATTTGAGACTGGAATATTACTTTATTTTTTTTAAATGTTTTCTTATTTAAGTGCAGAATATTGATATAAAGCCAGTAATTTTAATGGCACCCAATCACACTTGTTCAAGTTAACTTTTTAAATTCGTTTATTATATTTCAACATCATTTTTTGGCTTAAAAAATATAAGCCATTTATTCAGTCAAGAGAAACTTATTTAAATAGTTGGTTATACATACATGTCAGAAAAGCATGCTCTATTTTACGGATAACCTGATTTCTATATTATGGATAACGATTAGTTATTTTTCGGTGTAATGGATAGCAAAATAGATAAAAATGTTTGAGCATCCAACGACTATTACCTACATGGAGGAAAGACAATAGACATATACTCAATTACTTCCGTTTCGCAAGGGAGAAAACCCGGAAATCTCCAGCGGATCAAATTTAAGGACAACATTAATTACTACCTAAATACAGCTCATTCACAACTGCAACTAACATTTCAAATAAAAAGCTCTTGTCACTATAGCAACCACCACTAACCAGACTACTTGAAAGGATATGCTCTGATAATAGACATACAGACTGTAACATGCAGCATTACTGTTAACAATTGTTTGAAATAAAAAAAACATTTTATTTATTATTTTAATCTTTTGTTTCTTGTGTACAATGTGTACAAGTGTACTTGTGTATAAGTGTACTGTCTTGTGTACTTGTGTAAAAGTGTACAAATGATTACGTTTTATAAATGGAATCAATATGTTCTGTGGCCCTAGATAAAACGATTGACATTAAGTTGTATCGAAAAGTCTTAGACGGTAGATAACAAAATAAAATACCAAGTGATATACCTAACGCTTTTGTGGTTGAAGTGTGATTTGATAGAAATGTATTTTTATTCAGTCAATTATTCATGTCTATATAAGGTAGGTTATGTTTAAATGAATGTTAAAATTAGAGCCACCCCTAATGGTATTAAAAGTAAAGTTAAAAAAGAGGAGTGCCATGAATTCCTGATTTAGAAATGTTACTTTAGGTATCAAAAGAAAACAAATCTGACGTATAATATGATTTTACAAGCTATATTTACCAGTTAATAATATCAAAATATTCATGAAAGAAATTGCAGAAGTTGGGTATTAAAACATATCGGTTTCCTTTCCGAAAGGTGTTGAACTTGATACTGACTCTACCAAAGACCATTCTATAAAATATTCCCAGCATTTTAAAATTTTATTTTAAAGTTCTTCCATTGGTGTGGTGTAAATATTTGAAAAAGCCCGTCAACGACTCATATCATTCTCGATTACTAAATGTGGGTATGGCACTTTAAGCAGGCCGTGGTCGCAATGTCCTCCAAGTGAAATAATATCTGCGCTCAAGTATTAGGGACCTTCTGTTTGGTCTCTTCTTCTGAATTACAAAGACTTTTACTCATATCTGTATTAATATAAATAAATAATGATTGTAACAAGAATTAATTTATAATATTGTTGAGCTATGCCTACTCCAGTGCCGTTACCAATTGCGCTAGATTATGCGGGTAAGGATCCGTGCCGCGCATAACCTGATCGAGAACTTCCCACAAATTCTCAATTAGATTACATCAGGTGAGTTCGCTGGCCCGAGCAGATAAATTAATCATGGTGCCATTCGAATCACATACATACATTGCCAGGTATTTGACATTCTTCATTGTTTTGGTGGTAGATGCCACTATCCTGAGGAAACATAATGCACATATTGGGAACATAGTCCGCAAGGACAGATACGTAATTTTATTTATCCATCGTGCCTCCCACAATGATGAATGAACCCAAAGAATGTCAGGGAAACATTCACCAGACCTTAATGCTCCCGCATACAGCCAGGACCGTTTTAGTAAAAGTTGAAAAGTGTTTGCCTAAGATCAGAGGCTTTACGTCATATACGACAACAAACATCTATCAAATAGAGCATACAACGTGATTCATCGGAAAATACAATCCGTCGCCACTCACTGGACGTTCAGTTGAGGTATTCGCGTTCAAATAACAGCATTCGTCGCCACAATCAGCATAGGTGCGTGAACAAGGAATCTGCTTTAAAGGACAAGACGCAGCAACGTTCCCTGCACAATAGCTTGGCAGACACTGTTGGCAGGTCCATGGCTCATCTGGGCGGTCCATTGCTCAACAACAGCACGTCTGTTCGCCCAAATGCATGTCTCTGCAGTTGTCTTCCCCTGTGTCTTCTATGGCGTTTAGCGCACAACATTTGCCATGTCACTGATTTTGGACATTCCCATTTTACCATTCCATGGTACATTTTTACTATGGCAGCATGTGAAGGGGAACCACGCCACCTTTGTCCCTAAAACATTGATCATGTCCTTTTGGAAGTTGGATAAATCACTCTGTTTCTGCATTACGCCAATGATTACCATGATTCTCCCGAGAAACCCTCACACACCCATTATATACGCTCAACTGCAAACTGCACTCTGCTGCCACATGCCTGCTGTGATTGATTATTTAATGTTGACGTCAAAAGTACGTGGTGATCATATTAATGGGACTGGATTGTGTAATGTATATATATATATATATATATATATATATATATATATATATATATATATATATATATATATATATATATATATATATATACATTTATATATATATAGTGTGTGTGTCTTATTATTGTCTCCTCCTTGTATGAATGACTTGTGAATGGTTTCCTACCCAGTAAACGGTTACCTATGGCATGTGAGTACTGCCGACTCCACATCAAATTAGGATTCATTGGGAAAAGCGGAGCAGCGCACCCATATTACCAGCCTAGTCTGGAGCAAGATAACAACAAAACCATATGTGTGTGCGTGTATAAATGTCTATATGTCTATATATATGCATATTAATTTTTTTAAAGGGATAGAAACATTTGCAAATCCGCTTTCAAATTTTTGTCTAAGCAAAATACCTGTGTATTAATTTCTTAGAGTATCAAAAAGCAACCAGTTTGATTCAATAATCTATTCAAAGAACTTTCAAAAACTTAATCTGGAAATTCCTCTTCGTTCCATGATATCATAAAAGAGAAACATCTAATAAAATTTAGCGAAATAAGGAAATTGACATTTCAATTTCAAAAAAATATGTATGGATATTTGTTTCATATTGCATAAACAATTTTTATTCCCAAAACAAATAACACATCATTATAATGCATATCCTAATAGATATTTTTGAAAATTTTGATATCATCATTAAAAGATGGATCGAGAGAACATAGGCGATGCAATGTAATGCAGTTTCACTCGCTTTTCAAACACACACACAACGCCAAGGTAAATAATTGCATTTCTTTCAGAGCCTCATTTAGACATTGCTTCAATCTTGTCAACATTTCATGAAGAATGTTTTCGGAAAGCAAAGCACAGTTTAGGGAACTGGTTTATGTCGGCAAATAATTTTTTTACAATAAACAAGAAGGATGAAGGAAACTATGACATCAATATGTATATATATATATATATATATATATATATATGTATGTATGTATGTGTATGTGTATGTATGTATGTATGTATGTATGTGTATACATGCGTGTGTGTGTGTGTGTGTAAATAGACATTTATAAACAATCATTTTAATTAGAGAATTATGGAATAAAACTTCAGTTAAATTATGAGTTTTCTATTTATTCCTCACATTAATGCTACTTCAAAAATATTTTTATTGCGTTAATTTTGTTGTACAGGCATATTATCATTTTCTTTAAATACTTAATTCCTTTAAATAAAATTTACACTATAATACATACATTTTAATACGTTTTAGTTGCTTTCTTTATCATTTTTCATAACTCAAAAAATTAATGAAATATTTTTGTAAAGATTTTTTAATCATTCACAAAATTACTTTATAAATAATTTTAAAGCATTACATTGGTATGTAGCAGTTAATTGTAAATGGCATTCGGCAGTTTGTTTTAGAAGAGTATTTAAGATTAAATTGAAAAATTTATATTTTTGATTTAAAATTTTGAAAATTGTTTTTTTTTTAGCATTCAATGAGTGATAAATTATATTTAAAGGACAATGCAATGGGATGGACAACTGCGTCAGATCTAAAAGTCAGGTGTCCTTCCTTAATCTTCTGTGATCGAGAGAAAATTTCAACTAGTTGTTTTTCTTTAACAATGCAATTAAAGACTTTGAATAACAGCAGCTATTTGAGAAACAGAAAAATAGTTAAGGAATGAAAGAAAAAGTGATGAAAGTCTTGCAGAAAAAGCAGCTGATTTGGTTGTTTAATTAAGGGATTTTTCAACAAAATAAAAATCTATCATCAGTATTTAAGTTCCAAAATTTTCACTCTGAAGCAAGCAAATGCAGATATTCTTTCCGATTCTGCACTTTCTTTCAATTCTGTCAATAAATTAATTTATTCTACATAAGGGTGGTGTTAAAAGAGAAAACTCAGTACAATTACAACAAAATTACAAATATTGTATGAATACAATTTTTTAAATATTAATAAATTTATATATTATAGTATAAAAACAATTCTTAACATAATTTTTCAGCAAATAAATTTAAATACTGAAATGTACTTAAGTTATCAAACAGCACTTTTTTTAAAATTCCTTATATTGAATAGTGTAAGTAAAATTAAATGTAGTATAAAATAGAGCAAAATTTTAAATGTTAGGAAAAGAGAAACATATTGAGAATGATTGAATACCAGTTGTTCCAGCCTTGGTTATACGAAAAGTTTGGAAATTTGGATTTTTCCTAAATATTTACCTCAAAAGTAGTTAAGTATGGGTTACAAAAACTCACAAAATGTTATTGAAATATGGATTAGTATTGCCTTTGTAACATACAAGTAGAGAATTTAGGCAAATATTCTAAATATCTCTTGTTATTATCCAGTTATTGTCGAATGTTTCTAGCCGATCTCGATAAAGCCAAAATATACAAAAAGTCTGTAAACAATTGAGAATCTTGAGAGACTCCATCTTTTTTAAAATCCAGTCAAACTAAAATAGGGGCTAGGACCACACTGTCAGCCTCACGTCAATGGCTCTTAGTGAAGATCTTCAGAGTCCCTATTAGAAAGTGAGTGATCTGACATGATCTCTCATAAAGCGCGAGTAATAAGCGAAAATATGGCCCTGGGTCTCCTTGTCAGCCCTTCACCAATGGCACTTCAGGGAGACCTTCTGTCCCTGCTGGAAAGTGAGTGATCTGACATGATCTCTCATAAAGCGCGAGTAATAAGCGAAAATATGGCCCTGGGTCTCCTTGTCAGCCCTTCACCAATGGCACTTCAGGGAGACCTTCTGTCTCTGCTGGAAAGTGAGTGATCTGACATGATCTCTCATAAAGCGCGAGTAATAAGCGAAAATATGGCCCTGGGTCTCCTTGTCAGCCCTTCACCAATGGCACTTCAGGGAGACCTTCTGTCCCTGCTGGAAAGTGAGTGATCTGACATGATCTCTCATAAAGCGCGAGTAATAAGCGAAAATATGGCCCTGGGTCTCCTTGTCAGCCCTTCACCAATGGCACTTCAGGGAGACCTTCTGTCCCTGCTGGAAAGTGAGTGATCTGACATGATCTCTCATAAAGCGCGAGTAATAAGCGAAAATATGGCCCTGGGTCTCCTTGTCAGCCCTTCACCAATGGCACTTCAGGGAGACCTTCTGTCTCTTCTGGAAAGTGAGTGATCTGACATGGTCTCTCATCGAGAATAACTTTTACAAGTAGCTTATCAAAAATTTTAAAAAAGGCTTTTGAGAAAAATAGACTTTAATCTGCTATCAATTTAAATCAACTGTTCGTCAAAATTCTGAAAAAATAAGAAGCAAATTAACATTTGGATCTTAAACATTCTAGGACAACAGAAGCAATTCATCTCCACAACCATCATGTCTAGTAAAAAGACATGCACATTTTTTTTATGAACATATAAAATTCCAAGTTTCCACATGTATTTTCTTTTAACTCCAATAACAACATATTCCTTTTTATATTCCAGGTATTCAATTAGAAATAACAGTAATGTATCGATTAGCACGCTTCCAAATCAATTTTATTTCAAAGTCGTTCTGCTAAAAATAATGTTTTGGCATTCTGATTTTTATCATTACTCATTACTTTAGAGCTTTATATATTCTCCTTTTTGTATATTCTATAACATACATATTCACATAAATTGAAAAATTGATCAAATTTTTGGAATTCAGAATGATAGAAATGAATCAATTTTACTAGTTAAATATTCAATTACTTTTTAAGCGGATGGCTATATAAAAATAAATATTTAAAACTATAGGTACGAATTTAGTATACCAATACGCATATAACTAATACATAAAACTTCCATTAAATTAAGAAAATGACACAAAGTGCGTTAGGACCATTTCTCAAGTGATGCTTAATTTAGGAGAGGAAAATTTCTCTCTTCAGGTATGCCTCATTATCTCTAGTATCTTTTTCTCCCTACATAAATAAACCGCCTCCACTTTGATCAAACTCCCGCATTTTGCCTTAAATCTATCTTGATGTCCTTCTGCAGGTAAATCGGTAATGATCTTTCCTCATTTGCATATTCCCGTGAGCGCGGCCTAGTTTTGGTGCAGAAATGGGGTTGATTAAATAAAGTAAAAAAATCATAGCGAAGTTGAGAATAAAGCGATGATAAATTGCCATAAAATATGATTTTTTCATCCCTTTTATGTAATAATCTCAGATTTTCTGTCGTAATTTAAAAGAAAGAAAGTATATCATTATATTTTAGAGATGTTATTTTTTTAAATATTTCTTTCCAAAATATTAATTCGCATGAAATATGTTTGGATAATTTTTACAGTAAGCAAAAGACTTATATTAGTTTAGATATTCGTATATCGAAAGCAAAAGCAAGTTTTGTTAAATTTGCGTACGAATCTTGCCCATTTAAGTAGGTATTAAATTATCCGTGATTTATTTTACTAATTTTTGATTTCTTACATTATGATTCTGCAAAATATAATTTTTAAATACAATACAAAACGAAATTTTTATTTCAGTATTTCACATATTTGAAATTACTATTAATTCTTAGGTTTCGATGTAAAGGATGATTTGAATACTTTTCTTTAATTAATACTACAAAATTGCAAATAAAATCATTATATGATTTATGTTTCTGTGAAATGTCAATTCATTCAATTCAAAAGTTTTAATATTAGTTAAATAAGTTAAAGTTGTTGATTTGAAATATAAAAATCTAGTTAATTTATTGTCTTAGTAGTAATCTTAATAGTAATCAGTTTCAAAGGTTTTTTTTAAAAAGTTTGCTAAAACATTTTCTTGCTGCTGTTACTTTATGACAATTGGACAAGCCAAGCTATGAGAATTTAAGTTAGTAGCTATGCCATTGGTTATGAGAATTTAAGTTAGTAGGCTGCGTCTTTCGCTTAGCCAGAGCTCAACAGAAGGTGAAAGTACAACTTTTGCACTAAACTCCTCCGATAGATGGCACCACTAGAGAATCCACTCGCTCAATTTTGGTAACTGCTCAACGACCGACCACGGGACTTTCGATTCCACAGGCATAAAGAGCACGTATATCACATGTACTCGGTGGTTCTTTGTCGGCAACGAGAATCGAATCTAGCCCTTCCGGATGGAAGGCCAATGCCCTAACCTCTAGGCTAACACGATCTCAAGCATTTTCGGTCATATGTAGTAAAACATGTACAAGATCATCAAGTGGTTAATGCTATATTTATGTCAAAATGATCATTTTCTTGGGCTTACTCATAACAGTTAGTGTCTTATTAATTCAAAATAATTAATTCCAAAATTTCTATTTGGAGGATAGATAAGATACCTTATTGTTTATATTATGTTATTATATAGCAAGCTAAGCAAAATTAGCGCAATTTTTGTTTTCTTGCAAAGATTCATTTGCTTAGACTCATTTGTTTAAAATCATATAAGTATATTGTATTAGTTAGTTTATTAAATTAAAATAATTTTCAATTCTGAAATTAAGATTTGAACGATGGTTTTACATATTTTTCATTTACAACGAATCACTTTAACAAAACCATTGCATATATAATTTCCACTATCCTTTTATTAATATGCACTATGTTTTTCTTAAAAATGATTTAAGTGCTCTACGTTTTTGAAAAAACGCCCGCCTGCGCGATATTTGCTTAAAAATGACATAACAAAAGCACTAAACTCCTCCGTGCAAACATAAAGCTTCTGTTAAGTATTTCATTAATAGCAAAATATTAATGCAAAGGAAGATTGAGATTTTTTTTATTTTCAATAAAACGAGCTGAACAAATTATAACAACAGTAAATATTCTCAGTAAAAAAGCTTCGTTAATATTGTGAATGCTTTCCCAATTCAACGGATAAGAAATACTTTTTAATTGTGTGGCGAAAATTATTGTTTATAATTGCATTTGAAATTTTGTGCGATTTTTTTATGCGTTTTCTTTTATGTGGTCCCGATCCACCGCACAGAAACAGGTTTGAGAGTTATATCTTTAATTGTGCTATTAATGTACATAACTTTACTGTTGTGTAAACTCAATTATTCTTAGTTAATTATTTTTTATTAATTAGTGCATATATTTTAAATTCTTCCAAACATTTTTTAATTTTAGTCTAAAACACATTAAATAGTAATAACCATATGATTCCTTTCAATTTTTTTAACTATATTTAAAATTTAAACATAATTTCGATATATTTTACAAATAAAAAATGTGAAGAATGTTATATTTTTAAATTTATATATTTACATGTTGCTAAATGTATTTGGCAACATATAATTTCACATACAAAATTTTACATAATTATAATGTTTTATTTAATTTTTTATTAAACGTTTAAAAATTTTCCTGTAGCGTTAAATCCTGTTCTTTTATTAGGAATTTTTATGTTGTTTTCGTTGAGATTTATTTCTGCTAAATATGAAATTTCATAATAATAGCTAAGTTGTTACTTTTCTTTGGTATTCCCACGCTTTTACATTAAAGCCAATATTAAAACTAGTGTTTTATGGAACATATTTGTATACATATTACCTTCTTTTTCCTCTCTAATTCTTATAAAACTAGGTAAAAATCATTTAAAATCATTATTGTAACGAAATTGGAACTAGTAATTTCAACATTAAATTAGACATTTTATTACATTTTTGTTCATTTGATTTTATCCCTTTTTCTTTCATTTTTATTCGATATATATATAATGAGAATCGTTAATAAATAATATTAATTAGGATATTGGGAAATAAGATTTTAATTAGAGGAAATGTAAAATTTTAAATTGCTGCTATTTAAGAAACTATTTCTTTCATGAATCAAAAAGCAGCTCTACTCGCAAAAATGCAGAGAAATTAAGGTATATTGAAAAACACTTATACACTTCCTACAAAAAAAATTGTTAGAAGAAACCTTAACTGATTTAAATAAGCATTTTTTTTCCAAGTTTAATGATGCACCAAACTTTCTGTTAGTGGAGCCGTGAATCTCTCAAGTGATTTTTCTCTTAAACAGTTTTTAATTCCTTCTTATGCCTTATTTAATGATGCAAAATTGAGAGTTTTGCAACTGTACTAATAAAATATATAAAATGCATACCGTAAAAGGACATTTTTTAACCAAGAGTAATTAGATCAGTTTGTTTCTGTTTATAATTGACAAATGGGGAATCTTATGAGACTACTTATTAGGTATATAAACTTTTAAATTAACATTTATTTTTATAATTCATTATGTTATTTTTACTCATATTCTCTCTATTCACTCTAAAATTAAAACACAATATTAGCATATTTAAAAAATGTATGCATATGTATCGATAGATAATTGATCGTTTTATAAAATTTCTCGATAATTCAATTATAAGATTCTTTGATAATTATAAAATTGTAGAGCAAGATAAAATATTGTTCGTTAAAGTTAGAGGGTAATTTGTAACATAGTACATTTTTTTTGCTAAATATTTTATGTCTATTTCCATTTCTTCAATATTTTTTAAATCTAATCTCTTCCTCTTCTCATAAACAATTATTATCTAATAAAATATACTATAATATAATATGTTTTAAATATTAAAGTGGTCATTTTATTATTTAGCTTTGTAAATCTAAGTAATATCTACCACATAATGTGTACCTCATATTTATCGAATTAACTTACTAATTATTTATTACCAAATGATATATATAAATATCAACATATTTTTACAATTACCCTAATCGAAAATTTTAACTGCAAAATTATTATGAAATATAAATAACATAATTTCAAATCTCTTTTTATCTAACATTTTCCTTGCAAACTATATTGCAAAACGAATGTTGGTTAGAAAGAAAATATTGTATAAATTCTTTGCTATATAATACAACGAAAGTGCTATATGACTTCGCGGCAAATGTAATTTATATTTTAATCATGAATTTTATCAACGTTTTTATATTCCATCGTGTGTTTGAACGATATACAATTTTTTTCGGCTCTTACCTTTCACATTTTCGAATTCCAGCTACCGGAAATAACGAACTGAGAAAATATTTCACGAAATTATCAGTGAAAACATTTTAATTTGTCGTAAAATGGGTGATGTACTGACATACATTGTTAGGTAATTGCTTTAATCATTACGAGCAAATCATTTCATAAGAAGCACCTATATATCAATGAATTTATTGACATTATGGCGTTTAAAATTAGGTTTTGATTTCCGACATTTTATCGAATTGATTCTGTCATCATCAGCAAATAAATAAACTCTTCCGTTGGTTCACATATTTGCTCGCAAAATAACACACGTTTATCGAAACATTTCAATATGAATCTTCCAAAAAGCAATATTTTTGACAATATTATTTTACGTGAGAAAGAAATATTTCGGATACTAATGATAAACATTTTATGTATTTATGTTCACAAACATAACTTTATATATACATTTTATTTTAATAGTTACAATCCTTGTATAGAAAATTTAAATCAATACACTTACATTTTACCTTTAAGTTGTATTTGTACTATAAATATTATTATATTGCCTTTTACGTTACCGCATTAAGTAAGTATCACAGAATTTAATTTTTTACATAACATTGTACTGTTTGCATAAAATTGTTATGAAATTGCTTATAAAATTTTGAAATTTGTTTTTTTTAATTTGCTGTTTAAAATATCTGTTAAGAAAATTTAACAATAATTAGATAAACTTAGAATTTGGTTCAAATTTGATAAAAAAAAATAGCATCGTTCTAACTATCAACTGTTAGCTGAAAGTAATTGTTGTTGTTGCATGCCCTTTGTCCAACAGCGCTAGACCAGGTCCATCACGTTGAACACCCCCAAAAAATCTAGTACCATCAAAGGATCATTAAATAAATCACGCTTAGATAGCGCTAGACGCTCCAGGATGAGTTCTAACGTAGCTTATACAACGAAATAGTGGATACAATTCTTGAAAATTTTGGTGCCCTCAGAAAATTTTTATGTGTGATCTGAGGTGACCACTTCGAAAGCGGATTAAAAGTAATCACAATTCAAAAAGTACATCACAAAACTAAATTTCTTAATATCCCTTTGGGTTAAAGCAAAAAAAGCAGATAAATTAATTAAATTGGAGTAAAACTACTTACCTTCTTATTCTACAAAAAAAATATATTTTTGCTGGAAACTTACAAATAAATATTTAAGAATTAAAATTAAATTTAAAGATAAGAAATTTTCTGAAACAACCTCATTTCATCTATCCTTATAAAATTAGTTCTTACATGCGAATTTTGAAAATCAAATTTTGATTACAGTAATATTCCCTGTAACACGGTATATTGGTTCCGCGTTCTAGGAAAACGCGTAGTACGAGCATTCGCCTGACCTAGTATAACGCGTTATGTACAAAGTTTAACTTTTCCCATTAAAGGGGGTTTAAATCGAATAGTAAGAGAATCAACGTTATGAACGTAATGTGCGTTTTTATTAAAGTTTAAATTAAGAACACTTTAAATAAAAAACTTATACATCCGAAACTAATAAGCAGCTCAATAAAACAATAATGTCAAATGAACCAAATAATTCCAAAAACAGTTTTATTACATGTTTATTCGCTGCAGGAGCTATAACATTCCATATAGCAACAAAATCGACCCAGTGGACAAACGTGGGAGAAAAGGATTGTGAACTGTGCAAATCATTACGAATTTCTCAGTACAGAAATTTAAAGTGGGGAATGTGTACGCGTTATGTGGTGGGAAAACACGTGTTCTACGATAGACATGAAAGCGCGTCACATAAAAACGCTTTATAAGAGTACCGTGTTTATAGGGAGGATTACAGTATTAAAGATTTTGAAAAGAAAGAATTTTGTCTCCTTTTCAATTTATTTGGGTATTAATAAATTAGTTTATTTTTGTATATTAGTTAAATAAGTTAAGTGTAAAGTTTATACATTTACAGTAAGCATATTTTTTATTAAAATACTTCATATATAATTAATTAAGGCAAACGTAATAGATGCACATGTGCATAGATTTTTATCAAATTACTATTAAACTATTATCTCACGATCATTATAAATTATCCAATAATATCTCTTTTTTTAATAAGTATAAATATATTTCTTTTGATATAAATAAGAATTTTTAATTGGGTTAAGGATACCAAAAATAAAAAAATCACATTTTTTTAATCTATTATGTTTAAACAATCAGTATAAAAGTATTCTAACTTTAATTAAATTATAAAATTTCCGGTAGTTATTTTAATGCGGCATAAAGCGAATAAAAATAACATCAATATTAAAATTTACATTTTTGAAAAAAAATCCCATAAAATATAAATTTTCTTTATTAAATATTATTCCCAAAACAATTTTCTTCTAAGCTTACTCCTAAAAATTATATAATTATAGAAACTGAAAATTTATGTAGTTAATTAGGTATAAAAATAATTTTATAAGGGATATAAATCACATTTCCTGACTAAAATAAAACATTTATGTGTTCCTTTTAAAGCCTTATTTCCCACAAACATGGTTTTTCTAAACTAACCTTTGAAAATTATTGAGTTATAAAAAATTATAATTTATTATGATTAAAGTTAATTAAAAGTAGAGTCATGAGACATTATAAAAAAGTACTCCTGTGTTATCTATCATTGTTTGGTGGTGAAATGGAACAAATAAATACTAAGCAAAATGGTTTTTTTAGGATACACATAAAATATTCTTATTTAGATTTAAATTAACAGGAAAGTTTTGAGTATCAAACAATATAAGTAGTTTCTGCATTAAAATTAATTAAATAGTCCCCTAAAATTTGTCATAATGAAATACTTCTCATTATATTTATTTCTCATAATTATTATTCAATCAATTGATGCAATATTAGATTCTTATTGAAGATATTCATTTCTAAATAGTAATATTTCTAATTTCCATACTAACATAATTAACACTACATATTTGCTGAATTTTAAAACTAAGGCGCCTTTAAAAATACAACATTTATAACATCATGAATTCATGACTTCAATGGGGAACAAGGATATAACATGGTTCAGTATAAAATAATGAGCAATGGACAGGGATACAGAATCGAACTCATGAATCAAACTTGCAAACTTTTTCGTGCAGTGGTCAATAGAAATAGATATTTTGAAATAAAAAAACAGAAAAATATATTAAAATAAAAAGTAATCAATATTTCATATAGATTATGAAATGTAGACTTTTTATTTTAATATATTTTTCAATAAAAATGCATTAATCTATAGTAAGCATACATTTTTTATTATAATGATTTATTAGCGTAACTAAATAAATCATTTTTTAACAACGAATAGTATTTCTTAATAAAAAATAATTATTTAGTGACATTTAGAAAAAATTAAATATAGTTACTGAAAATTCTTTTTAGTCACGAAATAACCGAAATGAAAATAATTATTTTAATTACTATCTATTTCCTAAATGCTAAATTAATTTTCTTTTTCACCTCTTCATACTTTATTAAATTCCTTCGTTAATAAGAAAATTTAAAAAAAATTTAAAGTAAATTTTTACCTGAATTTATTATAGATTTTTTAGGAGTTACTTAAATTTCATAAAAAATGTAAATTACTTGCTGATTTTTGCCCTCAAATTATTATTTAGAAAATATGCTGACTTGATATTTGATACCATAATCAACAATTTTTAATAATATTTCAGAAAATTTTACAGTCAAACAATAGGACATTTTATTATACTTAACTTGAATAAAATCTGACCTGAGAGATTTATGTTTTAACTTAATTATTTCAAATATATTTCACAATATTGTAATACACTTTTAAACTGCCAAAGGAAATCCTTTAGATTTTTTTATTTACTTTTTATCTAACTTATTTTTTACAATTTTAATTCAGTACAATGAATTATTGATAATATTTTGCTTTTCTTAGAATAATAATTTTATGAGATATTATTATATCTGCCTAAAATAACTCACTTATTTTTTAATATTCTCTCTTAAAATAAAGATATTTACATTCATATTTAAAAATATAAAACAACCATATTACTAAATAACATTGTTTCTAAAAGTACACTTTTTACAATACTAAGAATAAAAATGTAGAAAATATATTTTATTCGACAAATATTACGGAAAAAATATATGTTTTAATACCAGGTTAAAATAACTCAACATTAACCATTCATTTCTCTTGAAGTCTCGTACCTGACTTTGGATAGGGAGGTCCTGGGTTCAAATCCCGGTTCGAACAAGGATGTACTTTAACTCTCTGTCTTTTTCCTTTCCTTCTATGAATGGGTTGTCAATGTTGCCTACCTATTAAACGGGTACCTATGGCATGTATGTACTGAGGAAATCGGAATCCACACCAAAATATGGTTCAGTTGGAAAAGTGGAGCAGGGGACCCCATGTCGCCAGCTTAGCTGGCACAAGACAACAACAACTTTTTAAAGTCTGAAAGTTAATTTTGATATGTTTGAGATAATTTTAATTACATTAAAATCAATTCTCAAACAATTATTTGCTGCTAAATAAACAACAAATTATTGTAATTTAATATTATTTTATTGATTTTTAAACTATTAAAAATTATGACTTATATATATATATATATATATATATATATATATATATATATTATTATATATATATATATATATATATATATATATATATATATATATATATATATATATATATATATATATATATATATATATATTATATATATATATATATATATATATATATATATATATATATATATATATATATATTATTATATATATATATATATATATATATATATATATATATATATATATATATATATATATATATATATATATATATATATATATATATATATATACACTGCTGGACAATTGCTAAGAACGGATCACAAATTGCAATGTAGCATAACATTAAGCGAGACATGAGGCCTAGTAAGATAAATATAGCTGACACACTGTTCAGACAATAGAATAAAGAATATTTATTGTTCTGGAAAGTAGAAAAGCTGTGAAACATCTGGAAAAAAAATGTTCATTTGATGCTGCATACGGAAAAATGGAACAATGCATCTAAAAGTCAGCAAGCACCTTGAAGAAAAGTATCAGTACGGGATGTGTCCACCGAGGAGTGTGATGCAACATTCCACACATCGTATAATACTTTGCACAACATAATCCAGCAGCTGTTGAGGCAATTTATCCCATTCCTCTGGGAGTGCACAGATGAGGGTGTTCTTGTTTGTCGGAGGATAGTTTCGACCAGAAATTTGCCTCCCCAAAGCATTTTACACATTTTCAGTGGGGTTTAGATCTGGAGAACATGATGGCCATACGAGGCGTTGAATACCCTCGCTGTCTAGAAAATCCTGAACAGTGAGAGTTCGATGACATGTTGCGTTGTCGTCCCTAAAAACAAATTTATCACCGACAGCACCACGGAAAAGACGAACATGAGGAAGTAGAACTTCATTAATGTATCGTTGGCCTGTCATAGTCCCATTCGCAACCACATGTAGGGGCGTGCGGCCATTGATCAGGATGCCGGCCCACACCATGACACTGCATTTCGGATATCGGTCCTTTTCCTGGATATTTTCTGGACGATAAGCAGTACCACTCTCACGCCAGATCAATTGGCGTTTACAATCCGATGACAGACTGAACCTACTCTCATCTGAGAATAGTACGCATGCCCAGTCCTGTTCAGTCCAATTGCGATGCTCACGACACCATTGCAAACGGGCAGTACGGTGCTGTCTGGTCAATGGGACACACACAACAGGTCTGTGAGCGTATAGTCCTCCTCCCCTCAAACGTCTGGCAACAGTTTTTCGGGAGATCTGCTTTCCTGAGGCAGCAAGAAACTGATTTGCCACCTGATGAGCTGTGGTGCGACTGTTCCTTTGTGCTGATAGGACGATATATGTCTTCAGCAGGCGTCGTACTTCTAACACGACCTCCGTGTGCTGCCTACTACACATTCCAGTAGATTTAAATGACTTCCACAGCCGTGAAACAACGCTGTGAGCGATGTCGAACTCCCTGGCAACATCTGTTATTTTTCGCCCTTCTTCGATCTTTCCAATAATTCGGCTACGCATAAAATCATCTAAGTGGTGTCGGGAAGACATGCCAAAATTTCAAGTTCGTCTATTAAATCTTTCCTGTAAAACTTTGACTTGAAATAACAACTGTCGACACGCGTCAAAACCTTTAAAGCTCTTATGAACGCTATCACGTGATAAACAGACGTGGAAAAATAATTTTCATACCCATACTTCTTCTTACTATATCCCGCACTTATTCTAATTTTCCACATTTTGCTTCCTTTCATTTTGTGATAGCTATGGATGATAGTGTTATCCATCCTTATCAATTGTCCAGCAGTGTATATATACACACGCAAAAATTAAAATTGAGTGTCTTCGAAACAACATGGTTCATCTTTGTGTGCGTGATGCTTTTGTGGGTACCAAATGGTTGAGTAACGATGAGACACCATTGTGTATCCACGAATCTGTAATGACACAGAATGTCTGATCCTCTTGATGCGATAAGATTGGTGACCACATAAACTATAGCCTAATCTGATTAGAAGCGTTTCTATCTTGAGCCTTATTGTATTTGGTTGTTAAATGAATTATTGTTTGCCTTCGATCATACTTTAAGAAGAAACGTCCAGTGTTGTTAATGATGCGTGTGTTACACCCTGGAGAAAATTTCAAAAAAGAACCTATTTACAAAAACCAATAAAACATGGTTGGTATGATGGTTAATACATAGTATGTCCCTAAGACGATGCAATGCCTCGGCATGCTGAGTATCAAATTATCGATCTGATCTTGGCGAATATTACACCACTCATCAAGCAATGCTCTCCGAAGTTCCGGTAGACATGTGGAAGACGGTTGACGGGCTGCAATTCGTCGGTCAAGCATATCCCACTCATGCTCTATTGCATTCAAGTCAGGTGAGTATGCTGGCCAGTCTATACGGGTGATATCCTCCGATTGAAGCCATTCGTCTGCAATGTTTGCTTGGTGAGGACGGGTGTAGTCACCCATAAAAAGGAATTCTGCTCTCATGGCACCCCGAAATAAAAGGACAAGTTGTTCCAGAATGTCGTCCCGATAGATGTGGCCTGTCATGGTTACATTCTGAACATGCAGGTTAGTTCTGGCACACAGAATAATTCCTCCCCAAACGAGCAATCCTGCACCACCGTAACGGTGTCGTTCAATGGTGTTCTCTTGGTGGTAACGGGTACCTGGCCATCTCTATATGAAAGCTCGGCGGGAATCAGATTGAAAGCTAAACCTGGACTCGTCGGAAAACATCACTCAAGATCAATGTTGCGGTATCCACAATGCATGCTCTCTATTCCAGGCTAACAGTAGGCGTCTGAGTTGCGGTAAGTGGAACACATGTGACAGGCCTACGAGCATATAGACCAATGTGCCAAAGCCTGGAGATGACACTCTCGGCAATTCTAAATTTCTCGGATACTTTCAGCTGTGTACGTCCACATTCCAGACGGCCCATAATTCTACCACGTAAAACATCATCCAAATGCTTCCTTTGTGACATAACTATGCGGTTATTGTACTGAAAGTCTTTTAATGCGCTTGTGAACAATTTTACTTCTTTGCAAGCATTCCTTATATACCAATCTTTTACTCTCTCGTCATTGTGACGTACTATCGGTGGCATCTGGTGGTTTCTTGTAATTTGCATATTATTCTTCAAGATGTGTGTGATAATGTGAAATTTTTATTGTAGAAATCCTTAATTTATGGACATGAGTATATATCTACATTCCCTAAAAATCTCTTAGAGCGACAGTCTTTCTCACGAAACAGACGCGTCCTCAGTGAAAAGTAGTCACCCTCAGAATCAATCACTGAGGCAGTCACTGAGGCTGATTCTGTCGGGAAGCGGCGTGAAGCTGCTGCAATGCCTTAGAAGTTTCGTTCAAAATCCTCTAAATTAAATTACATTCAAAAAAGACTAAGCAAAATACATTAGTCTCTCTTTAAGTGTCACATATAAATGTGAATTTTAACATTGTTTTGATCAATAAAATTTTTTTTTTTACTATTTTAAGTAAGTAAAAAAGTGCTTAAAATATTTTCAAACATAATCAACAACTCGCAGCATTAAGTTATTTTGAGTCAAGAGAGAAGTTCAATGAATTTCTTAATGTTTTTATGTTTTATTTTTTTATATAATACTAACAGAATTTTTGATACTATTCGATAATTTTTGATAAATCAATATTCTTCTTACAACAAATATAATCTCCAACTGGCTATTTAAATTAGTTATTGATCGAAGAATATAGTACATACATTTATGAATTATTTTGGGAAATGGATATCAACGAGTTTAAAATCAAATAAGTAATCTCATATGACAAACATATAATTTTTAATTTCTCTCGAAATTATCCTTGTCTTCTTCTATTCTGGATAAATAATTATCACTAATTATTTTAATTCAGGATACGCAATCACAAACAGTTCGTTTCTGATCGTTTAATAAGAATTAAGAGTGAAAATGGAAAAGAGAACTGCTCATTTCAAAAATGTAATTACTAACATATTTAAAGAACTTGTTTTATTTTATTGTTAAAATTCCTTGTATTTGTGGTTAAATAAAATATACAGCTTAAACAATCCCTAAATATAAAATACTTCCATAGAATTTATAATAAATTTAAGGAATTTTCATATAAAGCATAGCAACTTGTACTTGATTTTAGTAATGTTCCCATTGTAAAACAACTACAATTTATTATATTATTATTATTACAATTATTAGGCATTTTTTTCTTCTGAATAAAAAAAATCTATATCATCCCTATTCTTTGGTAAATAAAAAAATCAGGAATATTTTAATATCTTAAAAAACAGATTAGAATTAATTGTACTTTATAAATTTAAGCAAATAGAAGCTGAAAATGAATATGTTTAAAGCTGCTCTTGTGTTTTACATATAATTTTTAAACAAATTTGGTGAACCACGTGACTTGGCTGGGGAAATCTGAAACAATCAAAAGGAAATATATTAGAAATGTAAGCATAAAATGGCGTAACCGAACACCTGATTCTCCTTATTCAAAGCCAATAAAATCAAATTTCTTCTTCTGAGTTTAGTTCTTTAGGATTTATTTCTTTCCCAGTAAATGATTATATTTTATAAAATATACTGTGAAGTAAATTGTATACATAGCATTGCATACTTCCTACTCTTAGATACAACCCCGATACACAATGTTCTTTCAATATTTAAATATTCATTTTTAAGTGTTCAATTTTACTTCAACCGATTCAAGAACAGAGCAAACATTTTCTATTTATTCAATAAAATTTTTCATCTTATTTCCTTTTAAAGAATTCTAATAAAGTGTTATTACTTTTACATACTTTGCCTAATTTTCCCAGCAGAAGTGCTTATTTAAAAAATTTTACATCAAATAATGCAAATAGATCAATATAAGTATTTCTGCATTTCCATTAATAACCTATGATTGAATATTTTAGATATTTAAAAGGAAAATATATTGTTATCACTCAATACCTAAGTATAAATAAATTTTATTTCATGAAGGGTGATATTTAAGGATTTCTGAAAGAAAAAGAAATAAAACGCTTATATACTTTCGAATTATTTTAAAATCGGCAAACATTTCTATCAATACACATTACATTGATTTATAAATTTCTTTTAGTATTTATATAAAAAACTCATAACAGTAAAACTCAATTTATTGTTACTTATGACACTTGTGCAAGCCAAGCCGAGCTGGCAGCCGAATGGTTAGCGCTCTTGCCTTCGGTTCAACAGTTCGTGGGTTCGAATCCCACCTTGGGCATGGATGTTTGTAGTGGTTCGGAATCCACTTTAAGCCGTAAGTCCCGGTCTAATTAGCCCTCGTGTGCAAAAAATGACCGTTGAGCGACAAACAAACCAAACCAACCAAGCCAAGCTTGATATGCCATTGGCTGTGCGAATTTAAGTCAGAAAGGTGCGTCTTTCGTTTAACCAGAGCACCACGAAGGTGAAAGTACGACTTTGCTCTAACTCTTCCGATAGATGGCGCCACCAGAGGACGCACTACCTCAATTTGATCTGATTTGACTTTCATTTGACAAGGGAGAAAATTTTCTGCAGACCATTAAACTCATGACAACTACTCAACGACCGATCACAGAACTTTTTGATTTCACACATTTAGCGAGCACGCATATCACATGTACTCGGTGGGTTTTTGGTAGCATTGGGAATTGAATCCCGCCCTTCCGGGTGGAAGGCCGATGTCCTAACCACTAGGCTACCACGGCCTTCAATAGGGTCACGGTGGCCTGGTTGGTTAGAGTGTCGTCCTCATTATCGGAAGGTCGTGAGTTCAAATCGTGACCGACCGAAAATCCGTTGTATTCTGAAAGGTCTCCAGGGCACCTTAAAACTGGTCGCAATAGCAATATCCTCCAAATTAAATGATACCTCAGGGCGTGACATGCCAAGTATTGGAGGTTTTCTGTAAGATCCTTGTTTCAAAATCACGAAAATCATTCTTATGCAACAAGAACAACGGCCTTCAATAAAACTCATAAATATGTAAAGAACATATACTAAGCAATTTTGAATATTGATCTAATCATCTTGGTAAAATAAAACTTGAGAACACTTAGCATAAAAATAAAAGACGCAGAAAAAAATAAATGAAAAATGAACAAATGTTTCTTGCTTTTATAGATCCCCATCATGAGAAAAAGTATGACTTAGCTTTGAAGAACGTAAAAACTTACAATGTGTTTGTTTTGAAAAGATACTTTCTAGTCACTTCAGCAATTGATATGAATGGAATATATTTTTGAGCCTATAAAAAATTGTAAAATTAAATAATTTAGCAAACATTACTTGTATAGAAATATAGCGTTTCTCATTCTCAGAACTATTCAAGGAAGGTAAAAACATTTGATAACTTTAAAAATTCAAGAAATTAGGTAGAATAGGTTAACCTTGAGTCTGATAAAAAAAAAATGCTTTTATTGAAAAGGTTCCAAAAAATCCACTCTTAGGCATTGTTGAACAATAGATAACAAATGATGTATTTGTATTTTCTGTAAACAGACAAGTCGGTAGATGATTGGGAGATTTTTCAACTCGTGAATGAGACCAACTTCTTGTGATAATTTTGCAAGAAAATTAAAATGTGAGGGAAATATAAATGTTCTACACATTTTCTGATTGGTAGACAATCCACTCCGAATGTTATGAGGAATCTTACATGACAACCTCCTGGTATATTATTTACCCGGAAGGTCATATAAAATGGGAGATATTTATTTTTTATAAACACGTCTATTTTTTAACATTAAATCATTTAAAAAATAAATATGTTGTAAATAATGTCCGGCTACTAGGATTTCCAACTTTTGAAACTACAAAGGGCAGAAATGATGACACCCTAGGTAGTAGGGCACTTAATGGATGTGCCATCGCAAAAGTGAGTCCTCGTAATTCAGAAACCGGGAACAAGCATAAGACCCCAAAACTTCCAGAGGTATCTTTTCAAAGGGAGGACATTGCAACCACTACTTAATTAACAAGCCCCTGCCTCTATTGGAGAACAGACTGGTATTGGATTGGGATGGAATACGAACTCATTACCTTCCGAAAACAGAAATGAGCTAATCTAACCAGGACGTCGCCGACTTTTAAAAATGAATACAATTATTAATAATATGGAAAAAATATTTGTTGTATGATTTTATTTTATGTAAGTGTAGCATAAAAAATTTATGATACATTTTTTGTGCACATGACAATTCGATATTATGTTTTTTGTTTATCGTTCGACAATCGCCCTATTAAACGCGAAATCTAATTCGAACAAAACATAAAATTAAACTTCAAAGTTTCCTGTCTGAATGGTAAGGAGTGATTCCATGGGTTATTTGAATGGAATTCTGAAGAACTAACCACTTCACTGACTTGCTGGGCATGAACATCATGAAAAAGAAGATATTTGTTGAAGTACACTCATTTTCGAAATATTTTACGAATAATTTACTAATATCATTGAATTATATAAAATACAGATTTCGAAATGAACTTTTTTTAACTGTATATATAAAAATGTGAAACAGTATTGATTTTCTGAGTTTAATGTTTTGATCTAAAATATAAGGTTTAAGGCAGTATAAAAATTAATTAAACAAATATGAAATAAATATTGTGTTATTTGTCTGTAATTAAATAATTCCTTAACACTCCCATATATTCTTGGTAAGAAAAATTTGTAATTAATAAAATATACATTACAAGATAAATGGCTTTTAAACAAAGAGATAACATTATTTCTCACTCAATACGTGTCATGCCAGGATTATATTAAGAACATAATTTACTTATAAATATTTCTTATATATGTATCATATAATACGTATATACATATATCATATATATATCACATCAATATATATATCATAAAATATATATATCATATAAATATATCAAAATATAAATTTTGTAAAACACTCTGAGTAACTCAGTATTCACAAATCTGAGGAGAATAAAACAGTTTCTTAAAAGAACAAATAAAGAGTATAAATGAAGAACTAAAAATAAACACATAATAGCTAACAAATAAACAACTGTTTAAGAGAACGACTCTTCAGCTCAACAAGTAGTTAGGCTGACGAATCTAATTGAGCTCTCCTTTAATGAAGAAGGATTAGTTTCTGTTGGGATTGCCTAATGGCCTTGATGTTCTGTCTTGTGTGTGTGTAAGGTAATTACCACCTAGTTGCACAAAAACAAGAATAAAATTATTTTCTTGTGTGCCTACAACCCAAATTCTGCAGTAAATATAGTGACAACAATGATATTTACGCTTTATATTGCTATTATTTCTTTGAATGATAGTTTTCATTTTTTCTTAGGAAAAACTTACTTTTTGGACTGTTAACTTATGCCTGTTTTGAATTTTCATTATTTAATTGCCCAATGAAAGCTCCCTTCAGATACGAATAAACATGAGTGCCTTGAAGCATCGTTTCAAAATTATTGCTCTTTCTCATTCGTTCGATTAACAAGCCTACTCTAAGAACATAAATTCTCTGATTACTTCCTTTCTCAAAATACACACTCTGTAAATTACAATCAACCCATTCGTATCTCTACTGGGACATACGTTATTTTTCATTTATTTTTTCAGTTTGAATAGAAAAAAAAATCAAAATAAAAGAATGATAATTACCTCTATAAAAATAGAAACGGTCATAAAATTAAAAAAGTTATAAGTTAAAAAAAATTCATAATATTGTCACAATGAAGAGGCAGATAAGGAACACAGAGTTTTAAGCTTTCTTTGCAGTAGAACAACAACAGACTGAGAGGAAATGAGCTTTTATAGTCAATTGGAACATTCTAGAAATACCCCTTCTGGAATACTAAAGAAAAAAAGTTCCAGAAACTCTTCCACACAGAACATGAAAACAACCAAACAATAAGCTTTCTTTGCAGTAGAACAACAACAGACTGAGAGGGAATGAGCTTTTATAGTCAATTGGAACATTCTAGAAATACCTTCTGGAATAACTAAAGAAAAAGAGTTCCAGAAACTTCCAAACAGAACATGAAAACAACCAAACAATAAGCTTTCTTTGCAGTAGAACAACAACAGACTGAGAGGAAATGAGCTTTTATAGTCAATTGGAACATTCTAGAAATACCTTCTGGAATAACTAAAGAAAAATAGTTCCAGAAACTTCCAAACAGAACATGAAAACAACCAAACAATAAGCTTTCTTTGCAGTAGAACAACAACAGACTGAGAGGAAATGAGCTTTTATAGTCAATTGGAACATTCTAGAAATACCTTCTGGAATAACTAAAGAAAAAGAGTTCCAGAAACTTCCACACAGAACATGAAAACAACCAAACAATAATTTAACATAAATTTTTGGGTGCAACCTACACCTTAAATAATTTAATCGAATCGCCTGGATTCGAGCCAACGACCTTTCGGTTCCGAGCCAAAAACGCTACCTCTGAGCTACAGAAGTTCACTTTCTTCGGTGCAATATTTACAAATTTAATTTTGGTATGCATGATTGACTACATTGATTAGAAATAAATCCTCCGCTAGTTATTCCTCTGCAACATTCTTTATTTTTGTGAAAATTTAAAAATTTTACGATTCTACGCTGTTTGTATTTCGAGACTGTACTTTTGACATATTATATATGAACATTTTAACGAGATAATATAAATTGCGACAGCAAAATTTCTATATTAAAGCATGTAAATAATCACTTCATTGATTAAAATAACCAAGTTCTTATTTATTTCTAGTAATAAAAGAACTTGACTTACAACAAGAAATAATTCGCCTCTGCTGTTTCTTAACAAATTTCAAATTATGGGCTAAATTTTAAAATTACGGATTGATGGAATTGTGGGTAATGACTGAAATTTTAAATTTAAAAATGAGAGTGATAAAATATGCTTGGGATGGTATTTAGAATTTGTTCTAACCTATTTGCCATCGTTTTATTTTTATCTTGCAAAGTGTAGAAAAAAACAGCAACAATCAAATCTTTTATGAAAACTTCCTTGTGATTCTTCGAATTATGCATAGTAATTTTTCTCTTTATTTATAATAAGTTAATTTTTTTATTCCATTCATCTAAATAGACTCAAGTTTCATCTTATTGTTATGAAATGTTTCAGTATAATAAATGTTTATCGTAAAAAATTCTGCGGCGTATTCTACGTCCATAAGTAGGATACTGTGAAAGACGATGAATATTATCGTATTCGGACTTCTTAAGTTTCAAATCAGAACTAACAATTTTATTTACAATCAAACCGAGAAGTTTCATGTATTTGAACTATACTTTAGATTTGTAGAGTTTACTTTTACATGGTAAACAAGAAAGTTATTGCTATTTTATCGTTAGCATTCAATGAAGTGGAAATAAATATATAAATTAGTGTATGGCTGTCTATCTATAATTACGTATTTCACAATTTGAGGGTAGGAGATTTGTCCCTTGTGATGAAGCTAGCATTGGACGACCACAGGCCTTGAATGACGAAGTCCTACAGTTGGCCATTGAGGAAGGAGGACAGTAGTCTAACGTGTGATGAGCTGACTATAAAATTTAACGTTTCCTGTTAAAATTTTTAAAGTATTATTCTTGACTAAACTTATCTATCATCAATAGCGTGACTTTTTTATTGAATTAGTATCATTAAAAGGAAATTTATAAGACTATCAAATTCTATTCCGTACAATTAAATTTCATTAAAATAATGCTTCTACCTATAAAAATCTTATTAAAAAACCTGTTCACTATAAAAAAGAGCGTAAAAAGTTTTGTATAAATATCGGCAAATTACCCCTAAAGCCAAAATCATACATCCTACGGAGAATTCCATAACGCCACGTACGGTCGTAAGCCTTCTCTATGTCAAAGAAAATGGAAACGAGATGATTCCTTCGCACAAAGGCGTTTCGTATCTGCGTTTCCAAATAAGTGATATTATCAAGAGTGGATCTCCCTTTGCGGAATCCACTCTGGTTGATATGAATACATTTATTTTTTTCTAAGATATATACGAGACGGGCGTTGACCATACGTTCGAGAGTCTTACACAAGCAACTCGTCAGAGCTATTGGTCGATAATTTGAAGGAACAGAAAGATAGTTACCAGCCTTAAGGATCGGAATCACTATTGCTTCGCTCCAAAGTGATGGAAATTTATTTTCTGTCCAGATCCTATTGAACAGGTAAAGTAAGTTCAACAGGGAATCTGGACTGGGAGAGATCTCTGGGAGAAACGGAGATAAACAATAGGCCACACTTTCTGTAGGCCATGTTCTTTTGGGTCATTAAAATCAACAAGAACTTCCTTGTTTATCTTACTGCATTTAAAGTCTCACCTTAGCAATATTAGAAAAACTGTATTTTCTTTGGATAAATATTTGGACTGTGACGTACTTTTTCCATTATTATTTATAATATATTCCATCGTGGTTTTATATATTGAAAAGTAGTGTCTTTTACAGCTTTCTTAAATTACTGAACAAGAATAGGCCTTTTCGGAAAAGTAAATAAAAGTATTCTTTCTTCCATTACCTTTTTAAAAGTACCTCATTTTTCATATAAATACAAATTTTAATAATAAACGATAAAAAAATTAGTATTGTACTGTTGTTGTTGTTACTTATGACACTTGGACAAGCCTAGCTCACTCTGCCGATGGCTGTGCGAATTTAAGTCAGTTAGGTACGTCTTTCATTTCACTTAGCAGAGCACCATAAAGGTGAAAATAAGACCTTGCTCTAAGACTCTCTGATAGGTGGCACCACCAGATGATCTACTCCCTCAATATTGACGTTCATCTGGAGATGAAGAAACTTTTCTCTAGACCATTATACCCTTGGTAACTGCTCAACGACCAACTATAGGACTTTCGCGATTTTACAGCTTTAACGATCACGTATATTTCATGTATTCTGTGTCTCTTTGGCGGCATTGGGAATCGAACACCTACTTTTCTGTAGAGAAGGCCAATGCCCTCATCACTATGTTACCACGTTAAAAAATTTCCAAATTACAAAAATATTTTTTGTTGTGAAAATAAAATTTTGTTTTCACATGTTTTTTCTCGTAGCAAAATAAAAGTGTTTAAAATTGTGTGAATAGTATCTATCTTAATATATATTTTAATTTACTTATTTTAATTATTGATTTATACTATTAATTATATTACTAATTCACAATAAAAGATATTTGACATTGTAATTACCTTTATTTTCATTGGAAACTGATAAAAAAAATCTCTAAGTTATTGTCACGAAATTTAAGTAGATTTCATGAAATAGAAATTAATAAAATAATTTTATAAAACTATTTTATTTATTTCGTCTTATATTATAGCAAGCCTTACATTTCTTGGATACTATAAAATATATAATTGGGTGAGAAAACTAAAATTAACTGCATAAACTTACAGAGATTATTCTAATTACAGGTTAATCCTTACCTATTTCTCAATGAAAGTCAGAGCCTCTTTGTTTAAAACTGGACAGAGGGCGAAACAAACGAGGGCCATTAAACGCAGCCACTTCTAGAGTTGAAAGATGCACTCGAAAATCGTGAGGATGCGCCCTCTGGTGGCCAGCACGCAACATTTAATAAGTTTTATTGTTGCCATGTCGAGCTTAAAAGCCTTGTAATGGGAATGAATTAGTTTTTGCTCCGTTGGACTAACGACTGTCCCGGAAAGCGCGGCACAATTACCATTTGACTGGGAATGACTAAGGGGGAATTTAATGCTTGGTTACCATCCAAAGTCCCTTTAGAGATAACATGATGAAATCTGATTATTATGGATGTGACATATGTTGAAGAACTAGTTTATTACTTTGTCCACAGACATGGAAATATCTGTGTTAATCAGAGTCTATGACTACATCTTAAAGCGCTCGTATCCGGTTCACCTTTGAATTAGATTGTCAAATCAGTTTTCATAAACTGATTTAATAATTTAATATGATGTTTATATAAGTATCACTTTGATTAAATTAGCTTCATCATATATAGTTAGTGGTTCATAGTTTAATAATTAAGTGCTTAAAGTATCTATTTATAAATTAGATTTAATTATGCTTAGTAATTAGTTTCAAAACTTTATTGTTAATCTAGTTAAACAGCTCGAAAATAAAATTTATTAGTTAATTAAATTTTATCACATTGTATCTAATCCACGAATTTAATCTCATCATTAGTCTATTAAACTAGTAATCAAATTAGTAATCACATGTGGTGTGAAATTAGTTGATTAGTACAAGTTTTAACATTTTTAAAACGTGTGATTAAATTTTATTCCATATAAATACTAATTAAACAGAATATTTGATACTGTGGCATAATAGTTTAAGCGCACACACACAACATTTGTATTCATATATAAAACTTTTTTTGCGTATTTTGATTGCTTCAATAGTTTAACAACTTATGAATTTAATTCAATTAAATATATTTACAAAAATTTTCTGGTTTAACAGTATAATAGTAAATACAGTTTAAAAATATTTGATAAATCAATAACACTCCATTAAGTACATTTATTAATTTAAAAGTTCTAGAAATATATTTAAATAATATTTTATTAATAAATGAAATTTCATTATGAGTACTTACTTTACATAAAAACTTCCTCTTTGCTATACAAATTAAATTAATCATTAAATTTAAAGTAATACAAAAATTCATAAAGATATCAGCAAAGTACTGGCTCTGGTATTAAGTAAAAATGCAATTCATTGGTAAATTAATTATTACTCTACATGCCAATAAAGAAGAATATGCACTTTACAATGAAAGTGACTCTCTTAACAAAATGGACCTGTCTGATCATTTTGATGTGTATCGTAGTTGTTTTGTTGAAACAGCATACATGTCTGTATCAAGCCGAAAATGAGGCTCTTGACCAGCTAGAAGGAAGCAGCCGAGAGGGAGTCTTCGTATTTTAGAAGCAATCGTATTAACCTATCACCCCTAGAGGTATCATTTCACTTGGAGGACATTGGAGCTACGACCTACTTAGTCTGCCCAATCACCTTTAGTGAATACGGCGGATCTTCCTATAAGTCTGAATTCGAACACACTACCTTCTGATAATGAGGACTACGTCCTAACCAACAAGACTACCGCAGCCAAAATGTATCACGGTTGGGATTAATGTACAAAGAATGTCTTTTCAAAATTTTTATTTTAGTTACTAAAAGTACTAATAAGAAATGTATTGCCATATTATTGCAGTGAATGTTTTTTAAAATAATATATTATGCAAATTATTTTTAAGCAAAAATTTTTATATACATGGTTAACATAATGAATGAAAACTTAGATATATTATTAATGAAAATGATTGTTTTATTCTGTGACATTATTAATGTCGTGTAGAATCTAATGTTGAAACTTTGCAAACAAACGCTATTCGATATTTTTTTGATAAAATTATATAATACTTGAATATTTCAAATAATAAACTGGTAATAGAAGTTTAAAAAAATATTCGTTTCACAAGATTAATTACTTTTAAATTATAAACCTTATTTTGTAAATGCTAAAAAACATTCAATATTTTCTGCCTGAAAAAAGGTATATAATTATGTGTTCTTAAAAACTATACGAAACCATCTTATCGATTCAATTGCATCGTAAAAACATAAAATTATTTAACGTCCTTGAATGCTTTTTTCCAACTTAATTATGAACTCAAGAACATTCGTTAATAAACCATTATAGAATCTAAAAATTTTCCATTTGATAAGTAATTAATATCTCATCCCACAGAAAATCATTTTAGAAAGATATTTATTATTTTTAAAACAGATATAATTTGTTTTCAAGATTTGAAATGTCCCAAACTCAATTATATCTAAGGCTTTTTGTAGTTTATATTAATATATGTTGCTCTCATAAACGATTTGATTTCATTTTATTTTAAAACTTTTTTTTCGTGTTTAATATCTTCATAAATTTTGTATCCAAAATTGTATATAACTAACCATTTTTCAAATGAAAAATGTTGCTTTAAAAAACTATAGATGTATATATAGATATATATATAGAGAGAGATTGCCGACCGATTGGCTGAGTGGTTATCGTTCCTGACTCCTAAGCTGTTGGTCCCGGGTTCGAATCCCGGTTCGAACATGGATGTTTCTTTCCTTCTCTGTGTTTCTCTGTCCTTTCTTCTGTGATGTTGTATGAATGCGGCTCGCCCTATAAATGGGTTTGTGGTGGTATGGCGCGGGTAGCGCTACTCGTCTCCGTGACTTGGTTCACAGGTGCCCGCTGGGTAACGATAAATGAGTAGCAGTTTCTGGCCTTGTTGTGGCATAGGGTTCAACCCTCTTGTGCCCGCCATTGGAAAAAATAGAGAGAGATTCATTGATTGTGTGATACAATAGTTATGGGACTACAATAGCCTGGTAGAGAGGAATGCTCTCTTTTGATCAGGAGGTTGTGGGTTCAATGCCTAGTTCCGTTGAATCCTCTATCTCTTCCCTGGTATATCAGAGAAATGAGGGTGCCAGACTCGTCAAAGGCGATTTCCATTAAAATTAAGAGATAGCAGCTTCAGATGGCAGATATAAACAGCAGGTAAAATATCGCATTAAGGATTTATCGACATTTTTCAACTAGATTGATATTATTACCTCTGCTTAAGTATATCTTGGCCTAATTGTAGAACTTTGTTTTTCAGTGTAAAAGATCTTCGGTCTGATTCCAGCCATTGTTGAACATGGGGAGATAGTGTTGTCAATTGCTTATCTCTAATTCTGTCGGAAAGATTTTACTTTTTATTTCAAATTTAAAATTCGCAATCCAACCACTTTTCAAACAAGCTCATTGAGAAGAAATATAAATAGTTATGTTTTCTCTTCCCAAAATCTCTTTCTGTTCAATATCATTGAGTGAACACCCTGTTGACAGCTGAATAGGTAGCACTGTATAGTAAAATTAGATTTACGAAAGCATATTTTGTTTAACACACAAAGTAAAAAAAGACGCGACATTAAAAAAGCAAAATCACAAATAAAAAATCTTCAGCTACATTTTGGTGCTCTGCTCACACTTGATCGTCCTCCCTTTACGGAATTTTGTTACCAAAAACAATAACGAAATTTTTAAAATATCGATGAAACACTTACGTTTGGAACGTTGTAGATGGCGCTATTCTCAAACGACAAAATATTTAACATAATACTCTGGGTATCGGTTCAACACTTTGGAACTCATCTTGTAGTGGTATAGAATCCATTTAAAACTGTAGATGTCGGCCGCATTAGCATTCGTGTTCAAACTTTGACGTTGGTCTTTCAAACAAATCAAACCTAAACACTAAAAGACTAACGTCAACATATTTAAACCACAACATATCAACAAAGAAGTCACAGAGATCTGGCGGGAAAATGCGTCCTTCTGGTGATGGGAAGCTCAGGAGTTCCATTCTTGATGGAGCTGAAGATACTTTGTACTTTAATGGGTCGATGATTTAAATACATTTATTTTTGTTTAATTCATAAGTTTGGTTCAATGAAACAAAATGTGTCTCTGTAGATCACATTTGGTTAGGCAGGTTAAAGATTGCTCGTATCAAGATTGAGTGAGTTAAAAGAATTGTCTCTCAATGGTCACGTTTGTGCTCACAACGGATGGATAAACCGATACCTACAATTCAACAGGTGGATGGATTCCTAACTGTTGAGAACGCGCACATTAAATAAAAGAATTGAACTATGTTAAATAAAAACATGATTGAGAGACAGGTTAGATATTTAACAATATTGCCTTAAAATATTTGACATTCAGTTGGCATTTAGTGTAATCTGCCTTTCGCATGGAAAACAAAAGCTTCATATATTAAATAAATAAATACCAAAAAAATTGTTCATTCATTTTTTTATCACTATTGTGTGTGAAGCTACTTTTACTACACACAAATCCAGAGATTAGGGGACACTATATAAATTACACCTCTATATTTTACACAAATGAATTCATTGATTTTAACGACATTTAAGATAAATAATAATCTTATTTGAAACAATTCTTGAAAAAGAGAACACTATTTCTATATCTAACTAATAAAGGTGTGATCGTCGTGAGACATTTCTACAATTTCTCACTCAGTATCATAGCAGCATCTTATACTTTGTTATAATTTACTATCGCATAGCTATTAATATTATTATTAATATATAATAATATAAATTATTTCAAGGTTTTTAAAAATCAATGAAATTTTTAATTATGCATTAAGCAATATACATAAAAATGGTAAATAGCTATATGAATGGAAATAATTTTATAAGTACTTATATATAAATATATATATATATATATATATATATATATACGATTGTCTGGCTTGTTAATTAACATACCAGTGTGTGTTGGGGGTATCATGATATATTCTTTATATTCTCATTAATATTCATTCACCAATCACACATTTAATAATTGATATATATATATATATATAATAAAGCAGGATACAAAATAACATAAATATCAGTCAGTTAAAAAGCAATAAAGAATATAAAAATACAAAAATACAAATATAGCTGACTACATGACCACTTATCCAACACAAAAGCAGCTAAAGAAAAGTAAGTCAGGAAAAGACGATAAATGGAAATATGAAAACATATAAATTGAAATATAAAGAAATTGGATTTATAACAAAATATAAAAAATAGTAAGAAGCATCGGGACTTTTGCAGACACTCTTCTTCAATTGTTGATTTAGTTAATATTGCATTTTGTCTCTTTTTTTTATTTGTTAGTTTTATAATTTTGATATTTGTAAAATCGAGTATTTAGTTTTGTAATTGAAATTTTGTGTTGCAAACTCTCTTCGGGGAGTTTCCCAGATCTATTACTCGTTGCATGATAGAAAAGAGTATTTGCATTTCTTTTGCATTGTTCTTTTGCATTTTTTTGCCCCCCCGGAAGAACACAGTGTCCCTGTGATCCTTATTATTCCAATTTTTTTTTATATTTCAATTTATATTCTCATATTTCCATTTATCTTATATATATATATATATATATATATATATATATATATATACATATATATATATATATATATATATATATATATATATATATATATATATATATATACATATATATATATATATATAGATAGATAGATAGATAGATAGATAGATAGAGATAGGGATATATATGTTATTGACTGAGGAATATTGATGCAGATATAAAATATGATACATAAACATGATATAAGTAGAAAAATTACACAAAACCATTTCACACACTTGTAAATATTTTCTCAATCTGGAGAGAATAACCGACATGTTATGTTTTCTCTATGAAATAAAACCAAACGATGAAGCCAAAACAGAATATTACAAACTCGTCTGATGAATTGAAATCGCAGAGAGCGAAGTTGCAAAGCACGCCACTCACCCGGAACCTTTTCGAAAGGTGGTAAATAACAGCAATTCCGGGCGATCTCGCGAAACACCGACAGCTGAAGAAGGCGAAATGCATACAGCCTTCCATCCATTCTGGAACGATAAATCCAACTGCTTTAAGGAGATCTGGCAACAGGAGACCGTTTTGCAATACGATAGCTTTTGACACTCAACTCATAAAAAGGAATGGGTAAGCGTGTTCGAAACCTGGCCCATTCTGAAATATGAAGGCCATTTTCTCTTTCAAATATGAGAGATAAAAGAACATTCCTACCTTTCTGGGGAAATATCGGGCACCTGTTATCGTCCTTCGCCAGGAGAACACCAACTGTAAGATTTCCATCGTTTTCATATATTGATATTCCATTGGTGAATATACATGGAAGAAAATATTCTTTTGCGTTTTATTAATCGATCAATCATGATTTCGAAATTTCATATTTATTACAAAAAGTGTATTATATACACACACACACACATATATATATATATATATATATATATATATATATATATATATATATATATATATATATATATATATATATATATATATATATATATATATATATATATATATATATATATATATATATATATATATATATATATATATATATATATATATATATATATATATATATATATATATATATATATATATATATATATATATATATATATATATATATATATATATATATATATATATATATATATATATATATATATATATATATATATATATATATATATATCCTTGTGTGTATATATGTATATATTAGGTGTCTACAGAAAAGTTTTTCCCATTTTTAATAAATTTTTCATACCTTGAACACATTTTAATCAATAATGAAATTCCCATCATTATTTAAGACTTCTTGTCAGCGTGATAGCAATTTGTATGTCCCATTTTTAAAAAATGTCTTATATCTCGAGGCCAAATTTTAAATCACTGCTTACCTTCTTCGTTCTTGAATTTTTTTGCCCTACAAAAAAATTTTACAGGGGCTGAAACAAGTGATAGTTGAGGGGAGAATATTATGTATGAGAAATAATTTTCCACAGCCTAGTTATACAGTTATATAATTTTTCCTTGGCCTTTTTATTATATTGCTCTTTCTTGTAGCATCGCCGGCCTCTCTTCTTGGACTTCTCTCTTTAAATTTTCCTGTTGCTGATAATACTTTTTCTAACTAAGCTTTTCCTTCAATTTTCAATGCTTATAATGTGTTGGTCCTCAAAGGTTTCACCTTATATATAAGATTCTCTTTCAGTGCCAAATTTGTTTTAGAGTTGGCAGGGATTTTTTCTTACGATGTTTTCGTAGATAATCCACTTTTCATCTCCAGTTATCATCCGTTTTAAAAATGGTTTGGTTTGTTTGCGAACAGGCAGAGATAGGCATATAATGACTCGCTTATCAAAATTCTTCTGACTTAATTCCTATTGCACCCGTTTTAAATATATCCACGCCAATCCTATCTTCCAAATAGGGTCCGAAATAGTTTGTGCTGAGCTGAATTAAGCTTTCAGCGATCTCCAGTGTTGTCAGAAAAAAAAACTTGTTTTAACCTCTTTTTAACAACATCGTCATTGATTAACAGACAGAACTTTCTTCAAAACCTATTATATACATATATTAAACCTGTAGCAAGACAGCCCGATATAGGCCAAGGCCTACAAAGCCATTATCTATTTTCCTGACGAAAGACCATGGCGTGCGAATAACATACCTCGGTTCCATAGTCAGTCTATTGAGAATTTAATTTTTAGTTCCTAAGCATGTTTGGTATTGAATTTATTGACCCATTGAAGAGATGAAAAGCTGAATACACACACACACACACACACACACACACACACACACACACACACACACACACACACACACACACACACACACACATATATATATATATATATATATATATATATATATATATATATATAAAATAGTAATTTAACAAATGTTTTCATGTATTGGATCATTTGCTTACCGATAGAGATTTAAAGAGATGTTCCATGTTCGATACCAGCCACTGTTAAATAATAAAGATATGGATGTCGCATTTCACATCCACGTCACACGCATTTCACATGAGTATTTACATCATGTTGAACGTGATAAAGCAGAAATATAACACTCTTTTATTTTGCTTTTTATATCAGATTATTTGATTTTCTAAATTGAAGAAAAGTGTTCAGTTTTCATGTGTAATGTTGTTCCCAAAGCACAGTATATCGCTGACAGATTTAGAATATGTCTGCTAAGCAATATTATCATTTCATTGTTTAGAAATACCTCTACCGCGAGGAACAGTCGAATGATTTCAAATGTGGGGATTGGCTGTTAATACGCTGTGTCAAAAATGGTGGGCATATAGTTTATTTGCTGGGCCTTTGCTGGTGAATGTAATTGGGTTCATAAAGTAAAGAAACACAAATTTTGGTCTCCCCTTTGGATGTTAAGAATAAAATGGTATTGTTAAATAAAGTAAAACAAAAATTTTGGTCTCATCCCTAGAAGTTACAGTTGCGAATAAAATTTTACTGTGAACACTAAAATACACTTTTTGAGTAAAAATCACAAATACGTAGAAGTTGAATTCTGAAAGTCATAAAGAGATCTCAAATAAGTACCATAATAGTAGTTTTTATAAAATTATCAAAATTGTCTCTTGTAATATCACAATCATTGTAAATTTAGTCTAGAAACTCTTTTCCTCCACGCTGTACCACTTTTTTCTACATTACCGGAGTTCTGGTGTTTGAAAACTTCAGATCTCTCGGTTATGTGGTACCATTGTGTTTAAATAAACAAAATAGTTTATGATGTCAGTTATTTCTTTAACTGTTCCTGTTATGTGTGTCTTTTTCTAATTTTGTATCTTTTTTTAATATCTTTCTTAGAAACTTCAATTTTGAAAAAGAGTAACGCTTAGCTCATAAGGTGCACCTGATTGCATCACAAATTGTGGCTATTTACTGCCATTTTAAAAATGATCATGAACTGTGCATTTTGAAAGCAATACTTTGTGGTTAAAATCTCTTAATACTTTGTGGTCAGTATGATCATGCCGTAGAGCAAGCGTTTTCCAACCCCATAAAACGCAGATTGCATATAACAGTTAAGTTATATATATATATATATATATATATATATATATATATATATATATATATATATATATATATATATATATATATATATATATATATATATTATATATATATATATATATATATATATATATATATATATATATATATATATATATATATATATATATATATATATATATATATATATATATATATATATATATATATAAGGATACAGATCAAGAACAATATACCCTAGCTCACGATAGAGAAATTACTACTCTAACCTTCAGTTCAACAGTTCGTAGGCTCGAATCCCATTTCAGGCTTCAATGTTTTTAATGGCTCGAAGTCCACTTTAAACTGAAATATTGGTCTAATTATCCTTCCATGTTCATATTACTACTGAGTGACAAACCAACCATATTAGAGGGCATAATAACATCATCTCAATTAAATAGAATGAACAATTACATTACTTAAATCTTTTGAACTTAAGAAGAAACATTTTACATTAACAGCATCTCTTTTTCTTAAATTATTTGTTTTTTTAAATTTATTTTCTTCAGTTTCTTTTTATGCCATTGATTCTACAGACCTCTTAATGTTTTAATTTGAATAGTTTATAATTAATTTATTATTTGGTGAGCAAATATGAGACCTAAGTCAACCCCAATCCATATTTCTCATAATTTGCTACAAGCTGTTCGATTCAAAACTTTTATTTGACTGATTGCCTTTCAATCTAATTCAGCATTTTTATTTTAAAAAAATATTGGGATTAAATATGGAGGGAATTTGCTTCAATCAGTGTTGTGTGATGTTAATTGCTTACCTTTATATTTTACGTATTATTTAATTGAATACAATGACATCCTATTATTATCAATCTAACTGAGTAATTTATAATTCATTATTCTTCGAATTTCTATTTTTACTTTTATATTTCCGTATTCTTTCATATTTTATATCGATATCTTATTAAAAAAATGCATATACATTTCACTTTAAAATCGCAAACTGAAAAAAATAACAGAATTTACTTATCAACAAAGTGTTTTCTACAAAACAATAAAAAGTAAAATAATTATTTTTAAATAAGGAATGTTTACGTTACCTCAACAAAATCAAAAATTCAACAGAAGGTGGCGCTGCATCGTCAGAAATATAATTTAGAACAGAGATTGTGAACATTTGTTGAGTGATATTCAAGAACGCTTCATTACAAATATTCTGACAAATCTCCTTCAACATGAGAACTATTCAATACAATCTGCACACGTATCTATTGCAAATAATTCAGGAAACATTCAAACCAAAAATTTAATGAAAATCTTTTGGACTCAAAGAGACGCTTTTTCCTCCCCTATTGTTCTATACCTTTATTAATTAAGGGTACTTTTATTATATTGATGGAAAAAACATCTAAATGCCGATGGGCAGTGGTAGCCTAGTAATTAAGGTATCGAATAGTTCAATAGAAGCCTAGTGGTTAGGGAGAAACCTAGTGCAATCGAACTCAGTCCTTCCGGACTGAGTTCGATTCCGAATGCCGCCAAAGACCCATTGAATACAAACGATAAATCTGTGAATCGAAAGTTCGATAGTCGGCTATTGAGCTGTTACCATGGGTATAATGGTCTGGAAAAAATTTCATCTTCTTCCAAGTCAATGTCAAAACTGAGGGAGTGAATCCTCTGGTGGTGCCATCTATTGGAAGAGTCTTAAGGCAAAGAAGTACTTTCACCTTCGTGGTGCTCTGATTAAACGAAAGATGCATCTTACAGATTTAATTTCACATAGCCGTCGACTAGCGAGCTTCGCTTGTCCAAGTATCATAAGTAACAACAACAAATGCTTTCACAATGTGACAGATGGGAATCATTATAGCTTATAGCAAGATAGTGCTTTTCAAAGTAAAATGTTATGGATTCAATAACTGTTGAAAAACAATGGGTTGGATGTAGCCTTTCTGCAGGTACGTTTGTTGGGTTGGTGCTTTCCTTTATGACACGTGAATATTTACCATGAAAATTCCAAAAAGATAATTTAAACGAGAAATATGGAAATACTTAACAGCTGCTTAGTTTATTTTGACAGTCTCCCTCACGGGAATAGAGATTATATAGACTTCTGTATATTGGGTGATCGGTTAACGAACATAATCTATCACAAGACCATGTTCGTTAACCAATCATCGATTTACCATAAATTTCTTTTGTGAAATCGATTCATTCGTTCTAGAAACACTAAAAATGAAGTTAAAAAATTGATGTATAATTTCTTATTAGGTTTAAAAAAATAATATACACATTTAGTCTTGCATATCCATCAGTCCTTTTCATTTCTTGTTTATAGGGCGTTAACGAACATTTCCGATTGCTTTTTCTCTCTTTTCCAGAATTTTCTGGAAGTAATCAATGGCATTGTCGCTGCAAAGTGATTAATAACGTTGTTGTTGTTGCCGTCTGGAATTCTTTATTGAAGATTACGTATGAGACACTGAATGAACAAGGGGGAGGCACTCAAAATGAAATCACTTTTGGATTTCAATGAAATCAAAACTGAAATTGATGGCCTACTTTGGCAATAAATCTTCTGCTTAGAAAAAAGAGTTTCGATAAAGAACTTTGAAGTTCTAAAGCAAGCAGCATAATTCAAGAAAGTTGAAAAGCGATTTTTGGTCCTTTGTGTTTGGCAACCCGGCACATTATGCTCCGAGGGCAGAAAAATATGCATCAGAATTCGTTTTAGTTCGTTATCCGAATATGTGTTCGTTGTTCGAACACAAAAATTTTTCGTGAAAGTGTTCGTTGTCCGATTTGTTCACAGTCCGAACTGTTTGTTAACCGATCACCCAATATATTTGTTAATTTGTTTTGTTTTCAGATACATTATCTCTGAAACTGCGAGAGATTGTGGTGCCGGCGGTGGTCATCCGAGGCGAACCTGTTTGGTTGAACTGCACCTACGACCTGGGAAACGAAACGCTCTATTCCATCAAGTGGCACAAGAACAACATAGAGTTCTACAGGTACCTTCCGGAAGACAGGCCTCCAGGACAACAGTACGATCTGACAGGCATTCATTTGGATGTAAGTAGTAGTACTCTGTACTTCTTTTATGATGCTCTTTCTATGTCATTTAATTTGCAGGACTGTACATGACAGAGAATAATTTTCATCCTCATATAATATTATATGGATTCGTTTGAATTTCACAGAAATATATTTTTACCTTAAATAAAACAACGATTTGCTGAAAATATTTTAAATTCAGTTTATATTTTTTTTAAATTTTAGAACTAAAAAGGATAATTATTAGTTAATTGATATAATAACCACAACTGTATATATTATATTAAATACATACATGCATTTACCTGATCTCATAATTAATCTTATTATTTCTTGCCTCGTTTTTATTATTTCATTATTTAATTTTTTATAATTTTTTTATTATTTTAAGTTTTTTGAAGATTTATATATATATATTGCTAGTCACGTTTACAGAGAATAGTTAAAAAAATTCGTATGGCCGTCAATACATTTGGAAAGAGGTAAATGTGGTTATTTGTCAATAACTATTCAATGCATTTCTTAACTGCCATGTGGAGTACCGTTTTCAAAACCAATGGGTGTGTGTGATTACGTGTTTTTCCAGTTATACTTGTAAAATATATTTTTAAACCTTAATAATTACCAAGTATAATATTTTATATTGATTTTATAATTAATAATTTTTTCACTTTTTTCTACTGGCCAGTTGCTACGCTCATGAATTGCTGTCCCCCGCCCAACTCAGTGTTGCAACATCCCTCTTGTTTACTCTATTTTCGCAAACATTCAAATTATCAAGGGCAGAAATTGTGGCTTTTCTTGCAATGTTAAGAGGAAAAACTGACTCTTATTTACTTTTTTTGCATATAAATTATGTTTAATTCTAATGCTGTTTCGTTAAATTTTTATTCTAAGTACATATACAAATTTATAAGAAGGCTTATAACAAACACGTTCCTTTAAGTCAGAACACGTTTGAAAATTTAAATTTTAAACTATGAGAACTGGAATCAGAAACTGTTTATGTTTTCAAATTAGTTTTAGAAGCTCCCTAGATGTGAATATTTGTATTATTAATAATATAAAGAATTAATGTCCAACGTAAACATGCAGGTGGTCTTCTTCGTATTTATTTTGAATTTCTAGAAATCTCCAAATAACATTGTATATAAATATTGCATAATTTAATCCCTCCTTATATTATGTTAATTAATAATTATCATATGTTTCTTTTATGTTATTGTTTATTATCTTCTTAATTATCAATTTATTTTTTTAAAAAAAACTGATAAACTAATCTAATATTTTCATTTACTAACGAACATTTTACGTGATTTAAATATTCTTTTACATGAATTTAAATAAATTAGTACCTGCACATTATCCAGTTTAAATATATTTCTTTAAGAATCTTATTTTTAGGTACTTTGTTTACGTTTTAAGCTCATATAGAATGATACTTGTCAAAGCTACACACATAGCATTTATAGCTTTGTGGAATATAAGTCTTTTTTAATTATGAAATATTTTAAGCATAAAATTAGACGATTTCATCTTTTTCAAACAAAAAGCAACCCACTGATAAAAATAAAACATATGTCACGAAACCAAAATATATAATGGATATAAATTATAATTATCATATTACTCTCAACAGACTTATGAACAATCATCATTTTTCTTTCTCTTATTTATAACAAAAATATTAATTAATGTATTTATTTATCAATATCATTTATGTAGCTCTTTGAAGTTAATTTAAATAAAAATTTATATGTACATTCGAATTGATACGTATTATTTTTTACTGTAGATATCTACAATATAACAAAAATTACTATACTTGGTTGAATAATTCTCTTTATATAAATTTTTATTCTTTGAATACTAAATACTTTTATCTATATCGTTAACTTAAAAATACATTGCGATATAATTAATTTTTTAATTCGTAATCATATATGATAACTATTGTAAAAAATTATTTAATGACTGATTATTAAAAATAAATTAGTCACTAATTATAAAAAAAATATCGGAGTGTAAGAAAAGTTTTCCGCCAAAAAAAAGTTCTGAATAAAGTCAGAGAAAAAAAAACATGAAGGCAGTACCTACAGTGCGGGCCCAAAAATAAATCAGCTTCAATGGGATCATAATGGGCGGAATCGAAGGTAGTACCAGCAATATGTAATTGCAGCGGTGAAAAAAAAGAAGTCCGAAGAGCGATGTCGGGGCTATATGGTGTGTGTGGCAAAAGATCCCATTCGAGTTGCACAGATTCCAGCCAGTTAAATGCAGACACAGTGGGTTTTGCATTATCTCGATGAGACATAACCTTTTCGCACCGGATTCAATTCAATGTTTGGATTTGATAGCAGAGTCAACATGGACTATCATCTCACTGTACACACTACCATGAATGGTTTTACCTTTTTTCAGATATTCTTTGTGGATAATACCACGTCAATCCTACCATATATTAAGCATAATCAGCTTTGTTGGTCAAATTGTCCTTTGCAATGCTACTGACAGGCTAAATGGGCACAGTCCAATTCCATTTTTGGCTTGGTTTTGTTGAAATAAATTCACTTATCTTCACAAATCCTGATACGGTCAAGAAATTTGACCTTGCGTTGTTATTCGCGCAGATTAGTGCAGGTCTTAGCGGCTTGAGTCAGCACTTGTGGCGCCCAGGGATTGAACTTGTAAGTCAAGTTTATGCGATGCATAGCATGACTAATGAACATTGTGCTAATGACGAACTTTTTAACTATCTCTCGAGTGACTGAAAACTGATTTTTTCCGCAAGTTTTGACAGGGGAGCGTCATCAGCATCAATAGGCCGGGCAGTGCACTCTGTTTCTTCAATGACATAGTCTTTGTTTTTGAGCTTTTGGTAGCAAGCATTCTCAATGTTATATGATACAACCACAGTAATTAAAGTTGGCTCATGATTTGGTGACTTTCTATAGCTGTCTTTTTGCATTAGAACAGGAAGTAGACGATGGTTCTAATCCGGAATCTGGTTTCAGACACCTTGTACTTAACGTTATGTTTTTACAGGTTTCACTGTACAGTGTTCTGAAGAAAACCTAGCTCTGTCAAATGATATAAATTGTCTGACAAAATATAAAATAATAGTCTATATTGTGGTGGAAAGCTTTTTTTACAACCCGAAATGACTGATCATTCAAATCTGTTCATTTAACAGCTGATAGCCACTTAAGCAGTTCCTATGAAAAGGTAATAAAATGATTTATCTCTCATTTCAGCCCACCAGGACAGATCGAGGAAACATATACATGCCTAAAACAGATGTTGACTCAGAAGGCATTTACAGATGCGAAGTTTCCACAGAAGCGCCCAACTTTCAAACAGTCAAAGCTGAAAGAGAAATGAGAATATACGGTGAGAAAATCTATACATTAATAAATCTTTTCAAAGAAAAAAATCAATGGTACTTGTTCATTTTGTTCATTCTCCTATCGCCAAAATTAAATAATCGCCAAAAAGTACTCTCCAAAAATAATCACCAAAATTGCCAAAAAATAGCAAACGATCGGCGATGTAAGTAGCTGAACAAAATTTGACTAGAATTGATATTATTTGATAGCTATGTATGTATTGCAAAATTAGGGAAATTGGAAATAATGTGTAAACGGCAAACATATATTTAAATGTGAGTGAACTCAAAGATGATCTTGGTGGAGTTTCAATCGTGATATGTTTCAAATTAAGCAATGCGAAATACATTTTTGTTAAAATAATTCTAACAAACAATAATGTATTTGTAATATTCTAAGAAAACAGTAAATATGCTTTATAATAAAGAAATTGGGCAATGGAGTAAAACAACTTACGCAATGATCATTTTTATCCAGAGAAAAAAAATCGTCTATACTTATAGAATCGATTAATTTTATTCTCATTCTTTATATTTTATTGAGATCTTAGGTATGTTAATATATAATTTTATTACAATATTTTAATTATTTCTCTATTATGTAGATTTGATTTGTATAAATGGCAATCTGATAGGTTTAGTTAAAATTAGTTTAATGATTTTCATATTAAACTATGTGCTCATCATTTTTTTAAATAAATTTTTCTTGTTTTTCAAATACTGAAAAAGTTAAAAAAGAAATGTTCAAACTTCATAGTGCTGACACTAAACTTTACCTTTTTTTCTTTTCAAATTATACAGCCACTTGTTTTTCATATGAATTTTAAAGATCATATAGAGAGAGAAGAAAAGTAGTGCTTAAAACAGTATGAGTTTTCCATAAAAAAAATTCCCTTTTTCTAGTTATATATGAAATTGCTTAATTTTAAAACCACATTTACATAATGAATTGCCATTTTGTATGATTGAATTGTTTCGTTTCACCGCTGAGGAAATTGCGAACATCATCAAACCTTACATTTTTATGCAAGATTACGGATAAAAAAAGAACACATTACTTAGTGAGATATGTGTATACTTTGCTATTTTTAATAAAAATTAGTTTCTTAAAATATTTTGCGGAATATTATCTTATTTTATTTTGGGTTATTTTTAATGACAGTTCTGGAGTTTTAATTCTCCTGTTATAAATGTTTTAGGTTGTAATTTCTATTAACTTCATTTTCGTTATCCTTTGTATTCTTAGAATGTTTTGACCTTAGGCAGCTTCATTGATTCGATTCCCCTCCTGGTCACCCATATTTGTTGTTCTGGAATCAAATGTAATTCCCAAATTCCGGTTGAATGAGTCCTCCTGTGCAAATCATGATAAATAAATATATTGGACCTTCTTAATATACTTTAAGAGGTGATATTTTTTACTTTCAATGATTCTTAAATCATGCCTTTAATCTTGTTATCATTTTTCATCCTTTCATAAAAATTTGAAAAATTAAAGACACTCTTATACATTAAAGATATAGATTGCATCTAAAGTTTGTATTTTTCCGATATATATTAGAACAGTTTTATAGTCTGAATCGAAAGATAAATAATCTAAAAAAATTTCAATCTTTTCCAAGAATGTCATATTATTTTTTTTCTCAAATCATGCATTTTTTAATTTTAATTTTCTTTCTTTAATAATCACACTTACATAACACTTACTTGCATTTTACTTTACTATTTTCACAGCTTTATAATCTTAATCGAATATTAAGCTTTTCAAAACAAAATCATGTTTCAAAAATCAAACAATTTTTATATAAAATAGTTTTTTTTACACTTTACAAAAATAAACAACAAACAGTAACTTCACTGTTGTTGTCTTGTTCCAAATAGACTGACAATATCGGGTACGCTGCTCCACTTTTCCAAATGAACAGCATTTTGCTGTGGAGTCCGACTTCCTCAGTACACACTTACTATAAGTACCCATTTATAGGGTAGGCAACCATTCACAATCCATTCATACAAGGAAAGGACAAAGACATGACAGAGAGAGATGGAGTGAAAGTACATCCATGCCCGAACCGGGATTCGAACCAGGAACCTATCTATCCGCAGTCAGACACGCTAAACCCTAAACAGGGCGGGTGGCAACAGTAGCTTCATTAAAACAATTAAATAGAAACAAACTGCTTATTTAATTTCTTGGAACTTATTTGCAATCCAATTCATAATTAATAATTAAAATTCATTAAAAATAAAAAATATCTCTTATTTTCTAAGAATTTTTCTTTAATTATTTTTCACTTTAGCACATGTATTATTTTATTAGGGATATATTCTAAATAGTTAGATAATATAGATATTACAGTTTTCCTATCTATTATTGCAAAATCCCCCTCTTTTGTAATTATTTTTGCAACTTTAGGAAAAAAAGTAATATGATTCAAAAAATATTTTGATAAAAGAAACACTTGATACTAAACTTTCTCTTCAAATATCTTCTTTTACAATCGATAAAAGAGTATCGTAAAATGATAGATCTGATATATTATTAAGTTACAGAAAACGCTAGCCAAAGCTATCACGATTGATTAAAATTGCGATATTCTTTCCCCCTATAAGGGGATCTTGAAATTTGATTCTTTCCAATTATAATTGGAAAGAATCAAATTTCAAGAACAATTCATGTAACTGTCTTAAAAAAATATCTTGAATTATATTAGTATAATCTTTCCCCAGAAAATATTGTTTCAATATTTCTTTTCGTTTCGAATCTACTTTTTTGAATGTCTTCAATTTAAAATAAAAAATAATCATTTTCTTAATATGTACTTCTGTAATTTGTCAACCAATTGTTACTGAGAAAAAAAAAACACTATCAAAGCAAATATTTCGATAGGAAATCTAGCATTTACAAGTAGCTTGTACCTTGATTTTAAAAGTATCTGATTTCGATATTTAAGTTAAGTAATCTTTATATTGAAAATATATATGTCGTTATATTCATATTAATATTTTACTCTCATTTTGTTATGTGGTTGTTATTATACAGAATTTAAAAAGCATATGTTGATTTTTATAGTAGCTTGTAAATCTGACGCATGTACCAACAATTCTAATACTTGAAGTATTTGTACCTTATTTAAGTATAGGAAACAATTTTAAGCACTGTTGGATTATTACTACTAAACTAAATCTGTGACATGACAGCCCATCTGGGCCAAGGCTTACATTACCCATTTCTGTTTTCTTGACCGATAGGCCTTAAATGCGAAGCATATGTCCCGATTAGGTAGTCAGCCTAACGTAAACCCCCAGTGCTTAGCTCTCAAGCATGCTTGGTACTCCGTTTATCGATCCACTGAAAGGATGAAAGTCTGTGTCGACCTTGCCCAGCCCGAGGATCGAACCTTATACTTGCGCAATGGGACCGCGAAGCGCTACCACTAAGCCACGGGGCTTTGTTGGATTATTACAAGTAAAGCAAAAATGGAAATGCATAAAGTTTTTTACTTAATCCAGTAATAATTTCATTTAAAAAAAATTATTTAAAATGTTTTTACAATATCCTTTTTTGAAGAAAATGTTGAAATTATTCACTTCTTTTCGGAATGCCAACATGAACACGTAGAATCCAGTTTTTTTCACACTTTGCAACGTTATTGGTCTTACAGACGAAATCTCTTCGTCTATGTTTGCAGGAATTTTGTGAAAATTCCAATCTTTAAGACAAACGCACAGAGAAAAAATCTGTCTAGAAGACCAGGAAGGACCGAGGCCAACTGAAATTTAAAAAAAGTCCTCAACTTCACACATGTTAAACTTAACAACTGAGATCCTTAAGTACATCGGTCGTTTATTTTAACGTGAGTAAAATTACTCTGCCTTGTGATAAAACTGGCAGAAAAGGTCCTGTATTTCTAGTGAAGCAATAAATGCTGGGAATGTAACCAGGCATTCTTCGGAATGGATGGTTTGGATAAACGACTAACGAATCGTCGTATTCCTTAAAATTAAAGAATTATTTGATGGTGATGAATTTCATTGTTGCTCTCTTTATAATATTACCATTTAATTTTTATAATTGCTTTTATAATCCTTTATAATTAACTAATAATAGTTTACACGGGATTTTATGTTTAAGAAACAAGTTTTCACATGTAGAAAGTAAAAACAATTATACCCACGCATTAAATAAAGTCATATGAAATAAGTAATGATGTTGAACGTCTTTTTGTTTATATTATAGATGTGGATAAACCAAAAGAAATTCTCTTAAATTGATCACCCTGTATTGCATCTTCAAAGGCTTTCTGTCAGTGTTTAATTTACTTCAATATTCGTAGTTTATTGAACAATGTCAGAGAAATCTTCGAAAAATGTTTTTGTTTTGCAAGAGAAGTCAGCAAACTTCTCTTTCCCTTTGGGAGTGACAGGCGTAGTTTGATCCGAAAGTAAAGAACATTTAACTATACAAATGGAAAAATCAATATTTATTTGAAAACATAATTATCTCATATAAGCTTCCTTCGTTTCTCAACATAATTATTTCTATTATATAATATTTGTAGTTTCCTATCAGACTCCAGAGTTCCTCAGTTATACTGTTCTGTCCTATGTTATACTTGTTCTTTTCTATGTTATACTTGTTCTGTCTGATGTTATATTTTTTCTGTCTTATCTTATACTTGTTCCGTCCTATGTTATATTGTCCTAATAATTTTACATTTTATTCACTCAAAACTATTTTTGTGAGGTGGTTAAGGACCATATAAGAATATCGAACTGAACTTCACGTATGCAATTATAAAATGTAGTTTTCGCAACACACTTAAAAAGTATTTTTATGCGGTGGATAAGAAATGTCTTTTGTAGAAAATAGCTCAAAACCATATGAAATAACTCAGTACAGGGAACTAGTACAATCAGGATAGCGATATTTTGGTAAAGCAAAGCAGAAAAGTAAAATTTACGAAAATGGCACAAGTATTTTAAATCAGAAATAAATCTAAAGAAAATTATATAAATCAGTACTAAACAAGGAATTTGAAAACACTGGATATATAAATGCAATTTGTACTGAGTAACAATGTACAAGTAATATAATGAATCAATGAAATATTTACGTTGTTGTTGTTGTTTTCCTATGACACTTGGACAAGCCAAGGTCGCTTTTGCCTTTGGCAGTGCAAATTAAGTCAAAGGGAGCGTCTTTCGCTTGGGTCAGAGCACCACGAAGGTGAAAGTACGACTTTGCTCTTTTTTTAAGGTGCCTCGTCATTTTTAACCACGGTCAGATGACGAGGCCATATCTGAGCTTGCACCTTCCTCTCCACATCCACGTCACACCAGCGGAAGGACTTTGGACGTCACAGATTAACGTGGACACGTCCCCACCCACGGAGTTCCAGCAACGCAGTGAAGGAGAGTTCACCGTGGTCACCCTCCCAACCACTGCCCGCGGCAAATGATGCTTCATTTTGCTACGTAATGTGATAAAATACTTCTGAAAAATCAAAGAAACTAAGTAGCAGACCAAAGTATTTCATTGTTGATAATTCCATCTGTTATTTTTCCATCTGACTGAAATTTTAATACACAGTGCACACAAAAATCGTATTTATAAGGACCATCCAAAAACAAGTTTGAGCTCAGATCCTGTATAATCCAGATTCCAAATTCTAATTCTTATGATTTTTTTTTCCGCTGATTTTCTTGTTTATCTGATAACCTGGTTTTTTTTTACGTCATACAGTTGAAGACCTATAAGAATTATGCAGAAAATTCTATTTTGACAATACTAGTAATAATGTCATCGCGAGAAGTTACAATGCGTCATCTTAGCAACATTTCTTCGTCGCCAAAAAAAAATTCAAAATTTGTCATTCTGGATTGTACGGCATCTGTGCCCAAGTTTGAATATACTGTTTCTATATGTTATACTCTTCATTAGTTCAATAGTCACTGTATTTAATGCCGAAAGGCAATATAATTTAGTCAAATATTTATTATAAGACTACAAGTATTTCTGTGAGCCATCCAAAATAGGAGTCGAGAAATGATTTTTGGAAAATTTGGACTTATTTTATTTTTCCCACCCTCATTTTTTGCTGCTGTATCTGGACTGTAGGATCGGAAAGAAAAATTTGTTATTATCCCTATTTTGTATTAAAATTTTGGTTGCTGAAAGACTTGAGTGCTTTTATCGAATGGAAAGGATTTCCATAGGGAAATATTTAAGAGTGATGAAAAGAGAGATTGTTGCGAATATTTGTTGGCAGACGAATAAATGAGAATTCTAAAATTCTAGATCAGACATAATTTAAATTCTCAAATGGTTGGTTATTATGTAAGAATGTGAAGGAGTCTTCATGTATCTAATAGAATGGTTTCTTCCAATATTGTTTTCCCTTTTTGATAACAAAATAGTCACTTTGGGTGTCTTTGGAACATAATATTCTTTTTTACAGGCGCGAAAGCACCTTAGAGACCTTGGCAGCCTTAAATAAGCACTTTTAAAGTGTCCCATATCAATGGCATTTCCTCTTTAAATCTTAACTTTCAAGATACTTAGAACTTTTTCAGTGTCATCCAACTACATAATTTGACATCGATTTCTGGATTGTCATATGACATAAAGTTGTTTGTTTTGAGTGATTTTAACGTCGGCGGCGAAGTTCTTTCCGAAAAGGATTCTTACAGACAGTGGGTCGTATTCCCGTGTCGTAAAAGAGTGAAACGCTGAAAACTCCCAAGCACCTACCCTGACAGACATTCATGCTGAAGAGCAACATCCTTCAACTGATGCTCATCAGTATTGGGGAACGAACACGGCACCTTTCCATCTGAATAAATGCTTTCTGCCATTAGGCTCGAAATTCCATGATCTTTTTAAAGAAGCGATTTTACCTATATTGTTTTATAGGAGATATGGCCTAGCCATTTTAAACTTCTTATTATTAATTTGAAATACAAATAAAGTACTTTCAGTACTAAAAGCAAACTGAATATCATTCTGCTTTAAAAAAGCAGAAGCATACTGCAATTTTTTCTCAAAAATAAAAATTGTTGTGGAAAAGAGCTTTGTCACTTTCCAGTTCCATTTTAGCTTTATTTTATTCCTATACATTGTGTATTAAGTTTTGTCAGCGTCTCTAGCTCTAAATTAGAGAAACAGAGGCGTAGAAATTGGAGCTAATTCCTTAAAAGCCTGCAGTATTTATAAATTTTTTCCACAAAAAAAAAACGTTTAAGCAATTATTTTAGCTATTTCGTCTTGCAACGGTTTGACGTAAGAATATTTTTATCGGTATACTTCGAAATAGAATTTTTCCAAGAATTAAAAGACCTTATATATATATATATATATATATATATATATATATATATATATATATATATATATATATATATATATATATATATATATATATATATATATATATATATATATATATATATATATATATATATATATATATATATATATATATATATAGATGTATGTATGTGTTAACAATCAGTTATTAAAAAATTTAAAGAGTTAAAATGTAAGTAATTCTTAAATATTTTTAGACAAGAAAGAATTCATCAAATTTTTTAAAGCGAATTTAATTAAAGCAATAACACTTAAATTTAATTTTCTTTTTTAAGAAATTTTTCTATTGGGTATTTTATATAAAATCCAAAATAAACGTTTCTTTACGAAAGTTTGAAATTTTTTTGTTTGAATTACTAAATATTATTTCAAGCGTATTCACAGAAAGTTTGTGGTGATCCTTAAAATTAGGAAATTTGTCCGATTTCTTATATTTGATAGGCTTCATGGCAGTTGAGTGGCCGACGCTTTGACTTTTAATACAGCAATTCGTGAATTAAATTCCACATTTGGTTTCGCTTTGTAGTGGCTTAGAGCCCCTTTTTCATAGTTAATTAGGTCCATAGATCCATAATAAATTAGGTAAATGAGTCGTAAAAAAACAGTGAGGAACCACCTAATCAAATGGCTTGAAGTGTCTCCTCATATAACGTCTTAAATCATTCCAATAGATCCATTCTCGTAATGTCGTAATGTCGAAGAGGAGTATGCGCAGACGTTTACAAAGCGTTTTAGTATTTTAATTTATACTATTTCGTAAATTTAGGAAACAATGTAATGTATCGGGTAT
>CM075860.1:14396669-14811669 GCA_037975125.1 Latrodectus hesperus | reverse complement strand
TATAATGTCACTCAAAATAAAGTATATTTTTCGGAAAGTTTGGTTATCTCTGATTTTTGGTCATTGTTTGCTTTTATTTTACAAATGAGAATTATATACTACTATTGAATTACAGCAGACAAATTAATACCATATGTATTTATTACTTTGCGCTTACATCAAAATAAAAATTACTCAAAATTATTTTTTAACTAAGATTTTACTGATAAAGTGCGATAAAATATACAGAATACTCAACAGAAATATTCTGCTTTTTTTTAAAGATACATGTTAGAATAAATGATGTTGATTTAGAAATGGGTAATGCATTACAATTCAATAGTATGAAAATAAGTAATATTGGCTTAAAGACAAAACTAGTCAAAAGACTTTAGTAAAGTGTAATTTGAGTTTATGTGAATGTATGTCTTTTATTAATAAATAAACAAATTCGAGGCCCTATATAGTCTAATAATAAACCGTAACAAATATTATCAAATGAATAATTAGAAAAATTAATCACAAGTGCTTACAAATATATCCTTCTAGTACCCCTAAAATGAATCTAAAATAAGTTAAAAACAGGCATAGAAACTCCCTGTTTCTGTAGATTTCTAAAACAAATTTTGACAACAATGATTAACAGATCACATATCATGTTAATATTGTTACAGAGAAATGTTTAGTAAATTACAGTAAAAAGTTATTGTAAAGTCTGTTTTAAAGAAATTGTAGGAATCTAGTATTTTAAATCTTAACTAATTATATTATTTAAAGAAACATTTGCGCATTGCATTATTAATTTTCAATTATTATGGCTTTCTTACCCTATTTATAAGGGCATTTTGGATGGCATTATCAGATTTTGTAATGTAATAATTCACTTATCCTTCTTAAAAAGGAGTTTTTCTGTTGCATTATAAATTTTCTAATGGGCTAATTCCCACTTTCTACGGCATTAACAGTTTTTCCTTATTTAATAAAAATGTATACGTTTTAGAACAAAAAAAATTTAATTGGTGAAAGGAAAAGTGTTCAACTAATATCTGCTTAAAAATAAAGTAATTTATTTTGATCATATTGTATGAACAAATTGGCGTGAACACGTTGATTGAGTGCTCAATGATTTCAGCAAAAATGTTTCAATAAAAATGAATCACTGTATTCTCAACTAATCATCAGTAGAACAATTAGTTTTTCCAAAATGATTTCAACAAAAAATATTTTACTAAAGCAAATAGTTCATATATTTTTACAAAAAAATGTAAAAATAATTAATTCCATTACATAATGTCAGTTTAATAAGAGAAATTCCTCATTATAAATATGCATTACAACATTTCATCAAAATTTAAAACTTTAGGTGCATTCAATTAAAATAGGATTACAATACGTGAAAAAATATTGAAAAAACACCACTTAAAAACGAAAAGATATAAAAAAATATTAATCTAAAAGCAAGAGAAATCTAATTTTAATGTTTTCATTATTCATCTGTATATAATGAAACTCATCTGTATATAAAATATGAGGGAAATTTTAAGATGAATTACATTTGAATAAGGTGATAGATTTTTATTTGCACTTTGTTAAAAAATTTTTATAAAATGTGAAAAGATTATTTTATCAACTATAAATTATAGAACATTTCATTTTATATGAACTTTTTATCGGCTTAATAATTATATGTATAATTTTAAAGGCGACTTAAAAAAATGTTTTATTGTTGTCCTTAAATCGCGTAAAATATAAATTGTTCAAATTTATTTAATGTAATAAATTCAAACGAACTTAAAGTATAGTTGTTTTATTAAAAATATTGGGCATCATTAGATTTTTTTACCACAACAAACTTGACAGCATCATAAAAATAACTTGCTTTCAATGTCCTTATAAAACAGATTTCTTAGATTCTATAGAATGCAAGTCATCTCCCACAGTTAATGGAAGAAAAAATCGCCATTCCAATAAAAATAAACTATTTACTTATTGGTTTGTAACCTAGAAAGAAACCGCTTACCGTTATTTAATGCTAAAGAAAATGCTTACCGATATTTAACATTATATGTCAGCTATAATAAACGACAAGTGTCATCGCCAAATGATTCCCGCCAACTATTATCTTATAATGTGTGTTGAAGAAACGGGAAATGAAGTAGAATTATTAGGAAATTGAGAAAAAAATCTAAAAAAATCGTTACTTCTAAAATATCAGAGGATGTAATGTTTCTCATCATTCTGTAATTCATGAAACATTATACATCACTTATCAAAATAACTCTAAACAATGCAAAATTATCGTAAAATATAGATGAAGAATTACCGGAATTGTGTCTTGTTAGAAATGTCATAGTAAACATTAACTTCCGATTATGAAGATGCTATAAATTATTTTATCGCTATTTTTATTCTATGAAAAGCAAAATACTTACATCAAAATTTTATGATTATCAATTAACTATGGAAAACTTTTATTCTGGGTAGTTTTTTTGTTCATAATCATTTTTTCCGTTAATTATGCACAAGATTAAACATTTTGTAGCAACGCATTATTAGAAGTTTAAACTACTGCTTTATTTTGATATAGTAGCTTTTCTCATAACTTTAATATTTTAGTAAAATAATTTTTTAACATTTATGTATTTGGTGAATATTTTTTGTAACATTGTTATAAAATCTAAATGGAATTAATTACATTCAGTGAATTATGCCCTTACGAGGTCCATCCAAAAAGGAACCCCCATTTGACTATAAAAATGAAGCAGACAATATTTATTGAAAAAAACATTATTTTGTATGTATAAAAGTTATTTATTTCGCTATTTTATCCTCTTCTATATTCTAATATTTGATGTATCTGGTCATGAGCTTCAGAATTTTCAATTTTTTCTCTCCAATTCAATAATGATTCTCTAATTTTGATCACTAAAAAAAAATTTTTTTTCGGCAGAAACTTTTATCATAGATTAGGTTAAACTTATAAAATGTAAACCAACCAACTAGATCCAAAAAACTAAATATTTCCTTTAAGAAAGGACATAGAAAATATTGAGTTGCAGTAACAATTTGAGAGCGAGCAGATTATACAATAATGCTCATTTCCACAAGGAAATGTACTTCACTTCTTGTTTTGTTTGACAGGCAGTAATTTTCTTAGAACTTCTCAAGAGACTTCTACTGAAAGATTTCTAAGGACTCGCTTCAATTATATAACCATTTTGCATGAAATGCAGTCAACACGTCGCTTAACATACCAATGACAGAGGAGTAAGATATGACATTTTAGAATCTCGTGACAAAAATTTTTATACAGGGTGTCCCAAAACGACCGCATAAACTCTGCACAGTTTAGATTGTCTCTGCACATTCCTCGTTGGGAGTACATAAAAACTGCCCAAAGAAGCGTTCCTGTACGAGCCATAGTTTACGAGAAAAATACGAAAAACAAAGTATGACGTCACTACCGGTGCAAGAAAAAACACTTTATTGAACATATCAACAGCAGTATGTGCACAGTTTAAAGCAGCTGTTCAAAGTGTCCGCCGTGAATGCCGAGGCAGGCCGTGTAATGTCTGTCATCACACGTTGCAGCATCGCGGGGTCCACCGAAGTACAAGCAGCATGCAGACGAGCAACTAAGTCCATTGTTGTTGGCACTACGTCTGGATACACCAGTTCCTTGAGATGGCCTCATATGAAAAAAAATGGTGTAAGATCTGGAGAACCTTGTGGACATAAAATCGGACCCCCACGTCCGATCCAGGGGCCGAGGTTCTCCATATCCAGCCAACCACGTACAGGTGCACAGAAATGCGCCGGAGCTCATACTGGAACCAAAGGCATTTCCATTACATCGGCCGTACATCAAGTACATGTCACAGTCGTCACGAACGGAGAGTACATGGCCACCATATGAAGACTACCGGTAGCTGCAAGATGCAGTCTTTTAAATACCAGTTTAATGACGGCTTTACATCATTCCATGGCGCGAGCATGCATGACACGATATGCGCAGCGAGCGTTTTAGACATTTTTGACTGGAAAGATATGCAAATACTTTTGTTGAAATGTCCAATAAAGTATTTTTTCTGGCACCGGTAGTCACGTCATACTTTGTTTTTCGTATTTTTCTAGTAAACAATGGCGTTGGCAGGGTGTACAGGAACGCTTATTTGGACAGTTTTTATGTACTCCCAACGAGGACTCTAGCTGTGCAGAGTTTATGCTGCCATTTTAGGACACCCTGTATATTTAAATGTAGGTAGTCATTATGTAATGTAGAGACATGTTCATATCTCTACATAGAAATGTGTCATACAATAAAAATTTGTATTTTTCATGTTTAATGACCGAATGTTCTTTACTTTCTTGACGATAGTCTTATTCTAAAAAAAGGGAATTCAACATATTTCTTGTTTTAAAAATTGATTGCCTTTTACATTTGCAAACAATGGATTAATATCCTAGTATTTTGCTTAGCTTTCATAAAACCAACATTTGGTTACTAATGTCCATGTGACTAAAAAGAACATTTTGGTCGCTCCTCGTCAAAAACAAAAAATAAATAAATGTAGTAAAATTTGGTGATTTTCTCTATAGCCAAATAAATTCATTAAAAGCAATTAATTGTCAAATGTAGGTTGATATTGGAGAGGCATCTGAATGGAGTCAATTTAGCAATGATCGGCGTTTCAACATTTGGCACTTGTTATGTAAAAAATATCAATAGTAGATTTACATTACACATATGTGTATGTTCCTGTGTATTTGGATTTTATAAAGGTATCCAATTTAACTTTAATCAATAACTTGATAGCATTTTTTAAATTTTATATTAAATTCAAAAATAACTAAACCATTAAATATGTACAATTTCACAAGCACATAAGCAAATCGTAATAAATAAACTACGTATTACTTTTGCATATAGTTTTGACTTCACAGGAAGTTAGTTTCAAAAAGTAATTAACGATACTAATAATTCTAATTTGTGTCATTTGCATTTTGACTTTTCAATTTAATGTTGAAAATTTTGTTTGGGAAATTTACATATCACTAGAATAGTATACGTTGGCTATTGATTCTACAAAATTAAGAAATTCATTCCGCTTGAAAGATAAAAGAGGGTTTTTTTTAGCATTTAATTTACGTGGCACTAATTTCTATAATAAAATAATGAAGAGGAAATGAAGTGAAATAAGAAAATAAACATGTTCACAAATTGTATAGTAACTTAAGATATAATTACAAACAATGCATTTATCTTAGTACATTTCTTACTTTTCATGAAACCAAAATCTTTGATTTCCATTGTCTATATTATAGACTCTGTAATTAAAACAACCTGATTAAATTTCCAAAGAATATAAGAGGATTATATATTGCGCAATAAATTACCACATATTTTGATTCATTTAAGCAATTTTTGATGACTTGCAGCTTGAGATAGTTACAATTACTCTACTTGTAATTCTTATTCAGAATCAGAATTACATCGGAATGAGAATATTGGTGATAAATACTATATGATTTTCCAATAGGATTTGTTATACATTCTTGGAAAATATGTCGTAATTCATACTAGAAAACTGCATTGCATTTTTCGCAATACTTTGAATAGTGAAAATATAAAGGATATTTCTTAATGTATGGAAATAATATTTTGTTGACTATTTTCACAAAAAAAAAGTAAAATGTAGCGATTTAACGCCAAAAATTCTTCCCCCCTTTTCATGTAACCCTTATAATTAATAGCCAGCAGGTAGTAAATGTTTAACATTTTTTTTAAAATATGAATGTAAAAAAAGAAATTGAAACATATCTTCACACTTACATTGAAACAAGTCAATAAGATTTTTATTTTTAATTTATATTTCAGTATTATATCACTACAGTTACAGGGAATAATAACATAGCTTAAAATTTATATACGCTAAAATCACGTGAGTTTCCGAAATAGCATAAGAGATGCAACACTAAATTAAAGCATTTGGGACTAGATAGCTACATTTGGCGATATCGGCCTTTTTTCAACCAACAAAATGGAATAACTTGGCATAGTATTAGATCAAAAACTAGCAGAAAGTCTGTAAAATTCCTTAGCTTATTGTAGCAGTACAACTCTCCACAAATGCAATTTTTTTTCAGTTTCATTTGAGCATTTGCTTAACTTTGGTATGTATACTTAATTCATTCTCAAAATATTATTTCTATCTGACAATTTCCTAAGATAGCTAAGATTATTTTCCTGCTAATAATAAATTATTTTGTCCAAATAACATCCGTGACGTGTTTTAATTTTAGAAATTACTCAATATCATTTGAGGAAATTAATAATTGTTTTTAAATAAACTATTAATAATACAAATCACAAAAAGTTCGTTTTAAAAATAGGATAGAGTTCATGGCATCTTGACTTCAAGCAAAAGAAACCACTCGTTTTTATTCAGAACCTTCACCAACATCAACACTGTTATGTTAATTGCCAAAAAATAAAACTACAGAAAGTATTTGCCCAACGGAATCCTATCAAATAAATTTAAGACCCACCTGACTGCAAACTTTTTTCCAATTATCAAGAATTTGACCTACATCCGAAAACGCATTGATAATAAAGATTTCCAACCCATCTTCTGGTGCCATATTAGTCAAATTTTAATTTCCCTTTAATACCAAAACTCAGTTGTATGTTTCGCTTTGATTGATATTTTAATTTGTCACAGTTTTGTTCTATTTGTACATTGGCTAGTCTGAGCCAACATTGGTAATTTTACTCATTAGCAGATACTATGAACTACTAAATTAAAATTATGGAAATAAAGGGTATCTTAAATAATGTGTTTTGGAGTTTATTTTGATATTGTGCATCAAGAAATTTTGAATTACTTAACATTTTCTAAATCAAAACACAAAATGTTATGTATCTCTCCAACTAGCGTTTCTTTTTCGTATTCTATTAATTCTTGTGCAGCAAATTTGCTAATATATAAAAACTTACCCATATAATAGAAAAGTACAAATCAAAAAAGTAGTTTTAAAATTAAAAAAAATTTTAGTAAGTTTATGAAAAAATGTTCAAAATACAAGGGAAGGCATTCAGAAAAATGAAAGAATAAGTAAAATAAATTAGAAGCAGGAAAGTATTAAGGAAAAATGTTGAGAAAAATATGAAATTATATCGTGTCTATTCACTTAAGAAAAAACAAGAGACAAAGAGAAACGGGTTTCGAATTTGGGTAACTACACTGCTGTCCACCGAAAATGCAACACCCTGAAGGAAGCCTGCAAATGACATGAAATTTACAGCATGCATTATTCGAGGTCAGATATGCAAATGATTAGAATTTCAGCGCAAACGCTCATCACGTGCACCTGTGGCGCCACTTAAAAGCGCTATTTAAGGCTTGGAGATTTCGACGATTTCAAATTCAGCAATTAGTGTTTTACATGTGTGTTTTTTCAAAATAAAGGATCTAGTGATGCCTCGTAGAAAACAGCGATCATTTTTCGATTAACTATCAGAGTTCGACAGAGGTAGGAAAGTATTCTACCGAGATTGTGGATTATCTTTCAGGGAAATCGGTAGTCGTATTGGACGAAACTAAACAACTGTAATGTGGATATGTGATCATTGGATGCAGGAGAATACGACAGACCGATTGCATCCACCTCAGTGCGCCACTTCACGTAATGACAAGCAAATTGTGCACATGACAGTGACGGATCGCTCAGCCACATCACAAACCACAGCACAGCACATTCATTCTGTAACGCATCATCCAGTGTCTGCTCTTACCATTCGACGCCATTTACAGCAGAGTGGTCTGTCCGAAAGACGTCCATTGCTTCGTTTACCTTTGACGCAGAACTACAGACGTCATTGCCACCAATGGTGCGATGATTGAAAGGTGTGGACAGCAGAATGGAATGAAATTGTCTCTACTGATGAGCAACACTTCTGTCTGCACCACCACGATGGTTGCATTCGAGTCTAGAGACACCATAGAGAAAGGATGCTGAACAGCTGAGTTATGGACGGACACACTGGTTCTGCACCGGGTATTATGGTATGGGGCGGTATTGGATATCACTCTCGCACTCCTCTAGTGCGCATTGCTGGTACTTTAAACATCTCCGAGGTGTTGAAGCCAGTTGTCCATCTTTATCTTCAGGGCTTGCCGACAGCCATATTTTAACAGGATAATGCGTGACCACACGTGGCATGTATTGCCCAAGGTTTCTTCGTCAATCCCCAGATTGAATTGCTTCCCTGTCCGGCTTGCTCTCCGGATCTTTCACCGATAGAAAACATGTGGTCCATGATTTGTTCAACGATTGACCCGTATTACATCCCCAGCTGCCACAACGAATCAATTTTGACAACGTGTGGAAGCTGCTTGGTCTGCTGTATCACGAGAACACATCCAAAGTCCCTTTGAGCCAATGCTGAGACGTGTGGCAGCGGTGATCTCCAACAATGGAGGCTACTCTGGCAACTGAATTTGGTAGGAACCACATTTCACAAAAGTCTAAATTTAATCATTTGATACTTGGTCAACATGTTATCTACAAAATAAATTTTGTTGTGATATCTCTTGTCTTTCTTGGTGTTGCAATTTGGGGTGCCAGAAGGAATAAACAACATTGAAAAGAACAACAATTTCAAATTAATGGAAATGTTGAAAAATTAGCAAATTAAAAACTGACAAAGAAAGCAACAAAAACGAAAGGAATTATAAAAATAATAATAAATATACGTATATATACGTGTAGCATATTTGAATACACATTGCTGGCCATCTAAAATGCAACAACTTGATAGAAGCATGCAAATCAGGTGAAATTTACAATATACGCTGATAGCAATGAGATATGTAAATCATTAGCATTCCAGCCCAAACTCGTAAGAAATTCAACTAAATACAAGAAATTTCATCTGTAGAAATAACAGTTACATAGCTCCAATGCTGCTGATGCAACGGAAAGCACAATCACAAACTATCATAGAAATCTGTATTACCTCAGACAGACAATAGCTTCTCTGCACTAAATCTTTAAATACAATTCAAGACTATTTGTCTTCAAGACTGTTCATCTATGCACTATTCAAGACTGTTCGCCTTCACTAACTCAGCTTCTTCACTCTCAGCGTCTCACTTTCTGCGTCTTCACTAACTTTTCCGTGACGGTTAGGAGTATTTATACTTGACTTGGCGTGAAACCTACTGAGTTTTGCCAAATTTCTGCAGGTTTCTATGCTATCTTACAAAATATTGGTCATAGCGCTTAGGTGATAGATTTTTGGAAAAATATCTATTTCTAGCCAAGTCACTAATAATTTCACCAAAAGTCGCCAAATTGCCAAGAATCTTGCCAAATGGTCATCAAGTCACCAAATTATTAGAAGTGTCATTTTTAATGTAGAGCACACCTAAATTAGCGAATTTTTTGAGTATTTCCAAACTGTGGTATATTTTAAGATAAATATATAATGATGTTTAAATATAAATTTGTGTGTGTAATACTACTCTTCAGAGAAATGATTTATCTTGTTGGACAGAAATCAAGCAACTGTTATGTGAATCTGTAATCTTTGGATGCAAAGCTGATCACTCCACCTCGTTGCACTAGTGCCCATAATGACACATACATTGTGCGCATGGCAGTGACGGTTCTCTCATCTCCATTTCGAACGAGAGATTCAGATAAATTCACATTATTAGTTGCACATAATACCATTCAACGACGTTTGAAACAAAGTGGAATGTTCTCAAAGAATCCATTGCTTTGTTAACACTTGGCTCAAACTCATTTGCATTTGAGCCACCAATGGTCCAATGAATGACGGACATAGACAACAGAATGCAACAATATAGTCTTAATTAATAATCCCATTTTTATCTCACATCGCCCTGGTTCGATTCGAACATTTAGACATTGTAATGAGAAACTGCTGAACTGTTATTTTATGTATCACCTCACTTATCTTGCGCATACTATCATAGTGGATTTGGGGTGGTGGTGGTGGTTTGCAATTCTGCATTCATCTAGTACGTATTGTCGGTACACTGTATAGCTAGAGCTGTTTATTTGATGTGTTAGAGGCTGATCTTTCCATGCCTTTTGTACATGCTATCAGCTATACTGAGACAGAATAATGAGTGACCATGCATAGCTCACAATGTTCAAGAGTTTTTCATCCATTAAAATGAATTGTTTCCTTGGCCTGTTTGCTTTCCCAATTGATCACCAATCGAAAAAGCATGGTCCATGCTTGAACAACACCTGGACAAAGATAAGCCACTCGCTACTGCACAAGATCAATGTTGGCAACATGGGTAAGCCGCGTGGATCGCTTTACCTGAAAGATGCATCCAAAGCCTCTTTGGTTCTATGTTGAAACATTTTATTAGGGTTGTTGCCATAAGTATTCACTACAGTTATCACGAATTTTGTCTTCACCCACTCTTCAAAAGAGGCTGTGTTTTTTCAATCTTTGTATAACGTATTATTGCCCAATACGTTTTGCTGTGATACGTCTGGTATTCCTTGATGTTTCATTTAAAATGGCCTGCCGTGTACATAATATCTTTCAAATAGTTTTTCAATATTTAGTATCGAAATGCTTTCAATATTTTTAACAAAGATTTTGTGGCTGTCCTATATTTCACTACAAGCTAAACAATCTATTTATAAAAGCTACCTTTTTAGGGCATGTTATAGTACATACTATAAACTAAACAACGTAATAGACAAATAAAAAATCAAACTACACATATTTGAGGATATCAGTTATTCAATTATAAAAATAACAATTACTGGTCATTGGAATAATCCAGTTGTATATATTTAAAGGGATCTCTATTATCGTTAAAAGGTTAGAGTCTCTACAAACCTAAATCTTCTTGTACTGTTATGCTATCTTCTTTTAAATAAATTTTTAAACAACTCCTAAACTATGAATTTTTGTAGGAAAAATAGTATAAAAACAACAAAGACGTTACTCACTTCGTTACTATAAATGCAGCTTATTTATACTTTTGTATGAATATTATAGTAGAAACGCAAAGGTTTTTACAAATAAATGATTTGTTCTTGTATAGAATAATTCGATCAAAATACCTGATCAATCACTCTAAGAATAAGTTATTTTAAATGAAAGAGTTTCTATATACTAGCTCAACTTTCTCAATCAATTAATTGCATATTTACAACCAAGAGAGTAATTATTTTTGTGACATTTTAAACATAACTCTAACTTTTTCTCATGAAAATTTCATTTGATGAAGCAATATATTTGAAAAATAATTCTTATGTATTCCATGCGACGAACAGAAACAAAATACGTGCTGCAGATTTCAAATCACAATAGAAAGAGTGTCACATATTTTGATTGATATTTTTTCAAGTTTTAATAGTAATGAAATGCACGAGATATTCTTTTCCATCATTTCTTTTTTTCAACGTTCAAAGAGAAAAGTGTCACTTTTTCTCTCATTTTTTTTTCTTAGTATTTGCATAATCATTTTTTTGGTTATAAAGAAGAAAATTTTTTACGTCCTTCCTAAAAAAACATTTTCTAAGAAACAATAAATTATACATTTAGTTTCTATTTAACTTATTTTGAGACGTTTTCCAAAGGAAATTGTTTTACTATAAATTTTCAAATACTTTTCAAAAGAAGTTGTTATTCTGAAACATGTAAAAAAAATCGTGCCTTAATATTCAGGAAAAGTTATATTAAATTGTTATCAAGGCTTGGCAAAAATTTTACAAAAAAAAAATGCACTTGTATTGTTTGGTCCATAACAGAGTTATCAATATAAATATTTTTTATCTTTCATTGTTTTCTAAAAATTAATAAAATGATTTCTTATAAGACAGAAAGAGAAAGAGAGAGAGAGAGATTAAACTTCAAAACAATTATCTAGTAAAAGATTTAACCGTAAAAAATCCTTCTAAATTTGGAAATTTTTCCATCGAAAAACGTGGAAAATAAGCATTTGTAAAGAAGATACTATATTAGAAATATCTTTACGGAAGCATAATCACTTGCTTATATTTAGCATTTTTACTGTCTTATTATTAATTATTTTTTATTTCAGTTAATTTTAGAGTGCTTTACCTGGAAGTGAAAACAACTTAAGCAAATATTTAACTTTAAAATAATTTTACTTTTTCAATTGTTTATAAATGCTTTAAATGAAGTATATATATATCAGAATTTGGAGGGTTTTTAGTTTGACGACATGTCTGTGGTCATAGATAAGAACTAAAAATCATTTGTTTTGTGAAAAATGTAGATCATATAAATCACATTGAATTATTTCTTATTCTAAAACTTATCTCACAAAAATATAGCACATTATAACTTTTACTATTAAATGTCAGTAAAAAGAGCATAAATTAATTTGCAGAACAAATTTTTGCTTTGTGAAATATATGTATTTGTGTTTAGTTTCTTTCGTTTTCATGAAACTTACCAGAAGTGCAATTTGCATGCATTTAGTTAGTTAAAATTTGAGAATGTGCATGTCGAAGTGATCAAAATGCACAATATGCATAACTGTCAATCCTACTTTGAAGATACATTTTGATCAGTTCAAAGTTCAACTTCGGCAACTATCTTTACTTAGTATTTTACTTAGAAAGGACATTTTTTAATTGCCATTTCATTTTTTTAAAAAACTATTAAATACTTTTTGTCACTATCCACACAATAAATGTTAAATATGAATTCAAAATTCATTGTCATAAGATTTGTGTGATGTGTTAAAATGAATTTGAAATTGAATTTTTCCTCATGTATTTTTCTTAACAAATCGAGTTTAAGGGAAGGATATTATTTCAATTTCTTGCATATTTTTGCTCTCAATACTTTTATATTAAAACCAAATTGCTATTTTTATTATGTATGTTCTTACATATTCATATATGTATATATATATATATATATATATATATATATATATGTGTGTGTGTGTGTGTGTGTGTGTGTGTGTGTGTGTGTGTGTGTGTGTGTGTGTGTGTGTGTGTGTGTGTGTGTGTGTGTGTGTGTGTGTGTGTGTGTGTGTGTGTGTGTGTGTGTGTGTGTGTGTGTGTGTGTGTGTGTGTGTGTGTGTGTGTGTGTAGGTAGGTAGGTATTAATTAAGAAATTAAAATATTAAATATTAAGTACATATAACTTTGAAAAGCTTAGAATATATTTCTCATGTATATTAGACGATGAAATAAATTTTTCAGAATGTTTGAAATATTAGAATAAACGTGGTTTGATTTTAAAATTAGGATTACTGCTGAGCAACATAATTAAATTCAGCCATACTTAGTACTATATATCTTTCATATATGGATCACTATAAGAATCCTTTGTCTGTAAGTGTTTTCTTTTTTCTCTGTTTTGAATACTTTATTAAATGCATTCTAACTTTATTGAACTTCTCTAAATTCTTATTCGATGTTGAAGTAAAAGGGTAAACTTCTATAAGTGAATTTATTTGCTAGCTACTATATATATATATATATATATATATATATATATATATATATATATATAGTAGATTTATTTTTATAAAATTAATAACTAAATATTAGATAGAGAATAATAATCAAATACTAAATGGAGAATAACACATTGAAAATACCAAATGGAGAATAATAATATATTTATAAAATTAGTCAAAAACCAAATAATCAAATGCTAGATGGAGAATAATACATTGAAAATAGAAAAATATAGTAAAAACTGGGAAAAATGTTCCATATATATTTTAAAATTTCAAAAAAATAGAATAAAGGAAAATGGAACGAAGTACCAACATGGCCAGCTTCATCAGCGGGTGTTGACCACATTGGCACAAAGTATAACTTTTCTGCACTGGTCCAAGACATAGTCTTAAAAAGAAGCCTGTACACTCCAAAGCCATACCAAAAATTTCAAACCAAAATATCAAACCAGAATAAAATAAATAAAAGTCAAGCTAAAATATATAAGCCAAAATCCAATGTTGTACATATATATATATATACGTACTGTGGTACTAGACATATTATAATTAATGTAAATAATATATAATTCTAAATGTCTGCAATATATAGTATGAATTCAGCATACTCTTATTAAATTGCTAAATTCTACATTAACTCTGACAATAAGATTTGTTAATAAATGAGATTCTTTCTATCAAAGTCTTACGAAGAGTTCTCCAACTTTTAAATGAAATAAAAATGTGTAGTGAACGAATGTGCAGTATTCGATTCGCACTACAGAGCCGCATGTGCGTGACTCTCCTTCTAGAACGAACTTTTCTTTCCGCACATGATTCCTGTGCTTATTATAATTTTATGTAAATATTTATTGTCACCAACCAATCAGAAGATATTTTTACCTGTATATATAGCCTGTTGGTTTTCACTCGCCAGACAGGCAGAGTGAGATGGCAAGTGTGTTGCTTGTCTGATTTTAAGTCGCAATAAAAGCCTATTGATTTTAATTATCCTGTATTTACTTGAGCACGCTAGTTATTCACTTCAATGGTGACCCGGACGTGGAAAAATGACGCACAGGTGAAAATCTTATTTCAATATACCTTTTTGTACGAATTGTTTCGTTAAAATTTCTTTTCGGTTGACTACCACTATTTTCTTATTCGTAACTTGTATAAGTATTTTTCATATTACTTAGTTTTTCTACTTCTTACATTGCTATTACTTGTTTTGTTACATTATGACTGCTCAGGAAAAGTCAGCAATTTCTGTTACGGATGGAAATTTTCCGCAGCCGGAACTTTCCCGTATCGCTTTTCGTCCACCGCCATTTTGGAAACAAAATCCCGAGTTGTGGTTTTGTCAACTGGAATCTTCGTTTACCATATCTGGTATTACAGCTAATGTCACTAAATTTCTAAGTGTTGTTTCTGCTTTAGACTCAGACGTTCTCCAAATTGTGGCGGACATAATTAAAACCCCACTTTCAGAGCAATCTTATGCTATTCTTAAAAAACGTATTATTGACCATTTTGCGGAGACTGAAACAGCTCGTTTAAGATCATTGTTTCAAGACATTTCCTTAGGAGACAAACGACCTTCCCAATTGCTACACGAAATGCAAAATCTTGCATCCGGTCAAATGACTGACGAAGGCATTCGCGCCTTATGGTTACAACGTTTGCCCGTGCATATGCAACAGATACTTTCTGTAAGTCTAGAAAACTTAGACGGTCTCGCGAAAATCGCGGATAAAATTTCCGAAGTTTCAGGTCTTGCCGCCATTAATGCTGTCTCTCCAAATACCGCATGCAGCAGTAGTGACTGTGAAAATTCCATTAGTGTTTTAACTAAGCAAGTTGCAGCCCTCACGCTTTCTGTTAACAAGCTGACACGCCAGCGCAACGTTAGTAAGAATAGGTACAATCGTCGTCGGTCTCATTCTAGACATCGTTCTCCCTCGAATGAAGCCAGGAAAATTTGTTGGTACCATAGGCGGTTCAAAGCTCTTGCAGGTAAATGCAAAAAACCTTGCTCTTATCAGGAAAACTAGTAGACCCATCTGTTTCGGCGACGACAGATAACGGTCGAGGAGTCAGTCGTCTTTTTGTTTATGACAGAGTTACCGGTACTCGGTACTTAATAGACAGTGGTGCTGCCGTCTCAGTTTTTCCCCGATCAAAGATGCATACCAATAAATTTTTACAACCATCTCAACCTACGCTTTACGCCGCTAACGGTACTTGCATTAACACCTATGGCAGCAAGAAATTGAAAGTTAACATTGGGCTTAACATGACCTATACTTGGACATTCCTTATTGCTGATGTTGACCACGCCATTTTAGGTGCTGATTTCTTAGAGCGGTTTGGTATATTGGTCGATATCCGTAATCGTCGAATTATGGACCAAACTATGTTCGTAACTTCAAGCGGTAAAGCGGCACATGGCCCATCATTAGGTATTACAACACTTGCCAACACTACAAAGTACATTAAACTACTTTCGCAATATCCTAAATTAACGCTACCTTTCATTAGTAAAGACAATCAAAACTCCGCTGTAACTCACTATATACATACAAATGGTCCCCCTATAGCCTCTAAAGCACGACGTTTATCACCAGATAAGTTAGCCGCACTCAAAAAAGAATTTTCTGCATTTATTAAACAAGGCATCTGTAAACCGTCAAAAAGCCCATGGTCGAGTCCAATCCACATGGTTCCTAAAAACGATGGGACCTGGAGAATTTGTGGTGACTACCGCCGATTAAACAGTGTTACCATCCCTGATCGCTATCCAATTCCCCACATCCATGATTTTAATGCTGGATTAGCAGGTAAAACAATTTTTTCCAAATTGGATTTAGTGAAAGCGTATCATCAGATACCTGTCCGAAAAGCGGATATTCCAAAAACAGCGGTAATTACTCCCATAGGACTTTTTGAATTTAACTACATGACCTTTGGTTTGAGAAATGCAGCCCAAACTTTTCAGAGGCATATGGATGAGGTACTAAGAGGCTTAGACTGTTGTTTTACATACTTGGACGATGTTCTTGTCGCTTCAACTAATGAAGCAGAACACCTTACGGACCTAAAAACAGTTTTTGAACGACTAAGCCTACATAACATTGTCTTAAATTCAAATAAATGCATTTTTGGAGAAAAAGAATTATTATTTTTAGGAGTAATTGTCTCGGCTGATGGCATAAGACCTTCAGATTCTAAAGTACAAACTTTACAAAACTACCCTCAGCCAAAAAATGTACAGGAACTGCGCAGATTTCTCGCGATGATAAATTTCTATCATAGGTTCATCCCTAATGCTGCTTTCTTACAAACCCCTTTACACGCTTTACTGAAAGGTAAAAAGAAAAAAGCTGATAAAACCCAAATTACTTGGACGGACGAGGCCAACGAAGCATTTCAAAACTGCAAAAAACAACTTGCTCATCGTACCATGCTTTACCATCCTCGTCAAAACGCTCCTCTATCACTCATGGTAGATGCGTCTGAAGTCGCTATTGGTGGTGTTCTTCACCAATTATCCAAACGTGGCGATCTTCAGCCTTTGGCTTTTTTCTCTCGAAAGCTTACCCCTTCCGAGACGCGTTATAGTACCTACGATCGAGAGTTGCTAGCAATTTATTCCACTATCCGTCACTTCAGGCACATGCTTGAGGGTCGAGAGTTCACTGTTTTCACTGACCACAAACCCATTACTTTTGCGTTTCGTCAGAAAGCTGAGAAAACCTCTCCTAGACAGCTGAGGCACTTGGAATTCATTAGTCAGTTTTCGACTGATATCCGTCATGTCTCCGGTAGCGAAAATTGCGTAGCCGACGCACTTTCTAGAATTCATGCTTTTTCATTTCCTACCACAATCGATTATGAAGAAATGGCTAAAGAACAATCTCATGATATCTCCTTACAAGATTTTCTTAAAAATAATTCTTTGAAAATTAAATCTTTTCCTTTATCTTCAAACTCTACTTCTCTTTTTTGTGATGTGTCGACCAGTGTTGTTCGACCTATCGTTCCATTTAGTTTCACTCGAAAAGTTTTCGATATGATGCATGGTCTGTCCCATCCGGGAGTGCGTGCCACGACCAAGCTTATTACTTCTAAGTTTCTCTGGCCAACTGTCAAGACAGACTGCAAAGAATGGGTGAGAGCATGCTTACCATGCCAAAAATCTAAAATTCATCGCCATACTCATTCTCCCATTGGTGATTATCCGTTACCAAGTGACCGCTTTCGTGTTGTGCATATCGACATTGTGGGGCCACTTCCGCCATCTCAGGGCTATCGTTACTGTTTAACTTGCATCGACAGATTCTCTCGATGGCCAGAGGCTTACCCTATCGACAACATTTCTGCTGAATCAGTCGCAGAAGCTTTCTATTCAGGTTGGGTATCTCGATTTGGAGCCCCTCAAATCTTGATAACAGATCAAGGCAGGCAGTTCGAAAGCGAACTTTTTCATTCTTTTTCTAAGTTATTAGGAGCTGAAAAGCTGAGGACTACTGCCTACAACCCTGCTTCGAATGGCATGGTTGAACGACTGCACCGCCAATTGAAGACTGCAATTAAGTGTACAGATCCTGCAAATTGGGTAAAAGTGCTCCCATCGATACTTCTCGGAATCCGCTGTGCAGTGAAGGAAGATCTTGGCACATCGGCAGCAGAACTGGTCTACGGCTCGACACTCCGTTTGCCAGGAGAATTCGTCCGGGATACAACCAGCCGTTCCGCACTGCCTGTTCCCGACTTTCTTGCTAAGCTTCGGAACCACGTCCGAATGTTACGTCCAGTACCTGCTTCGAGGCATTCATCAGCAACTACTTTTATCCACAAAGACCTCAACACTACATCACATGTCTTTGTCCGACAGGATGCTGTACGCCGACCTTTGGAGCAGCCGTATGATGGTCCCTTTCTTGTCGTTCACAGAACTCCTAAGTTTTTTACATTAATGATCAAAGGAAAGAAATCTTCAATTTCTATCGATCGTCTGAAGCCAGCACATACCTTGATCGATCACTCTGCACCAACACCATCTTCAAACATTCGTCCAGTTCCGTGCACGGCCGACAACCTCACCACCACGACTCGCTCTGGACGTCGAGTCCGGTTCCGGTTCCCGTTGCCATCCCTGCAGCAACTGGACTGACGGGGGAGTACTGTAGTGAACGAATGTGCAGTATTCGATTCGCACTACAGAGCCGCATGTGCGTGACTCTCCTTCTAGAACGAACTTTTCTTTCCGCACATGATTCCTGTGCTTATTATAATTTTATGTAAATATTTATTGTCACCAACCAATCAGAAGATATTTTTACCTGTATATATAGCCTGTTGGTTTTCACTCGCCAGACAGGCAGAGTGAGATGGCAAGTGTGTTGCTTGTCTGATTTTAAGTCGCAATAAAAGCCTATTGATTTTAATTATCCTGTATTTACTTGAGCACGCTAGTTATTCACTTCAAATGTAACATTTATCAATAGTACAATGAAACACGAGCTTATATTTATTGAAGCATTAATTTAAATTTAAAAATTAAGTAAAAAGTTTGGCAGCACTTGGCATTTTTCCGTATACTTGTAATATGAAACTTAAAGACAAAAAGTTTGAAACTATGAAATGCTGAGAAATCTACCCTAAAAGGACGTCATTATGTCAACTGCTTAAAAAAAAGAGCATCTTCTATATAAAATAAATCCTGACTCTGTTTACCTGCCGAAATATTTTTTCATCGTTGAATTTAGAAAAACTGCATGGAATCGAATGTGCCTTATGTCTGTCTACGTTTAATTTAAAATGAAAACAAATTCTTTTTTTCAAAAATTTGGTTACAGGCTCTGTAATTTATTTAAAGAATAATTATTGCAAAGTGGAGCTACCTATAAAGTTGCCTATTAGCGATATAATCACTTTAAGAGATGAGGGATTCCGCTGTTGAGTCTTTATCATTTCACGCTCTTTCTTCTCATTCCAGTCTTCTTTCTTCTCAATCCATTCCTTTTTCTTCTCATACCATTCTTCTTTCTTCTCGATCGATTCCTTTTTCTTCCAGTTCCATTCCTCTTTCTTCTTTCCAGTCGTCTTTTTTCTCATTCTGCTTCTTTTTCTTATCATTTCATTCCACCTGCTTCCCATTCAGCTCCTCTTTCTTATCGTTTCATTCCTCTTTCTTCTCACTTCATTCCTCTTTCTTCTCACTTCATTCCTCTTTCTTCTCACTTCATTCCTCTTTCTTCTCATTGCATTCCTCTTTCTTCTCATTGCATTCCTCTTTCTTCAAAATTTGACGAAAGAAGTGGTTCTTGATCTCTTTTTAAAATTATCACTTATGAAATACTGCTCTGAGAGTAAAGAAAAAATACTTACAATATTAAGTTCTCTTTCTTTATATCTTCTCATCGTATTTTTTTTAGAAAATGATATTAACTATTTTTTCGATTTTCTATAAAGTACTCTTTCTACCTACTTCAGCGAGTATTTTTGCTTTTACTTATACGTTATTGATTGGTGATGCATTAAAACGCGGATGAAATGAATTTCAAATTCAGTATTTAATAAGTTTATAAAGATATTTTTCAAATATTTTATACTCTATTTGCCATTTTAGTTCATTTATATGTAATACTGCATTTAATGTCAAAAACATCGATAATTGTAAATAATGTAATATATTTCTTTTTATGTCTTAAACAATAAAACTAACTAATTTTACGTTTAAACTGATACTTCGGTCAATAGTAATCTCTTTTTACTCTAAGTTTTTTTGCTTATTTTAATATACTATTTACAAAAATAACTACAGTGTGTATTGTTTCCGTCATCTTTACATTAATTTTAAGTTTCCCTCCCCCTTGCAGTTCCTAAATTTATAGTAATAGATATGAATAATTACGAGCTTTCAAATGTAATTGACGTTTCTATCTAAATATCTAGTAAACTAAGCAAGTGTGCTTCAAGCCTAGTGTAAACTATCATAATATTGAAACATTTGCAAAATGATTTAAACGGAACGCAGTGAATCTGATACCTCCAAATCATCCATTTTACTAGTATTGCAGACAGCTTTACACGTTGATAACATTTGAGACTGTTGAATTATAGAAGAAGATTTAAGAAGAGAGAAAAATTCTTTTTGGTCAGCATGATTTCTTATCACTGGCGAAAATAAGCATATCAATTTGTGTATCAAATATTTAGAGATAAAACCGGATTCTTAAGAGATTTTTATGCAACCTCATAATAGACAATCTGAAAAGGACCAATGTGCATTATTATGAACTGGGGATACCTTTGTAAGAACTACCATGTCATGCATAAACTGTTAAATGCAATAGAAGCTATCAGTAAAAATGTAAACTACAGTCACTTTCACAAATTAAAGTAAAATAGTTTTTTCCCTTTCAGAAAATTAACTTTTTTCTGGCGAGAAGAAAATATTATATTCTTTTGCGTGTTAGCTTGAAATTTCATATTCAACGCACTTCTCCAGAAAAAATTATAAAAAAAAATTCTCCAGATAAAAAAATGGGAATTCAAACTTGAACTTACGCTCCAGAGTTAGTTACTTTGCATCGTATGATAATTAACTTTTTAGAACTTTATGGAATTTTTCGACAAAAGAAAATCACTGCCATTGAATATAAAAGTATGACCACCAAAAAAAACTAAATCTTGCCTTAAGAAAAAAATGCCTAAGCAAACCGTAAGTAATGTAAGAAAAAGCCTTCAAGGAAAGATAGCTGTGTTAACTTAGCTACTTATGGTTTTAAATATTTACTCTAAACTTAATCTTACATTATTCTTAAATTAATTAATATTTAATTAAATATTCTTTGAAAGAAACAGAAGTAAATACTAGTCTTGGGGTTATCAATCTGTGCATAACTCATTAAGTAATATACAAACTAAAAACATCTAGTATTCATAAGGAAAAACTTCACAAAATTGACAATATTTAAGGGTCGAGATAAACATGTTAATTCAAATAGAAATGCCTACCGTATACAAGAAAGAATTTCCAATTTTTTAAGCCATATTTGATTTTAATTTAATTTAATTTTTGAATTTTATTACTTTTTAACCGTTAAATTTTTTGTATTTTAGCAGAAAAACATGTACTGAATTCAAATAATAAGACATTTTCTTTGGAAAAAGATATTTATCAAACTAGAATGTTTCTGATTCTTATTTTAGGAATTCTCTCACTTAAAATTATTTATATTTAAAATTTTATTCTTCTTAAAAGTGTATTTATTTTAATAATTATTTTATGATAATAGCATTTGTGAAACTTCTGTTATAAAATTATTTTTGTTCTATTTGCCGCCTTTCATAAAATAATAGTAATAAAATACTGACGTATTTTTAAATTTTTCTCCTTAAGTTAAAATTTCTTAATACCATTGCTATGCAAATAATTAAACAAGCAATTAGGAAGCAAATGCATCGAAAAATATAGAAAGGTATATTGCTTTCTCAATAAAATTCAAGTCAAACAAATCTGTGAGTATTTAGAACTTTAATAAGACTAACAACAAAAACAGATAAAGATATTTTCCAGCAAAATTTTTATCACCTGCGACTTAAATTACGAACCAGTCATTCTACTCGGAAGACAGAGAAGTCTAAGGCTTAAGACAAAACTTGCTCGGAGACATTTCAAACCAATTAATGAAACGTTACCATTTTCTTTCCCCGGAAATTAAACAGTGAATGAGAAGTATTTAGCATTTAACTGCAGCCGCTTACACCCACGTCCACCTCCTTTCCCAGCTTACAAATAAATAAAATTCCACCCACCACCCTTTCGCCGCCCACCTGAAACTGTGGTCCAAGCCTCACGCTCTTGCTTGCCAAAATGAATTGAAAACACCCCTTTGCCCACCCAATTCTTAATTACCGCACGTGCGGCCTTCATGAATAATGCACGGCGCCGGCGGTAATTTTCATACTCCGTTTCCCGTTTCTCATAATTGTCTGCATTTAGTTTCGTTTTCCAAAACAGAAGGAAAAGATCGCCTAGCGGGGGTGGTAGAGGGTGGAGAAACCATGAGGTAGAAGTCATTTAAAGTAGAAACTCTCGGGATAAATAATTTAAGTGTATGTAAACGTTTGTTTCGGTTGATCTTTTTTTCAAGCCACGCGAAAGAAATAAAATTAGTTAAACTACTGTTTAAGTTCAGATAGCTGACGATGTTGTTGTTATCTTATTATTTCCATTAAAAATGGGACATATTCTGCAGCAATGATTTTACTGAAGCTGGTTGTAAATGTTACGGGTAGAATAACGTAGACTCGCACAACTCACAACTTACCATAGACCTCATTCCCAACAAGGTTCCTTCGATTAGGCTATTGTATACCAACTTATTACTTTCCACTCACTTCCTATATTACTGTTCGAAAACTTAATTAGAGATTTCAATCTTAAATGTCAATATAGACGCTTAGACTGCGTCAAATTAAACATTTAAATTTGTTTTTAGCTTTAGAAGGGTCTGTTTGTGATGATCTATATTTATTTTAAAGCACCAAGATGATGCACCGTTATATCGATTCACAATAAAATGATAATATTGATGTCAGAAAAAATATCGCCAATTTCAATCCCACATTTTTTTTGTAAATTTGAAATTTTTGAACATATGTTTGATATGATTAGACTCACTGTCAAGAATTGATATTTATAAGATAATTGTCCTCTCTTAATTAAGAGTCAGCATATTTTTATCCAGTACAAAGTAAATCATGCAAAAATACTAGTACAAAGTAATATTCCATATAAAAACATTTTATGAGTTTTCTAAAGGGCGCCAAAGATGTGATGGTGTAGAAAAAAAGAAGATATGTTTATTCTAAACGCAAGAAAATTATAAGCAATCACAAATAGAATACTAAAACTTCTGCTCGAAAATGATTTATATACGTTGCTTAGACAATAATTTTACATATTAAACAATAGTAGCACATTAAAACAAATTATTAAAAATCTAAAACATTCATATATTTATACTATTTATAGTTATTGTAACAATATAAATAAAGAGCAGTACCCACCACCGAGGGGCCCTGGTTACAAAGCATATGTCCCGATTAGGTGGTCAGCCTAACGCTCCAGTGTTTATTTCCCAAACATGCATGGTACTCAGTTTATAGACCCATTTACACCCACGCAGTCTTCCTTACAATACTTATTATTCTACGAATATATCTCTGTATAATTCTTTTTAATAAAAATTAATTTTAATCGCAAATACTAAAATAAATGAAATATAGGATATTATACGTATTATGACAATTTATGTAGTAAGAAATGATATTGATTAAATTATCTGATATACAATTGGATAAAGTTTTTGAATTATTGAATCATTTTTATATATATTTAATCAACACAACAACTTTTTTATTATTATTATAATCTGATATAACTTTGATAAATTTTTAGCGATTAAAATTATTTTGTTTAGAATTGAAAAAAGTAAATTCGGCAAAATTATCTAAATATAATTGTTTCATATAACTAATTAAACAATAAAAAAAATTTCATTTGTACTTTAAAATACATAAACTCAATAACGCAAACATTTGCATAAAATACCATTTATACAAAAGCTAACAAACAAATAAAATGAAGCTTTTTACAGAAATAAAAAAATAATAAATTTGAAATACATAGGTCTGAAATCTCAAATAAATGAGGGAATCTTCTATGAAACTTCTCAAACACATGAAAAAATTTTATTAAAATTAAATTTAATTAAATTCAAAAGCTTTGACATTTGCTAAGCACTGTATTTTATGCATAAAACAATTCAGATTAACACACTTTTATGAATGAAGGGTCATTCATATTAAAATAAATACATAAATTCTATATATATAATATAAATATATATATATATATATATATATATATATATATATATATATATATATATATATATATAGTTTTGTAAATTTATAAATATACACTTTATGCAGATATTTGATACGTGTAAAAGTAAGCACTGAAGTTTAACAAATTTAATGGATAACACAGCTATATTTCAATGTCGTTGTATTCAAAACAACAAACAATTGCTGCATTTTTTATTAGTTATATTAAGTATTTGCAAAATAAATTTATAAAAATGACAAAATCCTCTATATAATTAACCAAGCAGTTGAAATAGTTTAAATTCACACTCAAATATTTTTAATACTAAACCTTATATACTTACCAACTAATGTCATTTATATAAAAGTACAACAAACAATATAATAAATTTAGTCACATGAACTATTATGTAAGAACAGAAATGCAATTCTCAATATTTCGCAAGATAGTCAAAAGAGTTTTCGTATAACTGCCAAAGATATCATTTCTTGGAAATCCTAACTTACAATGACATCACTTATTTTTAACTACAGGGGAAATCACTAATTATAGAATATGTATGATATATCCCCCGAAGAGATTTCTCACCGAATCTAGCCTACATTGTTTTGATTTTAGGGCTGCCAAATTGAATTTTTGTTGCTTTTCTTTTTCTTTTTGCCAGGTTTGATTTTTTTCGTGTTTTACGTCATTTTTGTGTCATACTTATGGTTTATTTAAGTGGCAACAGCATCTGAATTTTTGGTTCAGCGTTTTAATTCGGTGGACTTAGGGAAATTTTCCGTTTCAAAGACATGCGTTCACCTTGGAGACGAAAAAAGCTGCAAAGATAGCCAGTTGAGGGTGTGTATCCTACTAGTTCCTTAATTAGACACCCTAACTGTCAATGACTAAAATCTTTTCAGTATAATTACACAGCGGTTCATGCGAGCTCTGGGTGTTCTAAAGTAATCCGGTTTGGAACATGCACCTATTAGCAAGTGCTTCGTAACTTTCAAACGTGGTGTGTTAACGAGGTTGGCACTTGATTTGGAACTGTTCTTTCTACATCCAGACCACACCTGCGGACGTCTCAGATTAACGTTGACCCGTTTCCTGCCCACGCAGCTCCAGCAATTCAGAGAGCGAGAATGTGGTCACTCTCCCTGTAGATTCACACGTCAAGAGATGCTTCATTTTTCTGATCATACGGAAAGTGGTGTGCAGCCACTAAGGCCTTGGAGCACGTTCTTCCCCCGCAAACATTCATGCAGAAAGTAGCCCCTCCTTCATTGGCCAATATTGTCCAGGACTAAATCCTGGTGTTCTAAGAAAGTGATCCAACAAAGAGCCTGAAATAACTTTGGTGCAAACTTGCAATCGTAAGATCAAGATATAGTAAATGTTTACAAAGAAATCTCTAAATGTGATGTTTGCAAAGTAATTTTTAAACATGATTTATAATGAAATAATAAAAAATCTCAATAATTTTAGAATGTCATTTATAAATATCATCAATATAAGCATATTGCTTTGCACACACTGAATATACGCTTTAGCAAAGCCTACATATGATCTTATCAACCCAATGCCTGACAAAACTAAGATATAAATTTTGAAAATGTTTCCCTTATATCATTTAGATGGTGAACTATAGTAAGTCATTTTAAGGGGAAAACTTCAACCAAGCATATTCTCTGACTTATTTCTACAAAAGAACGCAACTTAAAATAAGCTAATCACTCTGTGAAACTTTATTCTCAATATTTTAATCTTCTAGGATTTAACACCTGATAAATTTAATCCAATTTATCTGAAGTATACACCTGATGTAAACAGAACTATCTATTGTTGAAGCGAATGTAGATGTGAAACTAAATTAGGATTTCATTTTCGGACTTTTCCCTGCCTTAACAACTCTTCTGTTTCATTTTATACGACCCGCCTCTTCTGTTGAGATATTTTTCCTACACATCCTTTTTCACGCTTGCTTAAAAGACTTTAACAGACTTTATAATCGCTTACTTAGTTTATGAAGAATTTTGGGTATGATTAGAAAAGTCAAATTTCGAAAATCCTTTGTTATTTAAAAGTACTTGGGTATTATATTTTGAAAGAAATTTCAATATATATATATATATATATATATATATATATATATATATATATATATATATATATATATATATATATATATATATATATATATATATATATATATATATATATATATATAGAATAGATTGTATTTTTCTAGCATAATATTCATTTGTATTGAAATAATTTTATATTAATAAATTTTAAGCTCACTTAAGTATAATTAAAATAAGTTGAAATTAAATAAATCACACGTAAGATATTGATAATTATACCTGTATGACAGTAATATAATAAATTAATATTGGAAAAATTACTATTCTTTAACGAAAAATAAAAATTTAGGATGATAATCACTGTAACGGGAAAGAAAAAATCATAAATTTCTGTCTTAAATATTCCATTTGCTTATAAACTACTAAAATATAATACAAACATTTAATTTTATAAATTTATAAATATTTTATATTTTATAAATTATTTATTATATAAATATTTTATAAATTAAATAATTATCACTTATTGACAAAATTTTCTTAAAAGCCATTATTTATTTCTGGCGCAAAATGCTTAACAATCGCCATTGGTGGTCGATTACGCATGTATAATGTAATGGAACCCGTTTTGCAATGAAACAAAATTAAATTTTGCAGTATTTAACTTTTTTTTAAACTTTGGCTACTTGTGATTGTAATGCCCTTTTGATGGACAAAATTATCATCAAGCCATCTTTTGCACCAACTTGCTTTAGCTTTGTTAAGCATTTAGCTGTTTCAGTTTTGTTTATCTGTCTTCATTCAATTTTAGCGCAAAAAAAATCGATTGAAATATATTTAGTTTAATAAAAAAGTTTGAGCCATAAAATAAAATTTTGATTAAAATCATCATACCTACATTGTATTATTTTCGCTTCCCCGTAAGAAACACGCTATTTCCTTAGGATCATAAGCGGGGGTATTATGGAAAAGTACCAAAATGTATAATGAATTTATTCACAACTGAACGCATTTTCCTTATTTTTTTACCCTTCTATTACATACAACTTAAATATGATTTTTAAACAATAGGATTTATCTTTTTAAGGATTATAATCCTTAAGGAAAGAAAGCAAAAACAAATTCATAACTGAGCAAAAAATTTATAAAAACGCACACACAGTTCACTTTGTAAAACAAAAGTTAAATCTCCACAGCATGTTTAGAGAAGTTTTTTTCAATTTCAGCGTCCAATATTTTTCACCGCCTGATTCGTACTACAGAATTAAATCTGTAAATGTAGAATTATAATCATGTAAAAAAGTGCTTATAACATCTGATAAAATATACAATTAATTTTTATGTCGTCATTATATACAATTTTTATGTGCTTAGAAAATAATATTTTATATATAAGAGATTAAATTTGATAAATAACTGTGTACACACAAAATCCTAACAAATTGATGAAGGTATGTAAACATTTTTTGATATAAGAAAATAACGAAAGCAACGTCAGTATCAGCATAATAATCAACAAGCATCTTCTATAAGCTAAATTTATCGGTTACAGTTTGAATGAATGCTTTTCAAAATATTTCTAAATCTGTGCAATACAGTCATCATTTAATTAGAATAGAGTATTGATAGAGCGACCTATAATGAGCATTTGATTCCATTACTTCCAGTTTTCCATAAACGTAGTGAAATACTAATTAACTCATCCAATATTTCCATTCTATTTCAATAAGAAAAAACTTTTTATGTGTGTTGATTTTCCAGATTTTGTACACTCTTGTCTGTATGAAAACCAAAAATGAATAAATCTTGTAATCAATAAAAAAATCATATTAAAAAATTTTAATTTGAATATATAATCAAACTTGAAATAAAAAACAGTGAATTTTTTAATTTATAAGAACGGATGAAATTTCTTAAAGTGTTTTAATACCAGAGTAAATCATCATTTTATAACAATAATAATATTTTAAACAATTAAATATTTACAAACAAATATTATTATAACTTGACTTTATAAGATGTTTGTTACTTAATTCTCAATAATACATAACGTATATTTATGGTATAATAAATAAATAAGTTATTGCAGTTTCTAAAATAACAGAATGTCCACATCCCAATAATATGCGAAATTGATAGAAATAAATTTTTGAACATTTTCGAATATTTTTTTACTCTTGACATGGTAAAATTTTCTTTTTTAATGAAATACATAACACTATATTTAAAAACAATATTTTAATTTATGGATAACTTATCTGTATATTTGACTAGATAAAGTATTATCTAGTAAATTATCGAAATAAGTTATAATATGATCGTATCTAATTTTATAAATTATTTGTCTATAATATAGAAGCTAACTGGTTTAGTGGTAGCCCTCCCAAGCCACAGGTCGAAGGTTCGATCCTCTGTGTCAGCAAGGTCGATTTAGCCTTTCCTTCCTAGTGGGGTGATAAATTGATTACCAAGCATGCTTGGGAACTAAACATTGGATGGTTTCGCTTTAGGCTGACCAAAAAACTGGGACAAATTCTTCACAACTCATTCAGGGAAGGTAAACTGATATAGGGGCTCTGTAAGCCTTTTCCTACATATGGATTGTAATGCCATTGGTTTAGTACTTTATCTATAATATAAATGAAAAGTTTCTTAGCATAATATTTTTAAGAAAATCAATATCTAGTGAAGAGTTATAATTATCATTTACTGTTGTGTGTGGGGGGAGGAGTAAATAGATCATTTAAGGTCACAGCAAAAGTATCAGATTATTAAGAGTTTTGTAGTAATTGTTGTAAAATGTGATCAATAAACGTGAGATCTACGAACACACATTTTTTAAAAATGAGACAATCCAAAAATTCACAAACTTAAGTTTTCCGTATCAATTTTTATCGCATTCATATAGATAGCTACTAATTTTTATTAAAGCATTATTTTAATGAATTGTCTAAGGATGTGGGAACTTGTTTAATTTACAGCAGATAGAATAATATTGATGATCTACCGTATGTAAAAAACCAAATTTGTGTTAAATTACTAAATATTTCAATAACTTTGCAAGCGATTCTTAATTTATTAGCTAAATTTGTTGTGATTCATCTGTGTGTGTCTAAGGCTATGATCTCTATTCGATTATCACAAGGTTTACGGAAACTTTACGGTCTTCGTCTATGTAACGCATAAGCTAACACATATATTTAAAGAAAAAACAACTACTCAGAAAAAATACAATACTAAATACTACAAGTAAAAATATGAAAATATGAGATAAATATTTTCAGATTTTTATTTTTCAAAAATATTGCAGTACATTTCTTTAAAGTTCCACAATCATCCTGCTTATCTTTTACACAAACACTCAAATTCTACAGCAATTAACATGCTGTGTGTGAAGAATGCTCTCTCCGATCTGTTTACGCCAGTAGGTGGCGCGGTAAGTCAGTGTGAAAAGAACCACCGTCTAAGAAGGTCTTGTTATGACCAGTCTGCTACAAAAATGTTAATTGCTACAAAATGATTAATGCTACGTACAATATTGAAATTATGTTACATATGAGAAAAGTATTGTGTTACGAATAAGTGTTATATAATTAATTATGCTACCAATTAAGTATATTGTGCTTTGGAAATGTGTATATAGTTGTATATAAATTAAACGTTGTGATAAGTGAAATTTGCCTACTTCTTGATTGACGAATCCGAGTCATTTTTTCTTGTGCTACAAAATTGAGTGATTTTATTTACTGTGTTTAGTTTAATATTATTATTGTTACGATTATTATTATTATTGCTTTATCGGGGTTATCACATTTGAGGGAATAACGCTGAAAATACCGTATTCATATTTATATTTATAATTGTTATCATTTTTGCATTGAGGAAAGCTAATTAATTTACAAGAAAGTTTATTGCGATCGTTTTGAAAAATGACACATACCCGTGAGCTGTGGACTGCACTTTTAGAGGTTAACAGGTTTGGGATACTCGCTCATCATCAAGGCGCCTTGGAATTGTGAACCACGAACAGGTGACGATATCACACCTGAGCTGGCATCCTCCTCTCCACATCCCCGTCACACCAGCGGAAAGACTTTGTAAGTCACAGGTGAACGTGGACACGTCCCCAATTCACGGAGCTCCAGCAACCCAGTGATAGAGTGTACGTGGTCACCCTCCCCATTACTGCCAACGGCAAATGTTGACCTTGAAGGGAAGCGGCGTGAAGCTACGGAGCCACTGGACCCTCTACCCGTAAAGATAGGTATGTACCACATAGAGAATTTCGACAGTTCAAAACTTATGAGGAAAAAGGACTTCATTGTGTATTTATTTCGATCAACGGATAAAAAACAATACAACAGATAATATAAAAATTCGATTAATTTTCGTAATTTTCCAAAAAATATTTAAAATGCGTCAAAATGGCCCCTGTCTTAAACCTTATTCTAAAATTGCTGATCGAAATTAACAATTTTATTATTTGAAATTTAGATACCACGGTAAATTAATTAGAACAGAGACTCTTATTTCTATGACCATGAGTTTAGTGTTATATGATTATGATACAATTTTGAAAAATCAGATTATTGGTGCTGCTATCTTCTGTAGATATTTCAAACTAGGACTTAGTTTAGAAATTATGAAAATTTACGTGACTTTCACAAATTAAACTTTCTCATTCTGACTACAATAAATTTTAAAATGCTAATTATTATCGCATCTAATTAATTTTAATGATGCAAACTTTTTCAGTGAACCCAAGTTCAAAGCCAATCATAAAAGGCACGAAACCTTATTATGCCCCCGGTGATTTAGTGAATGTGACCTGTATTTCAGCACCATCAAGGCCAGCAGCCATTTTGAAATGGTGGATCAACGGCGAAGAGGTAGAAGCCTATTTATTTGTATCTTTAGTTTATTTTTTTAAGTATAAGTAAGCATGAATGTCATTCATACAAAATGAAAAATTAACAGTTCAATTTGTGTATAAAAGCACATACTTAAGCTTCTAATTAGATGTAGAATTTTTCTTACAGAATTTTTATACTTTATTATTACTAATACAAAAAAACAGAATACACAGAAAGAAATGGAGTACAATAGAACTCCGATTATCTGAACTCTGTCTATCCAAATCACTTTCAGAATCTCTAAAAAATAAATTATACTGAAGAAGTGAAGAGAAATAATTGAAAAAGGAAAAAAGCTCAAGAAAAGGAAAATTTAAAGAAGAGAGAAAATGTGAGAATGACGTCATTTAAGCAATTCAGAAACATTCTTTTGAAAATTCCTGGATGCTCAGAAGTTAGTGCTGAAGATATGGAATCATGGATTATGAGTCAGACATTGGATTTTCAATTGCAAGTGATGATACATTTATTGAAAGTGTCGAAGGAAGAAGATGTCCAACTAGCAAATATAGGACCATCAACTAGTGAAGCATTTGCCGGCTTTGAAACTGCTTTGGAAGTGGATGGAGCATCAGACACATGTAGATTCTCCCTGTCGAGTGGATGCGAAAGTTGTCTGCCCGAAAACGTTGAAAGGCGGTGATACAGTTTGATCTGACCAAGGAGTACAGCAAGCAATGACTTTCATTTATAGCACTCTACATACTACTGTATTAATGTACAGTACTTGTATACATCTTAACAGGTAAAAGTGTTGACTTTTCATGTAATTGATTAACAATTCTTTTTCTTTAAAAAAATATATATTTTTTCTTCCATTTTCAACGTATGATAATGAATTAAAATAGACCATTTTTAGAAAAATCCATTTAACCGAAAATTTGATGATCCGAATGAAGTCCAGTCCCAATGAATTCGGATAATTGGAGTTCTCTGTACTAAATTTAATTTAAGCGTTTAGTTTTCGCTAAAATTTGAAAATTAATAAAAAATCATTAATACTTTCCAATACTTCTTTCAATACCTTTTCATTAAGGTAGCAAATAAATAGGAAAATATATACATATCCAATATACCACTAGTATTCTACAATTTTGTACGTAATTGAGATTTTATTTGTATCGCATTCATATAGTTTTCTTCAGATAGCACGTATTTTAAAATTTCAGTGTTAAAGTTGTTGCACATCGTTCGGTATCGCATAATTCTTTTCCTGTGCTTGGACACTTTTTTAAATACGAATTTTGTTTTTCCAAATTTAGGGGTCACCTCTTAATTTTGAGATTATACTAGATAACAAATAGAATTTTTGCTATGAAGACTCACATATAAGAAGAAAAACATTCTGCATTTATATGAAAACTACAAAAATATATTCTCCAATCAGCTATATGAACTATAAAAATTTTCAACATGATATTTGATTTTTGGAATTTATTCTTTTGCATTACAATAGAGAAAAACTGCAGTAAACTCAAAATGTGAGAAGAAAAAACATGTCTGAAATTCCTGACAATTAGAGAAACATTTTTATGGCAGTGTGAAGTAACTTATTTCATTAAAAAATGACTTGGCACATAAAGTATAATTTTGAAAACCGTTTACGTAGGAACAGTAATGAAAATCCCATCAAATGAAAACATCTGAACCAAATGTTCTAAAATTATTTTAAAGAAAACTTACATAAGCTGTGAAAATACTTGTAGAAATTATAAAATAAAAGAACAAAATTATCTGGAAGCATACAGTATTACCATTACGATTGCAAAAGCATCAATAGCCAGATTACGAATATACTAGATAAACAAAAAAGTTTTTGTCGTTTTCTCGTTGCCATTAAATGAAGTGAGAATAAGTATGTAAATTAGAGTATGACGTGGTTGAGACACCTGTCAGCCGAGATAGGAATATCAGCTTTACAAAAGCAGGCCCAAAGCACACATTCATCAATCGTAACTCGTACAGTATGAAAAAGTAATGGACGTGTCGAAGGAGCTCGTTCGGTGTTGTTTGCTTTACGACTTCAAACTGGGCTTATCAGGTACTGCAACAAATTGCTGAATGTGTCAAGCGCTTGGGGATAGGGCTATGAATGAGCGTATAGCAGGATATTGGTTTCGCAAATTCAAGTCGGGAGATTTGTTCCTCTGTGTAAAGAAACTAATGTCTGGTGAATTAGTCATCAAGTGGTTCATTATGATCTGTTACCAACGGGCTAAATGGTTACTGTGGGCTTGTACTCAAATTTGGAACTTGTGCAACAAGTATTGCAACAGAAGGAGCCAGCTCTGAATAATCGCAAGGGTTGTACAGTCCTTGAAGGATAACTCGAAGTCACATGTCGTGTTGGTGGCCAGGAATACCACACAGCAATTTAGTTGGGAGATTTTGTGCCCAACGAGTAAGGAGAATTCCTTAAGTCAAGTGAGTAAGGAACCCTCCTTACTCACTTGACCTTGCACCATCAGATTACCACCTCTTCCATTCCCTAGACAACTATCTTAGTGGAAAATCCATCACCAATGAAGCAGTTTTGTGCCAAGTACTCACGGAGTTCTTTGAGCCCAAAGACTTCGAGTTTTACCGCAAGGGAATGGCACAGTCGGAGACATGTTGCCAAAAGGTGCTGTATGTCAATGATGATTACTTCGAGGACTAACAATAGGTTTATCTTGCATATTTAGAAAATTTAGGACTTCACCCAACGATTATAATAACTAAATATGATAAAATGTCAGATTCCAGAAATGTGTATACGCAGTCAACTTTTTAAACTCACAATAAATCCGTCGAGGAATATTTCATCGAGTTGTAAATAAGTTCCGTGAAGCCTGGTGAGGAAAGGTGACTCTTGGTTGCCCGGAAGGTAGCCAGTTCGACACTTGACCCAATTCATGATTCTTGATGCTGAAAGTTACAGAGAAAGAACCTTCATATGGTTATATTAATTTTATTAATTTAAATTGAGCTATTAATTTAAATGTGTCACAAAAGATACCAGTCTCGTTATTTGAGCAGATTTAAAGTGTTAAGAAATTTCTCTGCACGTAGGAGCTCTATTGACAAAAAATAAGCCGCCTAAATAATAATTAGTGAAGCAAAAATTATATTTCAAAATTATTTTAAGTTTGCAAGAAGTGTTAAGAAAATATCAATCCATATTCTGTTTCATAACATTTATAACTGATTAATTGTACTTGTTATTTAGCATAAATTATTGAATGCATTAGAATTAAGCGTTTCTTACCGTTCTTTTGGTAATTTAATTGAAATAATTTTTAACTAAAATAAAATTATAATTTATATGCAACTTACTATATATTTATGTTTTCTTAGTAAATGCACATTCATTTCAGCAAGCGTGTAAATCTCTTGACAAAATCCTCTTGTTTAATGAATAGATTGTTGCCAGAACATCATGGATATAGTTTTGAAATTTCATTCGAGTCATTCTCAGAAAATGAATCTTTGTAGCTTAAATTTTTCTAAGTAATTTACATGATATTAAAAAAATGAATTTATGGAATTAATGTCAAGTAACTAAGGGTTTATTAAAGTTTAATCGAAAGAGTTCTCTTATGCGCTGTGTTTGGTGACTAGTTGTTACAGAGAATGCAATCTCTTCCGTTTTGCAGGCGAGAACCAATCGGCAGCCTCCTGCAGAATCGCCAGATGGCCTGTTCACATCGCGGCTCACATTGAAATTCATCGCCAAGCCAAGCAACTTCTGGGAGGGAAGAATGAAGCTGCAGTGCGAAGCTATCATCTCACAAGCACACACTCTCAGAAGCGAAGAAATCATTATCTCCAACAGTGGCGCAACAATAGCGACTGGAGCTTATGGTAAGAGCTTCTTTTTCGCCAAGTGTTGCGAGGTTTCACGCACTTTAATTGGTTTTAATGTTGCCTTTGTAGAAAATCTCATTGAATTATTAAATTCAAAATGTCTGAAGATATTTTAAAAACATTTTCAGTTACAAAACTTTTAAAGAATTGATTTTTCACAATATATATATATATATATATATATATATATATATATATATATATATATATATATATATATATATATATATATATATATATATATATATATATATATATATATATATATATATATATTTGAAATATGTTTAAAATATATCATTTAACAATTCAGATTTTCTAAAGAAAAGAACAAAAAATGTTTTCTTCAAATTACTTAAAAAATTAATTTTAGAAACATAGATTTTGAGAATGAAAAAAAGAATACCATGATGGTCTTTAGAAGTAAAATTCTTTAAAGTATTATAGGCTGTTTTGGAGAAAATCGTGAAGAACGTACAATTTTGAAATTTATAAAATCAGTAATAATGACTGTACCATTAAAGTCGTCAAAAGAAGGAAAGAAAACGGAACGAACTACGATACTAATTGAACTCCTTGCAGAAGATCAAAAGGGATGATAAAAAGACATGTAAAGATTACCTACAGGAGGATTTCATTTTATTCAAAGCAAAAAACTAGAAATGTTTCAGAGAAGAGGTTTTCCTGAACAAGGCCGAGGCACAAACAGAGAAGTTGAGGATATATGCTGCTGATAATAAGTTTTTACTATCAAGCCTCAAAGTGTGGTTAACGAATTTTTTAGAAGTATTTGTTGTTGTTTTGCAACTTATACTGTTATGAAGTATTTCATATTTTTTCAACTATTCTTTTATTTAAACATTAATGGAAGAAATGTATTTTATTTTAAATCATTTATAGCATCGTTTTAAAGACTGTTTAGAACTAGGAAAGAATAAAGTTTACTAATAGATATTACCACTCTTGGCGATCGATTGACGTCCTTCTTAGATTTATCATTTTTGGTTACAAGATGAAAACTAATAGAATCCAAACCATTTATATATATATATATATATATATATATATATATATATATATATATATATATATATATATATATATATATATATATATATATATATATATATATATATATATATATATACAAGCTGACCCAGCCACGCGTTGCAGTGGCTGAGTAATTATAATACATTGAATCAATTTTTTACTAACTCTTTGGTACTAATATTTTCTAAAAAATTTAAAAAAGGTTCATTCATATGAGATTAAAAATAAAACATTTCACCAAAATTTAAAAGTAATAGGTAAAGTATCGAAATTTTAAAACTAAGCACAAATCAACATATACTTTCTGAATTTACATTTTATTCATCTTATATTAAATTATAGTTTGTTATCAGTGACTTACTTATAAAATATACTATATAAATTAAAAGCATCTAAAAATAAATTGTTATAAATGAGGTAGATAACATTGACATCGAACTATTATTTTTTAAATTATTAAAACTAAAAATTTTTTCCGCGGCATTATACTGAAATAAAGAAAAATTAAAAGAATTTATTATTTGAATAAATAAATTAGATCAAAATGTACTGCTGAATAAATTAATAATTATCAAATTATAAAATAAAAATAAAATAAAAGGCTATCGAGAAATACTTACATGTTTTCGAGGTGGTATGAAAATTAGTAGAAAAAAACAGTAATAAATAAAATTTTATTTTACTATTTATAATATTAAAAATATTCAAACTGAACACCGCACAATAATAACACAATACAAAGTATAATTATAAAAATGATTCACGAAAAATTGTTACAGTATGATTATAAATCATGAAAATATATGTAAATTCTATATTTAACCACGCGATTGCGCGCGCACGTTAATTTTCTCGAAGATGTATTATCTAGAAAAATAAACACGTCGCCATCTGCCGAATACCTGTGCAACTTAGATGCTAAATCACCAACTATTTGGAATTTACAGAACTAACTGATAAATAAACACTAATATCGTATAATAAATATTGAGATCAATAATTAAGAGATAAAAACTATTCTATCTTTTAAGTTGGGCTATATTATAAATAGTTACAAAATTTTATCAAAATCGGTTCTGTAGTTTCGGAGTTTATCGCGAACATACATCATGACACACGAAATTTTTATGTATATAGAATTGCTGACCCAGCCACGCTTTGCTGTGGCTGAGTAATTATAATACATTGAATGAATTTTTTACTAACTCTTTGGTACAATCAAATTAATATTTTCTAAAAAATTTAAAATAGGTTCATTCTTATGAGATTAAAAATAAAACGTTTCACCAAAATTTAAAAGTAATAGGTAAAGTATCGAAATTTTGAAATTAAGCACAAATCAACATATACTTTCTGAATTTACATTTTATTCATCTTATATTAAATTATAGTTTGTAATCAGTGACTTACTCTTATAAAATATACTATATAAATTAAAAACATCTGAAAATAAATTGTTATAAATGAGGTAGATAACATAGACATAGAACTATTATTTTTTCAATTTTAAATTATTAAAACTAAAAATTTTTCCGCGGCATTATAGTGAAATAAAAAAAAATTAAAAGAATTTATCATTTGAATAAATAAATTAGATCAAATGTACTGCTGAATAAATTAATAATTATCAAATTATAAAATAAAAATAAATAAAAGGCTATCGAGAAATACTTACATGTTTTCGAGGTGGTATGAAAATTAGTAGAGAAAAACAGTAATAAATAAAATTTTATTTTACTATTTATAATATTAAAAATATTCAAGCTGAACACTGCACAATAATAACACAATACAAAGTATAATTATGAAAATGATTCACGAAAAATTGTTATAGTATGATTATACATCATGAAAATATATGTAAATTCTATAATTAACCACGCGCTTGCGCGCGCACGTTAAATTTCTCGAAGATGGTATAATCTAGAAAAATAAATACGTCGCCATCTGCCGAATACCTGTGCAACTTAGATGCTAAACCGCCATCTATTAGGAACTTACAGAACTAACCAATAAATAAACACTAATGTCGTATAATAAATATTGAGATCAATAATTAAGAGATAAAAACTATTCTATCTTTTAAGTTGGACCCTATTATAAATGATTACAAAATTTTATCAAAATCCGTTCAGTAGTTTCGGAGTTTATCGGGAACATACATCGTGACACGAAATTTATATATATATATATATATATATATATATATATATATATATATATATATATATATATATATATATATATATATATATATATATATATATATATATATATATATATATATATATATATATATATTATTTTTTACATATACTTGAGTATTTTATAAATAATTCCAAATTTTTTCTATTTAAGTATATATTAATTCATTGTAAATTCTTTCATGAACAACTTTTTACAAAGATGTTGATCGACTATATTTTTTTAAATAACTTCATATGTATAATTTTTATTGAATTAATAAGAATTGCGAGTAAAGTTTTGGGAATTTCATCCTATTTATCAATGATAACTACTTCCAATTTATGCACTGAATCATATTGATTGTTATCAGCAGAAAATTTACAAGCAAAATTATCCCACTGCCATGAAGATTTTTTTAACCATAAAATAGTTTTTTCCCTTTACAGTTAAGATCCTGAGTATGGCACTTATTATGATTCTCCTTGGTTTAAAATATCCTTGACGTCCGATAACGTTTCATCCACGTCGCATCGTATTTAGACTTTGCAAATCCGACCTGTCCACAAATTACCTTCAAATCACATTCTTCTTGCAGCAAAGAAGGCAAAATTCGCCATCGAATGTCTGAGAATGGTACTGAAGTTCATTCGTTTGATAAAAACGATTTCATATATAAGTAGCAAATCATCCGTTTGAGAAGTCGTTTTTCATTGATTCAAGCCATCAACACATGGACAAAAGAACAACAGAAAAGGCAAAAGAAAATGAAAAAGACGTGACAAAATATTCACTTTATAGTTAGTTTAAATTGGCAAGGACGATTTAAATTTTTAAAACTTTCATTCATTAATAAAATTCTAAATTAAAATTTGCAATAATTGTAAAAAATCTCTTTTGAATCTTAAGACTATTGCCCTGCTTACACCACCATTAAAATTTCTTTTTAATTCATATTTCTGAAGTAATAAAAAGCAGATTTGTAACATGGGCTCAAAAAATTCATTGAATTTCTTAAAACTGTTTAATTATTATTATGGAATTCACACGTTTGAACTAATTATTAGCCAACTTAAAAATTTGATTCTTTCTATCTTGAACCAATTTATAGTTATTTTTAATTCTTGTCATATCACACGTCTTACTAAAATTTCCTGTTTGATCCTCATAAACGTCAGTTGCAAAAATATGAATTTTTGATAAAATGAAAATTGATAACAATTGAATCCAGTTTTCCATGAACTCCTCATGATATTCAAACTCTTTCCACACCATCACAAACTTAAAACCGGTATTTTTACTCTGAATGGTCTACTAATAAAATTTCAGTGAAGAAAAATAAAACTAAGAACTTCTCGTAAATTAGGATATTGGTAAATATTACAGTTCGACATGGTACGATTAGAGGTAACGTATTATTTACACTCCATAATGATGAACAATAATTCCACGTATTTAACATCAGTTTCTTTTAAACTGGCTAATTACACACACCACTTTTCTGTCTGTTGTTGCCATGACATTTATAGCTATTGCGTCAACATGATGTCTTAATGTCAGAGAGGTTTTATTCAGTGTACTACGTTTGCTTATTGAATGATTTGTATTTAATAATGAAATATGTCTTAAAACAGATGACTTGTTTAATATTGTCTCCTAGATCAACAGAAAGATGGTCCAAGCATAGACGGGGGAAAGCACGTGTATAATGTGGGGGACCTCGTGGACATCAATTGCACAGCTGCACCTTCACAGCCACCTGCGGAATTGCATTGGTATATTAACGACAAAGAAGTAAGACTGACATTTTATTCTTACAAAACTAAGGCTTCAAATCAAATTGTGTATAACTGCTCTTTTAAAATTTCAATATTCTCTTATTGTGTTTAAAATAAATAGTTAAAAATAGGAAAAATTTAATTTGTGTTGAGATGAGCATCACTTTATATAACGGCTTGTAAAATGTTGCTGCTAATCTGGCAGCCGAATGGTTAGCGCTCTGTCCTAAGATTCAATTGTATATAGGCTCGAATACAACCTTGGTCTTGGATGTTTATAATAGTTTGGTTCATACTTGAAGCTATAAGTTCAGTTTTAACTTACCCTCATATGCACCATTAACCATTAAGTGACTAAGAAATCTGTAATATGCATCTTTCTCATTTCTTGCGGAGCTGTCAGGCAAATAGCACTCTGCCTTACGATTCAAGAGTTCATATGTTCGATACCAGACTTGGGTGTTATTTTTTTTAATTCCACATTCAGTTTAATGAGCCTTCATGTGGTAAACTGACCGCTGGGAGACAAATAAATCCTTTGTTTATAGTAATTTCATGTGCTTTACAATGGGATAACATAAGTTGCTATTTTTACTCCTATTATCTCTCGCAAAAGTAATTAGTCATTTGCAGTTTAGTAATTGTAATATTACTTGTAAGAAATATATGAGCGTTGTTTATAAATTTAGGAAAGCAAATAATGATACTTCTCGGAGATAAAATGGAGTAATGAATTTTTAATTATTCGAATAATTTAATAAAAAAATCTCTCCTGCATTGTTGGAATCAACTATATAATTATTAGGTATATTTTTAAAATATTCATTAAATATAAGCAATGAAACAGTAAAGAAAATTAAAAGATTAATACATTTAAAATTAAAGCCTTATTTTTTTCAAGCATCGGATAAATTTCCAAATCCGCCCTATGTATTCACATGAATATTTAATATAAATAGAAAACAACAAAAAGAAAATTTTCTAGAAAGTGTTTTAGATTCTCTCGTTAAATAAAATAAAACTGGTTATTATTAATTTCCGCTTTTTTTTTCGACCTTTCACTTAAATGCCGTAACTTAATTATGTAAAAGGAAAAGCTTACCTTTTGATTTAAGTGCATTTTCATTTGACCTTTTGATTTAAGTGCAAGAACATAAAAAATTAATTTGCGTTGTATTTTGAGATGGGTTAAAACAAACTTTCAGTTACATCGAATACATAAATTCCATGTTATTGGAAAATTTATTAAAGCATTGATTGCAGTATTAAATGTTTCGATTTATCAGTATTACCGATTAATCTTTTATTTGAGTGCTCATAAAAGTGAAGTTTTTAAGAATAGTAAATCTTTGTTTTTTCTAATAAAAATTAAGATTTCCCAAATAAAATGCTGATCATATTAACAGTTATAATTATTCTTAAGTGTGTGTGTGTGTGTGTGTGTGTGTGTGTGCTTGTCATTTTTCTTATAGTTCTTTCTACAAAACAGTTAAAAAGCTTATAAATACTGAGATAAATTCAAACTTGGATAAATAAAATAAAATAAGAAATAGATTAAACAGTTGATAGATTTTCTCCAAAATTTGTCACTTTAGTATCGTAAAAAGTCATCACATTTTTTACTGTATAACTTAGTTTGGATAAAGTTATATTTGCACTCAGTAGGCTATTAAATGAATGTTCAGAGAAAAAAATGTGTGGTTGGTTTAATAGTTTACGTTTAAAGAAAGTATATTTTGTAATATTTGTAATCAATGGTTGCTGCATAGGAAAATGTATTCCATATGAAAATAAAAATGTATTCCTTTCTAAATCTTAAATTTTTTGAAGTATGAATCTTTCGCGACACAATAAACACATTTACTTAACACCTTTCCATATAACACAAGCGTAGATTGGTTAGTTGAGTGGATTTCGTGGCACAAGATCTTAAAAAGGACCAGCTAAAGACCGCCAAAAAATCCAACATAGTTATATGATTTACGATGCTTTCTTCAATATCACATCGTGGAAGACCTCGTGGCCTGGAGCTCTTCTGAGGTCCTTTTAATGTCCACCGCGGAAACTGACATTCAGGAGCTCTTTTGAGATAGAGCGGATCTTATTCCCGTGAAGACGGAAAACTCCTAAGCACCTACCACCACAGTCCTTATGCCAAAGTCAGGACTACAATATTCATTTTCTGTTGCTCAGCAGATGCTGGGATCGAAGCCGAAACCTCTCTTTCAGAAGAGTATCATCCTACTACTAGGTCTTGGTCATCAAAAAAGGGTATTTTTACATGATATGAAATCTTTTTCCTTGTCTCATTTCTGATCAACCACTATTTATTTACAAAACATTTCATTAATTTCAGGAACACATTTCAAGAGACCGTTAATAGATTCAAATTGCAAAATATCCTAAGCGATTATAAATTATTCACAAATTAGAAATTTTTGTATTGCGAAAGTATAATGTGAAAATAAAAAAGAAATTTTTTTGTATAAAAGTCTTAAGTAATTTTGACCTCGTTAGGTATTTAACATCTACCCCGTAATTTATTTTGAGAGAAATTTTCATTGGCAATGGGCCGTATTCACGTGCCACAAGTGAGTAAACTTGGATAAGTCCCAAGCATTCACCGCGATAGACGTGCATGCAGAGGGCAGCAATGCAACATCTGTTCCTTGTTCTTGAACAGTTGCTGGAATCAAACCCAGAATAATTCGCTCTGAAGAATGGTATTTTTCTACTACACCACGGTGAACTCTTATGAATGGTGTTTGAGGAAATAAGAAATTTTTTTAACAACAAATCTCTTAAACTAACCTTGTACATTATCACCAACACAAAATATGGAAAGATGCACCTTCAAGAACTTTAAAAAAATAAATAAAATACCTTTCAAACACAAAATAAAGCTTTCAATCTAACAGCATATTTTTTTCTCAGTCTTAAAAACTTTATGCGCTTTAATATTAAAATACTGACCCAGAGATATTAAAATACTAAGCCACAATATTAAAATACTAAGCCACGATATTAAAATACTAAGCCATGATATTAAAATATTAAGCCATGATATCAAGATACTAAGCCACGAAACAATCGATATCAAAATACTAAGGCATGATATTAAATAATAAGCCACGATATCAAGATACTGTGCCATAAAGTCACTATATTAAAATACTAAGCCACAATATTAAAAATAGTAAGCTGAAATACTAAGGTACCATATATTAAAATACTAAGTCATGATATTAAAATACTAAGCCTCAATATTAAAATACTAAGCCATAATATAAATAATTGGCAATTGATATCCCTATCTAATAATCACAAAGGTGAATCTAACTGAACTGCCTCGATTACTGAGGATAACTGCCGTTGCAGGTGAGGCCAGATTATCTCATTCCAAGGAAGCCCATCGTGTACCAAAACGGTGAGGAGTCCCCGGTGCTGGGTCTCAAGTTCGTGGTGAAGCAGCGGCACTTTCAGAAGCACGAAATGAGGCTGCGCTGCACGGCCACCCTGTCCAAGGTGAAGCGGATGACCAGCGAGCCCCTCGAGGCCATACTCGCCGAGCAGCAGAAGTCCGACTTGCATGTCGACCTTAACATCAGCTCAGGTAACCCTTTTCCGTGAAAATATTCAAATGTGTTCACGAATGTGATAAATATATTATATTTTTTAATGTCTATAAAATTTTGCATTATTTTTAATTTATCGCGCTATTTTGCCTACATATGACTTAAATAAAACATTATTTTGCTCTGGATAAAAATAAGATTATTAAATTAAATTTCCTATGGTTATTTGATTATTTAATCGATGCATTATACAATAGCATATTTTTAACTATTATATAAAATAGAAAAAATTATAATTCCATTATTTATTAAAAAAAATTGCCCGAAATAGTATATTTTAATACTATTATCTAAAATCATGTACATTTTTAATACTTTTATCTAAAATAGTAAAATTTAATATTGCTATCTAAAATACAGTATATTCTATATTTCTGCATTATAAAGCCATTTTGAATTTGAAGCTTGCATAGGGAATTTCATATTTGCAAAAAGAGAATTGCTTTTAAAAATTGTTTTATAAAGCGGAAGTTGACATTAAGCATTTTAGGGAAAAAATGTTGTGGAATATAAATATAATATATTCAGGGAAATATTGTTTAAGTCATTAAATAATTATATTTAAGGAATTTAAATTATTTCTAACTTTAATTAGAAGCCTTTCTTAATATATCTATATCGATTTAATATATATAATATACTTAAACATCAGTAATTTTTCATCATAAGCTTCTAACTTGCTTTTAGTTTTTACTGTAGTTTATTTAAAACTGTTTACTTATTTTGTTATTTCTAATACTGCAGTATATTGAAATAACCAATTATAAGAAATACTTTTAAATTTAAAAATTCTTATAAGATCAGAAATCTTTGGATTTGCATCAAAAAATTTTTTCATCTTAAGAAATTCATTGAAATGATTGGTATATTTTTATGATGTGTCTCCCAATAGAGTTGTTAATCGTTGAACTGTTGATAATTGGCTCTGTTGTCTAATGAGTCACTAATCTAACCCATGCACCTTATAATCATAGATATCATATGCGAAAAAGTTGCCGTTTGAATTAACTTGGCAACAAAAATAATATATCGCTGTAACGCTGGGGGCATAATATTTTGTACAAACATAGTGTGGCTTGGAATTTTTTCAACAATCTTAAAATATCGGAATTATAGTAATGTTCACTGAAGAACCGAGCAACATATGTGATTAAATGTCCTACTTTAATATGCCCAACAGCGCAACACTGCTCAGAATCTTTTATTCGTATTCTGGAAGCCTTTGAGCAATATTTTTTTCAGAAACAAATCATACTAAAGTCCTGAGCAATATTTATTTACATTTATCTGAAACTTTATAAGCTTGCATGGCACAGATTCCGTATAACCCAAGATGCCAAATTCAGAATTTTTTGGCGATGAAGAAATATTGCCAAGACGACGCATTGTAACGTGCACCATGACGTAAATATTTGGGTTGACAAAATAGAATCTTCTTCATAATTCTTATATGTCATCATATCTATAGCGTAATAAGAAACAAGTTGCAAGATGCATAAGAAAATCCACCAAAAACTTCTTCTTCTTCTACTTCTTCTTAGAATTGGGTTTGTATGTCATTGGGCACCTCTGCTTTTATCAGCATTTTGTACCATTAACTCCAAACCCAATGTTTCCTAGTTCCAGTTGCTCGGGTCACCCACTTTATTAATAAAGTCCGATAACCCTTTAATGGAGTCTAGGTGTAACTCTCTAGTATGGTTGATGCCTAAAGAAGTTAATCTAGGGATGGCAAGAACCTCGCATTAATAAATGATATACTCTGCCGTTTCCTCTTGCGTATGACATTTCCAGCAGATAGGGTCTTGTTGAAACAGTGCCATCTGGTCAGAGAGTCAGTCATACTAGGGATAGCTTCCTGACTTTCACCAGAAGATGGTTTGGAGGTCATTTCTACCCCAAGTGAAGGGTTCGTTACTGCCCCTTTACAAGACTGCCTCTGAGTTCCCTTGTCTTTTTCAGCAAGGTCTACTTCAGAGGCATCATCTGCAGATGCAGAAAGGTTTGTTATTTCTTGTGTCTTTTCAGCCACAAGATAACAATTTATAAGCTCAGGTAATATAAGTCCACCCAGCATTGCCTGAGATACTGGGCAAGGCAAATTACTCTAGAAGTTTGCCAGGCAACTAGAGGCTCCGTTAAGACACCAATACCGCGGTGCCAATTAGCCCTAGGCACGGATCGCATAACACCAGGGTTTACGGGTGCTGGTTCGCGGCCTCTGATTCTATATTCAAGGCTATCCTGTCATTCCTACAGGACGTTCGGTGATCCACCACCTACCGACGCGCCTGATAGCTGCTCAGGCCCCAGGATCCACCAAAAAGAAATCAACAAACTAAGAATTGGCATCCTGAATTATACAGAAACTGTGCCGTTTGCACTATGCAGGTTTTTCATCTAATATTCTCTTTTTGCATTTCTCTCCATACGAATCTATCATTGCCTGTTGCGTATCTGTTGTTTTGTTGTTATTTATGACACTTGGACAAGGCAAGCTTGCTAGCCGACGAAATTATGTCAAAATGATGTGTCTTTCGTTTAATCAGAGTACCACGAAAAGTATATTTTTGCTCTAAGACTACTCTGATAGATGGTACTAACAGAGGATCCACTCCCTTAAATTTGACATTGATCTGAAGAGGAAGGAAATTTTCTCCAGACAACATAACACCCGCGGTAGCTGCTCAACAACCTAACACGGGACTTTCGATTCTTCAGATTTAACGAACGATTTAAATATCACATGTACTAGGTGGATCTTTGGTGGCATTGGGAATTGAACTTCGTCCTACCGGACAGAAGGCTGAAGCCCTAACAACTAGGCTACCACGGCCCATCTGTTTCGCTAACTCCGCCTAGTTATGCAGTAAAGAGTAACTTTTCCAATTCAAACTGGTTTTCTCTAGGTTTTGAATTATTAAAAGTGAGTGTACAAGACATGAAAGATAAATATCCAAATGCACAAATTATGAGTGCTAATCTTAAACCTAATTGTAATACTTCTTATTCCTTTTTTTCAGTTTCAAACAGAAGTAGGTGGACTCCCTATGTGATTCACCCTCTCTGCTGCTTGCTTTTATTTCTGGTATCCAGAATCATGTTTTAGAACAGTGAAGGACATGTCTGATCATGTCGCTGATTTCCCATCATCTTTCAGAAATTCATTCGCGCAACTTTTTCTTGATTATGAGGATCTGCGAACTCATTCCGAAGAGGGTGCGTCACCGCAGATGAAAAATCTGGTTAAAATCATCAAAGCAAGACTGTGAGAAATTCCCTGTAAGGAGTCCCAGTTTTTCTTGGGACTCCTTTCACCTGTACGAGCACAACTCAGATACCGTGTTAGAATGTATCACTGTGCTATCATTTAAGAAAAAATAATTATAATATATATATATAATCGAAGATATTTCCTTCGAGATTGTACATAAATTGTTTCTGTTCCTCTATATCAAATAAAATGTTTGTTGTGAAATTTTATTGTTTGTTTTATTTCCTACTAAGCACCTGGATATTTTTTAAGAATCAAATCTACTTAATCCTCTAGCTAAAAGACTTTTTCTTTACCAATCAACACACGTGAATCAATATGAATCAGAAACCATTTGATATGCGGACAAAACGTGTCATCAAATTAATCGTTAATCGAATGTAGCATATTGAAGGTAGGCATAAGTTTTAAGAGTTAGTTCACTTTCACTGACTATATTAAAATGTAATTATATTTAATTTAAATGCATTAGCTATTTTTAAAGATTAGTTAGAACCAGCCCCGGAAATTACCTTAACGTTTATGGGTTCGATTACTCGCCCTTCACATTAAATTTTGAATTACGATTGGTTGGTTGCGAAAGAAAACCCAACCAACCAGTAGTAAGAACGAAGATCAAGTGACATCTGAGGGGATCTACAACTCTTTATATCCACACCTCACTAACTGAAAGATTTTGGACATCGCATATTATCTTGGACACGTCCCCAACCCACGGAGCTCCAGCAACCTGGTGAGGGAGAATGTGTTCAACCTACCAGCTACTGCCCGCGGCAAATGATGCTTCACTTTGCTGATCTTAACGGGAAGTGGGCTGAAGCTACTAAGCCACTGTCTCAACTTAAAAAGAATTACTAGTAATATTAAGGCAGAAACGTAATAAAAGGAATTATATATATTTCAAGATCTTTAAAATTTAAATTAAAATAGAATTCGTTTATCCGTTACTTTCCATTTTAATAGTTTTTTAAGAGCATGAAAAAAGATGATCGCAAAGAATGACGCTCAAAATCTAGGATCTGTGTGAGTATTCATTATCAACAATAAGAAATTCATCCTATTTTAATTACGACACTTACGAAAAACGTGAAGAGTACAATGCAAAGAAATGAATTACATATTCCTTGGTTTTTTTTAGAATTAAAAGTGAATAGCAATTCGTATTTCTGACACTTCTCAGTACAGTAATTTTGAAGAACATAAGAAATACAGAATCACAAATAAAAAACCTATGATTCAAGAGCCTTCAAAAATCCATATTTAATAATTAAGAATTCGTCCTACTTTAAATTATAACAACGTTGAAAATCATAGAAACTTTAAAACAGTATAATGACCTTTTAAGCAGATAAAAATTTCTTACTTTCTGTCAAGTCCAATATAGTTTCTTACTTGCATAAATGTAAGATTCGAGGGAATTTCATACTCTCTTTTTAAATACTAAATTTCATACATAAAAAATCTTTTATTTGGAGAAAAAATTATTTTTTATCAAAGAGTGTACAGATTCTTTGTTTTCAAATACTTGAAAAGGAAATGAATCGAAAAGAAACAATCGTTCAAATATTATTTCCACATTTGAAATATAAGTTTTTTCGGAGGAAATGATTTGTTCAAAAAAGATTTTTTCTGAGAATTGGCTGTACTGAAACAAATGAATCGCATTACTTTCAAAACTGAAAAGTTCTTTATTAAAAGAATTCAATTGTGTAATTCATTACATAATGATATTGAAAAAGCACTTCAAATAAAAATTATTATGATAATTGCTCGGCTGCAAATATTTCATTTTATATTGAAATTAAATTTTTATTTCCAAAGTCAGTTTTAATAGCATTTCTACTATTTGAATATATTTATTTGCAAAAAACGTCTATTTTATTTATTTATAAATTATATATAATTTCATTATACAATAGACTGCAATCACAAATGAAATAAACTAATAATTAATAAAAAAAACAGAATACGTTAGAGCATAATTTTTATAATTTTAAGACAAAAATATTTTGAACACTTCAACTGTGAAATTGTTTTAAAGAAAATTTAACTTTAGGTTACAGGAAAAATTATAATACTTTGTAATTATTAATTTGTACACTATAATTAATTTTTCATTATTTTTCTTTCGATTAAAATTTTTTGCTTCTTGTTATACCTTATTAATACACATAATTTTGCATTTATGTGTATGACTATAATTTTAAAATAGTTATTTGAATTAAGAATTAGTTAAATTAATAATTGCTTAAGTTCAGGCGATGAATTTAGTATTTTTATATTCATTCATAATTCTAAATTGATGGAGATTTTCCTTACATACCTTTTTTAAAATTATGGGAACGAATTTTTTCCTGACTTTTGATCATTATGTTATGGAGAAAGAATATTAAGAATTTACGTGGTTTTTTAGGAAATCTAAATTCATTTCCTATATTAATTAAAAAATACAGACTAATTAATAATTTATAACACCTATAATGAGACGTGATTAAAATTAAATTCTTGAACATCCCAATTTAACTGGCTCTTAAAATTTACTTTTATGTATTATTAATAAATCTAGGAATATTACTATGACACCTTGTTATGCAATAAATAGGAATTAAATAAATTAATGCATTGTGGTTTTCGCATAGGTTTTTTCCAGGTTTGAATATAGAATACGGTAACATTAATAACACGTGACATGTGAATCACAAATATTTAAGAACGAGTTCATTAAATTGTTCAGAAATGATTCAAAAACATCACAATTTAAAACATTTATTTAAATTTCCTAATAAGCAAATTTTAAAAAATGATCAATGTTAAAATATCACATTTTTAAAAATGAGATTAAGTAGGTAACTTAAGCATTAGAGAGTTTCTTCTAAAGATGTTATTTTTGTAAGAAAATTGGTTTTTATGAAAAACTTTTTGTTATGACATTTTTTCTGTTAATTGTGTATCAATCATGAGTAGTAGGCACGAAAAAGATAAAAAGTTATTGACTGCATGTGATTCTCTGAGATTTTGATTGACTTGTATATGTTGCTACAAAAAATTAAATATTTAAATAAATATTTTATATTTTTGTTTAATTACTTGTATTAGTGTGTTATCATCTTTTAATTTTTAAGATAACTGACAAAGCAATGCTTATTCTGTGAAAATAGCTGTTTTCAGAGTCTAAAATTAAATCTAAAATCTAAGATAGCTTGGCGACATTTGGAAATATTTTGGGTGTCTTGTTTAATAATGTTTTGGTGCCATTTTCGAAGTTACGAGGCGATAGGACTAATAAGAGTCGAATTACTATAGACTTACTGTAGGAATGTTCCAGAAACCTCCAGGGAGTAATGTTGCAGGAATAACAGAAGAGTATAAATATTCGCGACAGCTAAGAGATGAGTCAGATAAAAGTAAGTTGAAAGTTAATCGAAACTTAATGGAGAGTGAAATAAGGAATTCAATGCCTGAACCTCCAGCTATACAAATTGCTTTAATTTCAGTATTATAGTAACTTTATAGTTTATTTAGCCCATGTAAGAGCTGTAAGCGGAAATATTTGTAGTTATTTTACGACTGAGAAAACTGCGATTTAAGTGTTTGTTCAGAAGAAAATTAATCTGCTTTATTCATGCATCATCACACCTCGTTGCTACGAAGAAACTCGTAATATATATATATATATATATATATATATATATATATATATATATATATATATATATATATATATATATATATATATATATATAGATAGATAGATAGATAGATAGATAGATAGATAGATATAAATAGATAAATATATAGATAGATAGATATATAGATAGATAGATAGATATATACATATATATAGATATATATATATAAATATGTATATATATATATATATATAGAGAGAGAGAGAGAGAGAGAGAGATACAGACAGATAGACAGATAGATAGACAGACAGATTAGGTCTACCGAAAAGCATTTTAGAATGAAACAAAGGAATACATTTTTTCATACTTTGGATAAACATTATTGAATAATATAATTGCCATCATTATTTATGACTTCTTGCCAGTGTGATGTCCATTTGTATATCCCATTTTTAAAAAATGTCTTATCTCTAGAGGCCAAAAATTGAACCAGTGCTTGTCTGATATTTCCTTCGTTCTTGAATTGTGTGCCCTGCAAAAAACTTTGTAAGGACAGAAACAAGTGATAATCAGATGGGTGCGACAGAATTTCCCAGCCTAGCTCTGTGACTTTCTGACGAGTCCCCAAAGCAGCATGTGGCCTGGCATTGTCATGAATTAGTATGATGTCCTTCCTATTGAACATTGCCGGCCTCTTTTCTTGGAGTGCTGCTTTTAATTTATCCAATTGCTGACAGTACCTCTCCGAATTTAGCCTATCGTTTGGTTTCAACAACTCAAAATGTATTGGTCCTCGAATTTCCCACCATACACACAACATTCTCTTGTTCAGGCTCAACTTCGGCTTAGAGGTAGAAGGGGCAGGTTTTCCGGGTTCACAATATGCTCTTTTCTTATGATGTTTTCATAGGTAATCCACTTTTCATCCCCAGTTATGATCCGGTCCAAGAAGGGTTCGATTTTGTTGCGTGCAAGCAGAGATGTGCGTATGATGATTCGATCATTCAAATTCTTCTCACTTAACTTGTGTGGCACCCATCTCGAATACTTCCTTACAAACTCTAGTTTCCGAATATGGTCGGAAATGGTTTGTTGAGCTGAATCAAGCCTTTCCGCAATCTCCGATGTTGTCATAAAAGGATCTTGCTCTAACATGATCTTGACAGTATCGTCGTCGATCAAAGATGGTCGCCCAGGGCGTGGCTTATCAGAAAGGTCGAAATCACCTACATGAAGTTTTTTGAACCATCTTCTGCATGTTCTATCAGAAACTGTACCCTCACCAAACACTTTCAATAAATTTCTATACGCTTCTGTAGCATTTCTTCCTTGTTGGAATTCGTAAATGAACTTCGTTTTAGTTCATATGCGACGAAAATGTGTATACATTGTTAGCGATCAAAAGAGAGACCCAAATATGTGTCACAGGAATTTGCGCATATTTGTTGAAACTGATTGTAACCGGAGCGGACAGAACATTCCGGTAGACCTAATGTATATATATATATATATATATATATATATATATATATATATATATATATATATATATATATATATATATATATATATATATATATATATATATATATATATATATATATATATATATATATATATATATATATATATATATATATATATATATATATATATATATATATATATATATATATATATATATATATATATATATATATATATATATATATATATATATATATATATATTTGTTATTTAAGAACAATTTTAACTAAATGTTACATATTAGATAAGATCACTTTATCAAAAATAAGAATTCAATATTTTTTGTAATACATTTTGACGCTTGCTAATTTTAAAGTAAAATATGAGTCTATTTTAAGCTTTTTTGCAACAGAACTCTATTTGTATCAGTAATAGTTAAATATATATTCATTAGCCAATATCCGCTACCAGTACATAGTGTAATTATATGTGCAGGTTCTATTCATCCCATATTGCAATTGTCATTATCATTCCCGAATCTCTGAAAAGTTAAGCTAAATTTGCAAAATTTTGTATTTATATAATAACACTTTTGCTCATGTTTCTGTATTTAAGCGATGGTTTTGGTTCATAGTTTCTAAAAAATATAACGATATAATTATTTTTCAAAGTGAAGAAATTGAGTAGATTTATACCGAAATAATAAAATTTGTGTGTTGCGTCAGAAAAAGATAAGAAATGAACAAACTAATAAAAGGCGAATATATATATATATAGCTCAAGAAGAATGTGAGAGAGTTATTTCTTAAAATTATAAGCCGAGAAACTTCATTTAAAAGCGAAATTTAAATGCAGCACAATGTCTAAATACAATGGTTTTCTAATTATTCACTTTAGGTCAAAAACTCGTAATATAATACTTTAACACAACAATACCTAAATGATCTAAATATATATAAAATTGTTAAGATGATTGAAAATACAGATTATATAAATAATATATATGACAAAGTACTATATTTACTATAAACAATAAAAATTTCTCTTGATGATCAGGCTCAACAAATATATATTTCATCTCATTACTTAAAATTGCCGACTATTAAATTGCCTACTCATTAAATATTCAAATTTTTAGAACTTAATTTATTCCTAGATAAATATAGATTTATAAAATATTTTTAAATTTTTTACATGAAAAAAATTTATTTTAGAATAGTCGTCTGAATATCATTACTTGTGCTAAATTTGTGCCATTTTATTAATAATCGAAACACGAATTCTCTGAAATAGCAATCAAAAATAACAATAAAACTAAATGATATTCGCCAACAGTTATTTTGTTGCAATCATTAAAACATTAAAAAGCAATAATAATTATTTGAAATAAAAGTTGAAAAGATTACTTATGATGATACGAAAATAAAAGTAGTATTACTGTCTATCTTCTACAAGGATAGCTAGTGCAAACTTGTCTGGTTTGTGACGGTTGCTATAGTAACAAGAACTGTTCATTTTGAATGGGGATGAATGATGTTAGGGATTGGCAGTATTCATAGGAAAATGCATTCTTATATTCTCAAAGCTTACAGTAAGTTAAAATTGGTGCGTTTCTTCCGGCCATTCTTGTCGAAAATAAAGCGCGTCTTGTTTCCACGGTAACAGGACAGGCACAGACAAATTGGCGGGAGACATTTTCATGGTAGACAAACAGTAGATATGGGTAGAAGTTTATAATGTGGTACATCTTAATTCTTTGGTAATTTTTTATGCCAAGATAGGTGTCAAGATTTTCTTCCCAAGTTGGCCGCACCGCAAAAGCTATATAAAAATTGGGTTACCAGGACTACTAAAAATTAAAGCTTATCGTCAAACCGCGATTCTACACGGAATTCTAGATATGTTAATCATAAAGTGAAGTTGTTTATTTAGCCACATTATTTATTACTTAAATGCAACATTGTATATGAATAAATAATAACGAATTTACGCAAAACTTTCTGTTTAAAAAATAATTAATGAAAGCTAATTAATTGTGTTTCAAAGCATATTCTTATTCTTGTGTATAAATTCTGTGCTAATACTACATATCTTATTCTTGGCGTAGCAATTTTAATGGCCAATTGGATGAAATTGATTCAAAATATATTTATAAAATTTAATACCTACTTTAGATTTTAATTGTTATTCAGAATTTATTTGTTTATGTAGATGCATTTATGAACTTTAAATAAAAGGAAAGAAATTTTATTACGTATAATTACTTATAAGACCAACAAAACTAAGCCAATGTGACGAAATTGCAAGTTTTAGTATTTTACTGTTTTCATGGAACTACTTCATTTAAATCGAACAAAATCATTTGGCTTATAAGAAATATTTTAAATATAGTTCCCACTAACGAAATCTTTTATTTGTTTTTTAATAAATGCGTTTAATGCGTCAGCAATGGATTATTTAAGGTAAATACAGCAAAAAGCATTTTTGTTGTATTTACCTTAAATATATAATCCATTGCTGACTTAATATAAGAGTTCTATTTCCATTAAACTTTGCTTCTTTTATCACTCTTTTTATTCTCTCATTAAATTAAAAATCTATCATAATATCTTTTCTGCCCTAGCAGAAAACTAATATATAAGTTTTATCATTTACAGTATTTTTCTTTCCAATATAATTTTCATATAAAATGAGTCATCCTCTGACGTCACCAGAGAAGAAGCCTTGAGAATTCTAAAAATTACCTCACTTACAGCCGTAAATATAGAAAATAGAAATGTATGATCTATCTCTGGTAAATCAACAGTATCTGGATTTGAGTTTGGAACCTTCCACACTAAAATGTATGGTATTACCACTTGTGCAATGTGAGATTACCAAAGGAACATCTTATGAACCTATTATCTATAATAGAGTACCGATAATTTAAAAGTTATTGCTTATTAAAAATATCTATTTATCTTAATAATATTATTACATTCAAAAATAAAATAATGCAATCATTCCTTTTAATTATTTAAATAAATAGTTAATATTATGAACACATTAAAGACAAGGATTTTTATACAATAAAAACATGCTTAGCTTTGATCTATTTGTTAAATTATCATTTTTTAGTCAAGTATATCTCAGAAAATGTTAAATATATTTTTGTATAAGGACATATAAGTTATAGCATACATTAAGCATAAGTAAATAACATACATTTTTAGACTATATTCGCTTCATAAAAATAATGTCTGATTAATTATTTATTTATAACTTACTATGCATTTAACAATAAACAATGTAATAAAGTTAATAGTAAATCATCGTTAAGAAAATAAGTAATATAATAATATCTAATATATAAAATTCTCGTGTCACAGTTTTCGTTGCCATACTCCTCCGAAACGGCTTGACCGATTTTGATGAAATTTTTGTGCTTATCCGGTATCTATGAGAATCGGCCAACATCTATTTTTCATCCCCCTAAATGTTAGGGGTAGTACAACCCTAATTTTTTTTTGGTTAGTTCTGTAAGTTCCTAATAGATGGCGGTTTAGCATCTAAGTTGCACAGGTATTCGGCAGATGGCGACGTGTTTATTTTTCTAGATTATACCGTCTTCGAGAAAATTATCGTGCGCGCGCAAGCGCGTGGTTAAATATAGAATTTACATATATTTTCGTGATGTATAATGATACTGTAACAATTTTTCGTGAATCATTTTCATAATTATACTTTGTATTGTGTTATTATTGTGCAGTATTCAGTTTGAATATTTTTAATATTATAAATAGTAAAATAAAATTTTATTTATTACTGTTTTTCTCAACTAATTTTCACACCACCTCGAAAATATGTAAGTATTTCTTGATAGCCTTTTATTATTTTTTATTTTTATTTTATAATTTGATAATTATTAATTTATTCAGTAGAACATTTTGATCTAATTTATTTATTCAAATGATAAATTCTTTTAATTTTTTTTATTTCAGTATAATGCCATGGAAAAAATGTTTAGTTTTAATATAATTTAAAATTAAAATAATAATAGTTCGATGTCAATGTTATCTACCTCATTTATAACAATTTATTTTTAGATGTCTTTAATTTATATAGTATATTTTATAAGTAAGTCACTGATTACAAACTATAATTTAATATAAGATGAATAAAATATAAATTCAGAAAGTATATGTTGATTTGTGCTTAATTTCAAAATTTCGATACTTTACCTATTACTATTAAATTTTGGTGAAACGTTTTATTTTTAATCTCCTATGAATGAACCTATTCTAAATTTTTTTAGAAAATATTAATTTGATTGAACCCAAGAATTAGTAAAAAATTGATTCAATGTATTTTAAAAACTCAGCCATTGCAACGCGTGGCTGGGTCAGCTTGTTATTATTTATAATAATGTAAGCTCAAACCCTTTTTTGTGCAGTGTACATGAAATATAAAAGAAAAAATGTGAAAATGGCACAAAACCTCACAAGTACAGTTATACATAATAATTTTCTTAACTCAATTAAAAATTATCTTCTCAGATAGTGAATAGGGACCGCGTAAGAAAATAGTCCAAAACCTTACTAAATAACTAGGAATTGCTTTTTCAAATGAAATCAAGACACCAGGCCAGTGCATTCAGGAGAGCAATAAATCGGTGAGGCAAAGCAGAAAAGCCAACTTTGTAAAAATAACTTAATTATTTAAAATGAAAGATAAATATAGTGATAAGAGAAATTATATAGACCACACAGTACTAATCTAGGAAATTGAAAGCACTGGACACATTAATCTAGTTAGTTCTCTGGTAACCATTCCTGAGTAATGTAATTGGCTCACTCAGTACTTATGTAATGCAAGGAAATACATATGAACAATCGAAAAAAATAAATGGCCGACCAAACCATTTTATTTCTTAAAATAGACGGCCATATAATCGATGATGCTTAGTTCTGAATTTTTTGGCGATAAGGAAATGTTGAGAAGATGACGTTTTGTAACATGCTTGATGGCGTAAATACTAGGGTTATCAAAATAGAATTTTCTCCATAATTATTATAAGTTTCCATATCTATGACGTAATAAAAACCAGGTTGCCAGATACATAAGTAAAACCGCCAAAAAAACCACCCAACTCAGAATTTGGCATCCTGAAATATACGACATCTGTGCCAAAAATACCATGCAAAAGCAGGTTTGATTATAAATCCTTATTTTTCCTTACCTTCAAAAACATCACAAAACTTGTCCGATAAAACGCCCAAATTTATATTTACTAACAATTTATTTATTAACTTCTAAACTATCTTGTCCAAAAACAATTATAGTGATTCATTTAAAAATCTGCCATCTAATTGGAAATAACAACATCGTTTTATATCACTTTTTAAAATTACATCAACAACAAAAAACTTGAATGTATTTCAAATATATTCCATTAAGTATTTGCAATCCATCGTGGGGATGATTTCGGATGAGCAAGTGATAAGGTCTAAGTCGGGAAAACACCGAGATCTGCGCGTTTTGACAAGCGAAATCTATCAACATAATTAATCGGAATAGAAAGCCACTTTGAATCAGGAGAGTGGTTATTTACGATTTCGATGATGTTCATCATCACATTGAATAGAATCGATAAATGGATGAAGTTATACTCGCTTGCTTAGAGCAGCTTATTGAACTCTGAAGCACGCCTTTGCAAATGAGATCTTATCAATTGAATTCTATGGAATGCGGGATTTTAAAATGAAATTCATCTTTTTCAATTTAAAAAGAATATCTTATATATAAGTGATAAATTTATTAAATTTGTTTAAGAGAATTTGCTTTAAAATATAGCTACAAAGTAATGGATACTATAATATTGATTAAAGTTTATATCGTATTTCGTTCGATTTGTGCAACAATAATATTATTTATCGCATGTAAGGAATAATATATGATGTAATAAAGCATACACTGTGTGATTTTTGTTGAAAATGATCATTATAAAACTATGTTGAATAAGAAATATATCATAGAAATTCTGAACTTTTAATATAAGGATTCTGGCAAACTTCTTCATCACTGGTACATTTCATAAAAATTACTAACTACTTCTGAAAGTTTTATTATAAATATTTTTCCATTTTGTTCTAAAAGAATTGCTAAGATGATATTTTTAAAAAATACCATTAGATTTGAATATTTATTAAGCTAAGAATTAAAGCAATAATGTTGCGAAAACTGTAAAGACTGTAAGCATTTATAGTAATTTCTGTCTAATTATTTATTATATGTGCTTTTATCATATAACTTGTCAAATTATTGTCCAAACAACGTTTGCGGTTTTCAGAGCTGAAAAATAAGTCCGTAAAATCTAAGGCAGCTTAATGGCATTTGGCGATTTTTCTGGCGGTTTGGTGACTGTTTTGGCATTGAAATATAGGTTAGCATTTTTGAAGTTTCGAGTCGATCGGATCAATAGAAATGAGTTATCATGGGAATATATTAAAAATCTCCAAAAAACAATTGCCCTCATTTATTGAAAGTCAGCCGAAAGTTAATCGATGAGTTAGACTCCTAAGTCTCCAGCTCTGGAAATTGCTGTCTACTTTCTGTATAACGAAATTGTATCAATTTTTTAGCATAAATGCCTTATAATCCAGCATGCCAAATTCTGAGTTTGGTGGCTTTTTGGCGAATTTTCTTCTTCTTCTTCTTCTTAAGGTTGGGTTTGTATGTCATTGGGTACCTCTGCTTTTATCAGCATTTTGTACCATTAACTCCAAACCCAATGTTTCCTAGTTCCAGTTGCTCGGGTCTCCCACTTTATTAATAAAGTCTGATAACCCTTTAATGGAGTCTAGGTGTAACTCTCTAGTATGGATGATGCCTAAAGAAGTTAATCTAGGGAGGGCAAGAGCCTCGCATTCATAAATGATATGCTCTGCCGTTTCCTCTTGCGTTTGACATTTCCAGCAGATAGGGTCTTGCTGAAACAGTCCCATCTGGTCAGAAAGTCAGTCATGCTAGGGATAGCTTCCTGGCTTTCACCAGAAGATGGTTTTGGAGGTCATTTCTACCTCAAGTAAAAGATTCATTACTGCCCCTTTACAAGATTGCCTCTGAGTTCCCTTGTCTTTTTCAGCAAGGTCTACTTCAGAGGCATCACCTGCAAATGCAGAAAGATTTGTTATTTCTTGTGTCTTTTCAGCCACAAGATAACAATTAATAAGCTCAAGTAATATAAGTCCACCCAGCATTGCCTGAGATACTGGGCAAGGCAAATTACTCTAGAAGTTTGCCAGGCAACTAGAGGCTCCGTTAAGACACCAATACCGCGGTGCCAATTAGCCCTAGGCACGGATCGCATAACACCAGGGTTTACGGGAGCTGGTTCGCGGCCTCTTATTCTATATTCAAGGCTATCCTGTCATTCCTACAGGACGTTCGGCGATCCACCACCTGCCGACGCGCCTGGTGGCTAGCTCAAGCCCCAGAGGGGTACGCATACTCCCTGGTTCCAGGTGCGGATTTTCTTACTTATCTGGCAACCTGGTTTTTATTACGTCATAGATATGGAGACCTGTAATATTAAGGAATTAAAATTATGCACAAAATTCTATTTTGGCAACCCTAGCATTTATGTCATCGATAGACATCACAATACGTCACTTTGGCAACATTTCTTCGTCACCAAAAAATTCAGAATTTGGCATGCTGGATTATACAGCAGTAACACAGATTTTTAACTTGCGTAATTACTAAACTGAAGTAATAGCAGTCTCTCTGTGATTGAGAGAGCTTGAAATAAAATGCTTATTTAGAATAAGCGTATTTTTATTTCTTCATCATTTCACAACTTCGTGGCCAAGAAAAGAAATTCGTTATAGTATTTATCCAAATAGTAAGAATTAGTTAAGTTGAAGAACAGCACCTAACAATCGGAATAAAAATTATAATAGTTATTCTGAAGAACAAAACTACTAATCTGAACAAACTACTTATCTAAACAATATTATTTACTAAATAGGCATAATATTTATTCAAATAGTGACAATACTTATAGGAGTAACATATTAACATTGATAGTAGTCTTAATTATTTGTATCGTAATAAATTTAGCCAAATAAAACAATTATTGATTAATACTGGTAGAAGATTACTGAGTCATAATCTAAATAATAAGAATGATTATCTTTGAAAGGTATGTAAAAGTACATCTAAATAAAAAAAACGAAACTTATCTTATCAATAATAAAACACACAAAGAAAACATAGCTTTGCTGGAAAAGTCAAAAACAAATGGCAAACTGAAATGTGTTGACCAAAAAGCCTTGAAAAGATGTCCCTAATGTGACCCATTAAATTTTCTTTATGATACCTTTTCATCTTTTTTGCTTTTTAAGCTTCATGAAGCAGCTTCTTTCTTCACATACTTCTGAAACAACTTCTTCACATTCTTGAAAATTCTCTTAAGGATTTTTTTCTATTGAATTTTCCTTTGGATTTCCGATTAGCGACGTATTGGAAAAAGTGAAAACACATTAACTGCAGAAGTTAAATTAAATATTTATTAATTTTTTAATGATACTAACTAATGAAAATTGTTTACTGATTGTTTGTTTAAAACTCTGTTGTTGTTTTGTTTAAAAATCTTTGTTTGTTGTCGTTGTCTTGTTTAAAACTCCATTTTACACTCCAAAACGAAATCTCAAGTATTAATCAGCTGAAAAAAGATCAAAAAACAAATTAAACTATTGAAAAATTCTTGTCATGAATCCTTTCAGTTGAGTTGCAATGTATTTCCGATCAGCTGCAAAGTTATAAATATCATCATTTTTTTAAAAAAAAAGTTGCACTTTGGAATGTAGGAAAAAACTGAAATACCATAATGTTTTGTTTTACTACAACAAGTGACTATTTATGGATGATAATTTAAAAGAAAGAAAAAAGTATATATCTTTGTTTTTCAATTTCATCAAGTTTTAGAATGGTATGAGCAAATTTATTATAAGTCCAAACCTGCTTTAACTGTGGTTTAAATTAGTTACAAATGATATAATCAAAAGTTTGAAAAGTAAATAAAATTTACATTTCATCTTAATCTGAGAACGATATTCTAATACATGTTCTCATTTCAACCTCGGAATAAAATTAAGAAGAAAAACAGATTAAAGATTTTTTTATATAGATGATCATACTTACCAATCAGAGATCACAATCAATAATAAGTTTTTAGATTTAATTTCGTTGCAAACATTGCTCGGCCTTTAGATAGAAATTCCGAAAATTGTAAAATTACAATTTCAGATTTCATGCATACGTACGAAAGAAATGCATAAAATCTTCATTAAATTAAGAAAAATGACAAAAACTATATCAAAGCCATTTTTCAAGAGATGCGTCTTTAATTTTTTTTAAAGAGAAGAGAGAAAATTGTATCGTACATGCTTCATTATCTAACATCTACGGTGAATAAATAAGCCGCTGTTTTGATTGAAGGCCTTAAATCTGCCTTGATGGCCAGCTCTGAAGCAGCTGAACCGCTAATGAGGCGATCTCTATTTGCATATCCACATCACTAACACTGAGTAAATTGACGAAGAGAAATTGATTAAATGATGAAGTAGATGAATAAATTTTCCCTTAGGATAGATTGATTTAAAACGCTATTTTTGATAATTATATTCACAAAAGTATTTTATGAGTTGTAAATTTAAATTTGTATATTAATGCATCTTTATCGTATTATTTTAATTGGAATATATTACAAGATCCATTTAATAATATTATATCATCTTTCAACTGTTACAAAGAAACCATAAAATAATTTCTTTATTATAAATATCCCAAGCATAAGGATTACGCTTTATCAACATATTTTAAACGATAATTTACTTATATATAATATACTGGCCCTTTATATTTTCAAACTGGTATCTGAATGATTAGTGTTCTAGCGTTTAGTAGCTTTTGAGCTCGATTCTTACCTTGAGAATAGAGAATTTCTGTTATTTGGAATTCGTTATAAGCTATAATGGGGGTTTAATTAGTCTTCTTGGGGAAAAATGATTATTGATTCACTTTGTATGACGTCAAACTCAAGTGTTGATTACGATTGGCGATTTTTATTTTTTATTTGGTAGGTTCGTTGCATAAATCTATTGAATTTGAATTTAATAGGTTGTAGTTATAGTTCGGTGCTTACATTTATTCCTTATATATTATCGTAGCCAATTTCTTGCTCTTTTGTCTTTAATGTTGTTCATTTTAGTGAAAATAACTTTTTTAAAATATTACTCGGGTATAGTAAAATGGCGACAAATTTAAGATACGTTATTATTTGGGGGGGGAAGTTGCATCTCTTCCGATGGTACAATGTAAACTACATCATTATCTTCTATCATTTCACATAAACAATTCTCAAGATAAATTTCTCTTCCCGTAGTAAAAAAACTACTTTCTTTTTTGTCACTTATTTATGAGTATTATTTAGCTTATTCAAACCTAGAAGAATTTCAAAAAGGTCGAAATATTCGACATATCTATAATTAAATGACATGATAAAAGTTTAAAAAAAGCATTGTTATAAATTTTCTGTATACATTTAAATCGGACACACATTTATAAAATCTAAATATATTTAATTATATAATGTTATTATTAATTATGTAAAAAACCTATGCTTGGTAATTGTCATGAAGTACCAGTTATAAAAGCGCATTGCTCCAAAAAATTAAATTACTTACATACCATTTTCTACAACTTACATCATGTTTATGCAACTTAGTAAGTAGCATAATTAAAGTCAAAAATGCATTTTTCAGATACAAATAAATATTTATTAATTAGTTCGCCACACCATGACTCACTTTATGAATAACGAAAATAATTTACAGTTCATGAAAAATGGGTATAGCATGTACTAACTGAAGAAGAATATATATATATATATATATATATATATATATATATATATATATATATATATATATATATATATATATATATATATATATATATATATATATATATATATATATATATATATATATATATATATATATATATATATATAGCAATCTTAAGTCGAAATTTAATTAAGTTATGTTGAGGAAATGTTTTTGAATAGAACTAGCAAGCATATGACTAAGTCTGTATAAGCAATTTAGGCAATATTTTACGACATATTATCAAATAGTTTCGTCATCACAAACAGTATCATAATTACTTTGTTCTTAAAACATATGAAAATTAATTAAAATTCTCCAGGTAAAGAGAAGGTTCTTAAAATTCTCTTTTGATATACCGATAACTATTACGTAATTTTTCCTTTGTTGCATCCAAGTGACACGAAATATCGTAAGCAGCAATATAAGAATGATTGTGGTTACAGTCACAAACTATATATCAGTTCAATTAATCGTAATACGAAGATGACAGTTAGAATTCCGTTACAATGGAATTCATATTTGTTTTAATATTATAAACAAAATAAATAAATTTCATTCATTAAAAAGCATTCCTGAACAATAATTTAATAACCTTGAATTGAAATTGATTTTTAGTATCGCAAAAGAACATATATATTATTACAAAAAATGTAAATATTTGGATGAATGCTTTATATTACTGTTTTATTCATTATTTTAGACTGTTATCCTCATTTCATTTGTGAAATTAGGGTTTAAACATGCAATTTCTATTAAAATAACGATTTAAAGAGCTGACAGTTAAGCTCGTAAAATCTAAGAAATCTTGACGACATTTGGCGATATTTTTAGCACTAAAATACAGGTCAAGATTTTTGAAGTTTCGAGTCCATAGGTCCCTTAAAAGATGATTAACCATATTTTAGAGTGTTATTCTCATTTTATGTGAAATTATTGTTCAAATAATGTTATTTCTGAGAAAATAGCATTGTTTTCATGGCTGACAAATAAGATACTAAAATCTATGACATCTTGGCGACATTTTTAGCACCAAAATACAAGTCAACATTTTCAAAGTTTAACTATAAGAATACTATAGAAACCTCGTTTCGACTATATGAATAATGTAGAAAATTCATTTCTGTTATAAGCATATTCTAAAAACCTCTAGGTAGGAAAGCTTCTGAAGAGATACAAATATCGGTCACAGCCAACGGTAAATTAGATGAAAGTTACTCGAAAGCGAGTAGTTAGACACCTAAGTTTCCAGCTAGCAATTTTAATTTTAGTTTCAATATTTTAGAAATTGTATACATTTTTAGTCTACTATTCTTTAAGTTGAAGTAATTATCTTCATTGTAACTAAGTGTTTGCTTAGAAGAGAACTGATCGTTATTTCTGCATTTTTGCATTCTCATCGCTAGTGTTGTAAAGGATGGAAAAAACCAGGTTTTTAACTCCTTGGGATTTTAAAAACTCCAGGGTAATTTGAAAATCTTCGAAAGATTAAAAATTTTTGAAAATTTTTATTTGACATTCCTTAAAATAAATAAAAATTCACTTATTTTATGATTTTTACCACGAATTATGATTATGGTAAGTTTTTAAAGGAAATACAATGCTAATTTAGAATAACTTCAAAAATTCATCTTGAGGAAATATTTTATTGTTGTTCTTTCTCCCCGTGTGCAGGAATTTATGACAACAGAAAAAGGAAAATGTCAATATTTATTCTGACTGTCCTGAGGAATATAATTTTTGATATTTTTCATTAAATAATGATTAATTATATTTATAATTTTGACAAGCATTTTTGTTTATCTCAGTACGAAACATTAATTAACTTCCGTAGTAGAAAATAGAACACATATATTTTTGCATATTTACGTAGTTTATTTCACTTCTCTCCATATATGTTAGTCGAGACAATCCATTCAATAAAAGATTCTCTATAAATTTCCAAAAATTCCTTGTCTATTCTCAAATTTCCTAGTAAATTCCCACGGTTAAATTCCGTGGAATACTACATGTCTACTCGGTATTACGAACTCTCGATAAAATCATTTGGTAGTGTATATGTTTGGTATAAAAAATATTTGCATCACATATATGAAGATATTTTTCCTTTTTTACACAAGTATCTCTTACATTTAATCATTTTGATACCACCTAACAGCTAGATCCTAACAGGTAGTAAAGAATTTTTACGCAATTATTGCATATTTGCCTTCTAAAAAGCTATTTCATACACAGTTGACCTTATTTACTTGTAGCATAAAAGAAAATCTAAAGAACATTTTGAAGCACCCAATTAGAGCTGAACATCCGGATTCTCAACCACTGATGATCAATGTCAAGAATGGAACATTTTGTTCCGGAAGAGAGCCGAAATGAGTCCTAAATTAAAACATTTTGACTATCCATTGTGCGTAGCTTAATGTCCTAAGGCTGTTATGGAATATATTAAATTACTTTAGGTAAATTGCGATCCGAGAGGAATTTCCAACGATAGTGAGCCAAATTCTATGGTTGCTATAGATGAAAGTTAGAAAACTTCAAAATATTAACAAATATTTTGTAAACACAAAAAATAACCAAGAACTTGGTCATCTGCCTACGTGCAAGCATGTTTTCAACAGCATATTGATAGTTGCCTTTCTGAAGAACTCTGTTCTTCTAATTTATGGTCATAGCTAGTCAAAAAGATTCGAAATTTTCTTTAGGTAAATTGCTATCCGGGAGGACCTTTCAAAGACAGTGAGCCATACTCTTCGATCGCAACAAATAAAAGTTAGAAAATTTCCAAATAATAACAAATATTACAAACGTAAACAAAAAAAAACAAGAACCTATCATCTGCTACAAGACGCGCAAGAATGTTTCCAACAACTGCTGGGATTGATAAAAGAACTGTATCCTTCTAATCTTTGGCCATAGTTGGTCATGAGATTCAAAATTCTCATCATATACTCTTTTCCACTAAAACTGTCATAACTAGTGTTATAAAGGAGAAAAAACGGGTTTATCCCGGGGATAAACCTGATTAATTTTCCTGGAAATTTTAAAAATTGTCCTGGATTTTGAAAAAACTTTGAGTTTTAAAAGAATTTTGAAAATTTTCAACTGATTTGGAAGTTTTTGATGTTTATTCTTTTTTTGTTTAACGTATATTAAAATAAATCAAAATTCATGTATTTTATGACTTCTTCCACTAATTACGGGAGTCGAAAGTCTTGCATGACAAAAAATCAATTCGACGTTAGTAAGCAATTAAAAATAATTAAAAATTAATGTCGAGAATGTAATTTTCTTTCTTTCGACTCATTAATTTATAAATTTGTTACTAAAGAAACAAGGAAATGTTAATAATTATTCTGACATTCCTGTGAGAAATATATCTTAATATTTTTGATGAAAAGTTTACTTTTATTTTTATTTTGACAAGCATTTTCGTCTGTCTCAGTGTGAAACATTATTAATTAACTTTCGCACTAGAGGTAGGTAGTTAGTAGAAATTTTTTGAACCATCTTCTGCATGTTCTATCAGAAACTGTACCCTCACCAAACACTTTCAATAAATTTCTATACGCTTCTGTAGCATTTCTTCCTTGTTGGAATTCGTAAATGAACTTCGTTTTAGTTCATCTACGACGAAAATGTGTATACATTGTTAGCGATCAAAAGAGAGAGCCAAATATGAAAGAGTGTCACAGGAATTTGCGCATACTTGTTGAAACTGATTGTAACCGGAGCGGACAGAACATTCCGGTAGACCTAATATATATATATATATATATATATATATATATATATATATATATATATATATATATACATTTGTTATTCAAGAAAATTTTTAACTAAATGTTACATATTAGATAAGATCACTATAACAAAAATAAGAATTCAATATTTTTTGTAATACATTTAGACGCTTGCTAATTTTAAAGTAAAATATGACTCTATTTTAAGCTTTTTTGCAACAGAACTCTATTTGTATCAGTAATAGTTAAATATATATTCATTAGCCAATATCCGCTACCAGTACATTGTGTAATTATGTGAGCAGGTTCAATTCATCCCGTGTTGCCATTGTCATTATCATTCCCGAATCTCTGAAAAGTTAAGCTAAATTCACAAAATTTTGTATTGATATAATAAGACTTTTGCTCATGTTTCTGTATTTAAGCAATGGTTTTGGTTGATACTTTCTGAAACATATAACGATATAATTATTTTTCAAAGTGAAGAAATTGAGTAGATTTATACCGAAATAATAAAATTTGTGTGTTGCAACAGAAAAAGATAGGAAATGAACAAACTAATAAAAGACGAATATATATAAATATATATATATGTATATATATATATATATATATATATATATATATATATATATATATATATATATATATATATATATATATATATATATATATATATATATATATATATATATATATATATATAGCTCAAGAAGACTGCAAAAGAGTTATTTCTTAAAATTATAAGCCGAGAAACTTCATTTAAAAGCGAAATTTAAATGCAGCGCAATGTCTAAATAGAATGGTTTTTTAATTATTCACTTTAGGTCAAAAACTCGTAATATATTACTTTAACACAACAATACCTAAATGATCTAAATATATATAAAATTGTTAAGACGATTAAAAATACAGATTATATAAATAATATATACGACAAAGTACTATATTTACTATAAACAATAAAAATTGCTCTTGATGATCAGGCTCAACAAATATATATTTCATTTCATTACTTAAAATTGCAGACTATTAAATTGCCTACTCATTAAATATTCAAATTTTTAGAACTTAATTTATTCCTAGATAAATATAGATTTATAAAATATTTTTAAATTTTTTACATGAAAAAAATTTATTTTAGAATAGTCGTCTGAATATCATTACTTGTGCTAAATTTGTGCCATTTTATTAATAATCGAAACACGAATTCTCTGAAATATCAATCAAAAATAACAATAAAACTAAATGATATTCGCCAACAGTTATTTTGTTGCAATCATTAAAACATTAAAAAGCAATACTAATTATTTGAAATAAAAGTTGAAAAGATTACTTATGATGATACGAAAATAAAAGTAGTATTACTGTCTATCTTCTACAAGGATAGCTAGTGCAAACTAGTGTGGTTTGTGATGGTTGCTATAGTAACAAGAATTGTTCATTTTGAATGGGGATGAATGGTGTTAGGAATTGGCAGAATTCATAGGAAAATGCATTCTTATACTCCGAAAGCTTACAGTAAGTTAAAATTTCTTCCGGCCATTCTTGTCGAAAATAAAGCACGTCTTGTTTCCACGGTAACAGGACAGGCACAGACAAATTGGCGGGAGACCTTTTCATGGTAGACAAACAGTAGATATGGGTAGAAGTTTATAATGGGGTACATCCTAATTCTTTGGAAATTTTTTTATGCCAAGATAGGTGTCAAGATTTTATTAACAAGTTGGCCGTTACACAAAAATAAGTTAGCCGTTATATAAAAATTGCGTTACCAGGACTACTAGAAATTAAAGCTTATCGTCAAAACGATTCTACACGGAATTCTAGCTATGTTTGTCATAAAGTGAAGTTGTTTATTTAGCCACATTATTTATTACTTAAATGTAACATTGTATATGAATAAATAATAACAAATTTACGCAAAACTTTTCTGTTTAAAAAATTATTAATGAAAGCTAATTAATTGTGTTTCAAAGCATATTCTTATTCTTGTGTATAAATTCTGTTCTAATACTATATATCTTACTCTTGGCGTAGCAATTTTAATGGCCAATTGGATGAAATTGATTCAAAATATATTTATAAAATTTAATACCTACTTTAGATTTTAATTGTTATTCAGAATTTATTTGTTTATATAGATGCATTTATGAACTTTAAATAAAAGGAAAGAAATTTTATTACGTATAATTACTTATAAGACCTACAAAACTAAACCAAAGTGACGAAATTGCAAGTTTTAGCATTTTACTGTTTTCATGGAACTACTTCATTTAAATCGAATAAAGTCATTTGGCTTATAAGAAATATTTTAAATATAGTTCCCACTAACGAAATTTTTTATTTGTTTTTTAATAAATGCGTTTAATGCGTCACCAATGGATTACTTAAAGTAAATACAACAAAAAGCATTTTTGTTGTATTTACCTTAAATAATCCATTGCTGACTTAATATAAGAGTTCTATTTCTATTAAACTTTGCTACTTTTTTCACTCTTTTTATTCTCTCATTAAATTAAAAATCTATCATAATATCTTTTCTGCCCTAGCAGAAAACTAATATATAAGTTTTATCATTTACAGTATTTTTCTTTCCAATATAATTTTCATATAAAATGAGTCATCCTCTGACGTCACCAGAGAAGAAGCCTTGAGAATTCTAAAAATTACCTCACTTACAGCCGTAAATATAGAAAATAGAAATGTATGATCTACCTCTGGTAAATCAACAGTATCTGGATTTGAGTTTGGAACCTTCCACACTAAAATGTATGGTATTATCACTTGTGCAATGTATGATTACCAAAGTAACATCTTATGAACCTATTATCTTCTTTAATAGAGTACCGATAATTTAAAAGTTATTGCTTATTGAAAATATGTATTTATCTTAATAATATTATTGCATTCAAAAATAAAATAATGCAATCATTCCTTTTAATTATTTAAATAAATAGTTAATATTATGAACACATTAATGACAAGGATTTTTATACAATAAAAACATGTTTAGCTTTGATCTATTAGTTAAATTATCATTTTTTAGTCAAGTATATCTTAGAAAATGTTAAATACATTTTTGTATAAAGACATATAAGTTATAACATACATTAAGCATAAGTAAATAATATACATTTTAGACTATATTCACTTCATAAAAATAATGTCTGATTAATTATTTATTTATAACTTACTATGCATTTAACGATAAACAATGTAATAAAATTAATAGTAAATCATCGTTAAGAAAATAAGTAATGTAATAATATTATTATTTATAATAATGTAAGCTCAAACTCTTTTTTGTGCAGTGTACATGAAATATAAAAGAAAAGATGTGAAAATGGCACAAAACCTCACAAGTACAGTTATACATAATAATTTTCTTAACTCAATTAAAAATTATCTTCTCAGATAGTGAATAGGGACCGCGTAAGAAAATAGTCCAAAACCTTACTAAATTACTAGGAATTGCTTTTTCAAATGAAATCAAGACACCAGGCCAGTGCATTCAGGATAGCAATAAATCGGTAAGGCAAAGCAGAAATGCCAACTTTGTATAAATAACTTAATTATTTAAAATGAAAGATAAATATAGTGATAAGAGAAATTATATAGACCACACAGTACTAATCTAGGAAATTGAAAGCACTGGACACATGAATCTAGTTTGTTCTAGGGTAACCATTCCTGAGTAATGTAATTGACTCACTCAGTACTTATGTAATGCAAGGAAATACATATGAAAAATCGAAAAAAATAAATGGCCGACCAAACCATTTTATTTCCTAAAATAGACGGCCATATAATCGATGATGCTTAGTTCTGAATTTTTTTGGCGATAAGGAAATGTTGAGAAGATGACGTTTTGTAACATGTTCTATTTTTTTGTTCTATTTGTAATCTATTTTTTTTGTTCTATTCATGTTCTATTTGTAACAACTAGAAACAAATTCTATTTTGATAACCCTAGTATTTATGCGTGATGGCGTAAATACTAGGGTTATCAAAATAGAATTTGTTTCATAACTATTATAAGTTTCCATATATATGACGTAATAAAAACCAGGTTGCCAGATACATAAGTAAAACCGCCAAAAAAACCACCCAACTCAGAATTTGGCATCCTGGATTATACGACATCTGTGCCAAAAAGACGATGCAAAAACAGGTTTGATTATAAATTCTTATTTTTCCTTACCTTCAAAAACATCACAAAACTTCGCCGATAAAACGCCCAAATTTATATTTACTAACAATTTATTTATTAACTTCTTAACTACCTTGTCCAAAAACAATTATAGTGATTCATTTAAAAATCTGCCATCTAATTGGAAATAACAACATCCTTTTATATCACTTTTTAAAATTATATCAACAACAAAAAACGTGAATGTATTTCAAATATATTCCATTAAGTATATGCAATCCATCGTGGGGATGATTTCGGATGAGCAAGTGATAAGGTCTAAGTCGGGAAAATACCGAGATCTGCGCGTTTTGACAAGCGAAATCTATCAACATAATTAATCGGAATAGAAAGCCACTTTGAATCAGGAGAGTGGTTATTTGCGATTTCGATGATGTTCATCATCACATTGAATAGAATCGATAAATGGATAAAGTTATACTCGCTTGCTTAGAGCAGCTTATTGAACTCTGAAGCACGCCTTTGCAAATGAGATCTTATCAATTGAATTCTATGGAATGCGGGATTTTAAAATGAAATTCATCTTTTTCAATTTAAAAAGAATATCTTATATATAAGTGATAAATTTATTAAATTTGTTTAAGAGAATTTGCTTTAAAATATAGCTACAAAGTAATGGATACTTTAATATTGATTAAAGTTTATATCGTATTTCGTTCGATTTGTGCATCAATAATATTATTTATCGCGTGTAAGGAATAATATATGATGTAATAAAGTATACACTGTGTGATTTTTATTGAAAATGATCATTATAAAACTATGTTGAATAAAAAATATATCATAGAAATTCTGAACTTTTAATATAAGGATTCTGGCAAACTTCTTCATCACCGGTACATTTCATAAAAATTACTAACTACTTCTGAAAGTTTTATTATAAATATTTTTCCATTTTATTCTAAAAAAATTGCTAAGATGATATTTTTAAAAAATACCATTAGATTTGAGTATTTATTAAGCTAAGAATTAAAGCAATAATGTTGCGAAAACTGTAAAGACTGTAAGCATTTATAGTAATTTCTGTCTAATTATTTATTATATGTGCTATTATCATATAACTTGTCAAATTATTGTCTAAGCAACGTTTGCGGTTTTCAGAGCTGAAAAATAAGTCCGTAAAATCTAAGGCAGCTTAATGGCATTTGGCGATTTTTCTGGCGGTTTGGTGACAGTTTTGGCATTGAAATATAGGTTAGCATTTTTGAAGTTTCGAGTCGATCGGATCAATAGAAATGAGTTATCATGGGAATATATTAAAAATCTCCAAAAAAAATTGCCCTCATTTATTGAAAGTCAGCCGAAAGTTAATCGATGAGTTAGACTCCTAAGTCTCCAGCTCTGGAAATTGCTGTCTACTTTCTGTATAATTGTATCAATTTTTTAGCATAAATGCCTTATAATCCAGCATGCCAAATTCTGAGTTTGGTGGCTTTTTGGCGGATTTTCTTCTTCTTCTTCTTAAGGTTGGGTTTGTATGTCATTGGGTACCTCTGCTTTTATCAGCATTTTGTACCATTAACTCCAAACCCAATGTTTCCTAGTTCCAGTTGCTCGGGTCACCCACTTTATTAATAAAGTCTGATAACCCTTTAATGGAGTCTAGGTGTAACTCTCTAGTATGGATGATGCCTAAAGAAGTTAATCTAGGGAGGGCAAGAGCCTCGCATTCATAAATGATATGCTCTGCCGTTTCCTCTTGCGTTTGACATTTCCAGCAGATAGGGTCTTGCTGAAACAGTCCCATCTGGTCAGAAAGTCAGTCATGCTAGGGATAGCTTCCTGGCTTTCACCAGAAGATGGTTTGGAGGTCATTTCTACCTCAAGTAAAAGATTCATTACTGCCCCTTTACAAGATTGCCTCTGAGTTCTCTTGTCTTTTTCAGCAAGGTCTACTTCAGAAGCATCACCTGCAAATGCAGAAAGATTTGTTATTTCTTGTGTCTTTTCAGCCACAAGATAACAATTAATAAGCTCAAGTAATATAAGTCCACCCAGCATTGCCTGAGATACTGGGCAAGGCAAATTACTCTAGAAGTTTGCCAGGCAACTAGAGGCTCCGTTAAGACACCAATACCGCGGTGCCAATTAGCCCTAGGCACAAATCGCATAACACCAGGGTTTACGGGAGCTGGTTCGCGGCCTCTTATTCTATATTCAAGGCTATCCTGTCATTCCTACAGGACGTTCGGCGATCCACCACCTGCCGACGCGCCTGGTGGCTAGCTCAAGCCCCAGAGGGGTACGCATACTCCCTGGTTCCAGGTGCGGATTTTCTTACTTATCTGGCAACCTGGTTTTTATTACGTCATAGATATGGAGACCTGTAATATTAAGGAATTAAAATTATGCACAAAATTCTATTTTGGCAACCCTAGCATTTATGTCATCGATAGACATCACAATACGTCACTTTGGCAACATTTCTTCGTCACCAAAAAATTCAGAATTTGGCATGCTGGATTATACAGCAGTAACGCAGATTTTTAACTTGCGTAATTACTAAACTGAAGTAATAGCAGTCTCTCTGTGATTGAGAGAGCTTGAAATAAAATGCTTATTTAGAATAAGCGTATTTTTATTTCTTCATCATTTCACAACTTCGTGGCCAAGAAAAGAAATTCGTTATAGTATTTATCCAAATAGTAAGAATAGTTAAGTTGAACAGCACCTAACAATCGGAATAATAATTATATTTACTTAAATGATAATAATAGTTATTCTGAGAACAAAACTACTATAATCTGAACTAACTACTTACCTAAACAATATTATTTACTAAATAGACATAATATTTATTCAAATAGTGACAATTCTTATAGGAGTAACATATTAACATTGATAGTAGTATTAATTATTTGTATCGTAATAAATTTAACCAAATAAAGCAGTTACTGATTAATACTGGTAGAAGATTACTGAGTCATAATGTAAATAATAAGAATGATTATATTTGAAAGGTATGTGAAAGTACATCTAAATAAAAAAACGAAACTTACCTTATCAATAATAAAACACTCAAAGAAAACATAAACTTGAAGCGTAGCTTGCTGGAAAAGTCAAAAACAAATGGCAAACTGAAATGTGTTGACCAAAAAGCCTTGAAAAGATGTCCCTAATGTGACCCATTAAATTTTCTTTATGATACCTTTTCATCTTTTCTGTTTTTTAAGCTTCATGAAGCAGCTTCTTTCTTCACATACTTCTGAAACAACTTCTTCATATTCATGAAAATTCTCTTAAGGAATTTTTTCTATTGAGTTCCTATGCATTTCCGATTAGCGGCGTATTGGAAAAAGTGAAAACACATTAACTGCAGAAGTCAAATTCAATATTTATTAATTTTTTAATGATACTAACTAATGAAAATTGTTTACTGATTGTTTGATTGTTTGTTTAAAACTCTGTTGTTGTTGTTTTGTTTAAAACTCTTTGTTTGTTGTCGTTGTCTTGTTTAAAACTCCATTTTACACTCCAAAACGAAATCTCAAATATTAATCAGCTGAAAAAAGACCAAAAAACAAATTAAACCATTGAAAAATTCTTGTATGAATCCTTTCAGTTGAGTTGCAATGTAATTCCGATTAGCTGCAAAGTTATGAATATCATCATTGTTTTAGAAAAAAAAGTTACACTTAGGAATGTAGGAAAAAACTGAAATACCATAATGTTTTGTTTTACTACAACTAGTGACTATATATGGATGATAATTTAAAAGAAAGAAAAAAGTATATATCTTTGTTTTTCAATGTAATCAAGTTTTAGAATGGCATGAGCAAATTTATTAGAAGTCCAAACCTGCTTTAACTGTGGTTTAAATTAGTTACAAATGATATAATCAAAAGTTTGAAAAGTAAATAAAATTTACATTTCATCTTAATCTGAGAACGATATTCTAATACATGTTCTCATTTCAACCTCGGAATAAAATTAAGAAGAAAAACATTAAAGATTTTTTATATAGATGATCATACTTACCAATCAGAGATCCCAATCAATAATAAGCTTTTTAGATTTAATTTCGTTGTAAACATTGCTCGGCCTTTAGATAGAAATTCCGAAAATTGTTAAATTACAATTTCAGATTTCATGCATACATACGAAAGAAATGCATAAAATCTTCATTAAATTAAGAAAAATGACAAAAACTATATCAAAGCCATTTTTCAAGAGATGCGTCTTTAATTTTTTTTAAAGAGAAGAGAGAAAATTGTATCGTACATGCTTCATTATCTAACATCTACGGTGAATAAATAAGCCGCTGTTTTGATTGAAGGCCTTAAATCTGCCTTGATGGCCAGCTCTGAAGCAGCTGAACCGCTAATGAGGCGATCTCTATTTGCATATCCACATCACTAACACTGAGTAAATTGACGAAGAGAAATTGATTAAATGATGAAGTAGATGAATAAATTTTCCCTTAGGATAGATTGATTTAAAACGCTATTTTTGATAATTATATTCACAAAAGTATTTTATGAGTTGTAAATTTAAATTTGTATATTAATGCATCTTTATCGTATTATTTTAATTGGAATATATTACAAGATCCATTTAATAATATTATATCATCTTTCAACTGTTACAAAGAAACCATAAAATAATTTCTTTATTATAAATATCCCAAGCATAAGGATTACGCTTTATCAACATATTTTAAACGATAATTTACTTATATATAATATACTGGCCCTTTATATTTTCAAACTGGTATCTGAATGATTAGTGTTCTAGCGTTTAGTAGCTTTTGAGCTCGATTCTTACCTTGAGAATAGAGAATTTCTGTTATTTGGAATTCGTTATAAGCTATAATGGGGGTTTAATTAGTCTTCTTGGGGAAAAATGATTATTGATTCACTTTGTATGACGTCAAACTCAAGTGTTGATTACGATTGGCGATTTTTATTTTTTATTTGGTAGGTTCGTTGCATAAATCTATTGAATTTGAATTTAATAGGTTGTAGTTATAGTTCGGTGCTTACATTTATTCCTTATATATTATCGTAGCCAATTTCTTGCTCTTTTGTCTTTAATGTTGTTCATTTTAGTGAAAATAACTTTTTTAAAATATTACTCGGGTATAGTAAAATGGCGACAAATTTAAGATACGTTATTATTTGGGGGGGGAAGTTGCATCTCTTCCGATGGTACAATGTAAACTACATCATTATCTTCTATCATTTCACATAAACAATTTTCAAGATAAATTTCTCTTGCCGTAATAAAAAACTATTTTCTTTTTTGTCACTTATTTATGAGTATTATTTAGCTTATTCAAACCTAGAAGAATTTCAAAAAGGTCGAAATATTCGACATATCTATAATTAAATATGACATCATAAATGTTTAAAAAGAGCATTGTTATAAATTTTCTGTATACATTTAAATCGGACACACATTTATAAAATCCAAATATATTTAATTATATAATGTTATTATTAATTATGTAAAAAACCTATGCTTGGTAATTGTCATGAAGTACCAGTTATAAAAGCGCATTGCTCCAAAAAATTAAATTACTTACATACCATTTTCTACAACTTACATCATGTTTATGCAACTTAGTAAGTAGCATAATTAAAGTCAAAAATGCATTTTTCAGATACAAATAAATATTTATTAATTAGTTCGCCACACCATGACTCACTTTATGAATAACGAAAATAATTTACAGTTCATGAAAAATGGGTATAGCGTGTACTAACTGAAGAATATTTGTATATATATATATATATATATATATATATATATATATATATATATATATATATATATATATATATATATATATATATATATATATATATATATATATATATATATATATATATATATATATATAGCAATCTTAAGTCGAAATTTAATTAAGTTATGTTGAGGAAATGTTTTTGAATAGAACTAGCAAGCACATGACTAAGTCTGTATAAGCAATTTAGGCAATATTTTACGACATATTATCAAATAGTTTCGTCATCACAAACAGTATCATAATTACTTTGTTCTTAAAACATATGAAAATTAATTAAAATTCTCCAGGTAAAGAGAAGGTTCTTAAAATTCTCTTTTGATATACCGATAACTATTATGTAATTTTTCCTTTGTCGCATCCAAGTAACACGAAATATCGTAAGCAGCAATATAAGAATGATTGCGGTTACAGTCACAAACTATATTTCAGTTCAGTTAATCGTAATACGAAGATGACAGTTAGAATTCCGTTACAATGGAATCCATATTTATTTTAATATTATAAACAAAATAAATGAATTTCATTCATTAAAAAGCATTCATGAACAAGAATTTAATAACCTTGAATTGAAATTGATTTTTAGTATCGCAAAAGAACATATATATTATTACAAAAAATGTAAATATTTGGATGAATGCTTTATATTCCTGTTTTATTCATTATTTTAGACAGTTATCATCATTTCATTTGTAAAATTAGGGTCTGAACATGCAATTTCTATTAAAATAACGATTTTAAGAGCTGACAGTTTTAAGCTCGTAAAATCTATGATATCTTGACGACATTTGGCATATCTTTAGCACTAAAATACAGGTCAAGATTTTTGAAGTTTCGAGTCCATAGGTCCCATAAAAGATGATTAACCATATTTTAGAGTGTTATTCTCATTTTATTTGTGAAACTATTGTTCAAATGTTATTTCTGAGAAAGTAGCATTGTTTTCATGTTTCCATGGCTGACAAATAAGATACTAAAATCTAAGACATCTTGGCGACATTTTTAGCACCAAAATACAAGTCAACATTTTCAAAGTTTAACTATAAGAATACTCTAGAAACCTCGTTTCGACTATATGAATAATGTAGAAAATTCATTTCTGTTATAAGCATATTCAAAAAACTTCTAGGTAGGAAAGCTTCTGAAGAGATACAAATACCGGTCACGTCAACGTTAAATCAGAAGAAAGTTACGCGAAAGCGAGCAGTTAGATACTTAGGTCTCCAGCTAGCAATTTTAATTTCTTTAGTTTCAATATTTTAGAAATTGTATAAATTTTTAGTTTGTACTGTTACTTTAAGTTGAATTGTCTTTATTGTGTCTAAGTGTTTGCTTAGAAGAGAACTGATCGTTTTTTCTGCATTTTTACATTCTCATCGCTAGTGTTGTAAAGGATGGAAAAAACCAGGTTTAACTCCTTGGGATTTTAAAAACTCCTGAGTAATTTGAAAATCTTCGAGAATTTAAAAATTTTTTGGATGATTTAAAAAATTTTGAAAATTTTTATCTGACATTCCTTAAAATAAATAAAAATTCACTTATTTTATGATTTTTATTTCGAATTATGGTTATGGAAAGTTTTCCAAGGAAATAAAACAATTTTACTGTAATGACCAAATTAGAATAACTTCAAAAATTCAGCTTGAGGAAATATTGTATTGTTGTTCTTTCTCCGTGTGCAGGAATTTATGACAACAGAAACAGGAAAATGTCAATATTTATTCTGACTGTCCTGAGAAATATAATTTTTGATATTTTTCATTAAATAATGATTAATTATATTTATTATTTTGACAAGCATTTTTGTTTTTCTCAGTACGAAACATTAATTAATTTCCGTACTAGAAAATAGAACACATATATTTTTGCATATTTACGTAGTTTATTTCACTTCTCTCCATATATGTTAGTCGAGACAATCCATTCAATAAAAGATTCTCTATAAATTTCCAAAAATTCCTTGTCTATTCTCAAATTTCCTAGTAAATTCTCACGGTTAAATTCCGTGGAATACTACATCTCTACTCGGTATTACGAACTCTCGATAAAATCATTTGGTACTGTATATGTTTGGTATAAAAAATATTTGCATAACATATATGAAGATATTTTTCCTTTTTTACACAAATATCTCTTACATTTAATCATTTTGATACCACCTAATAGCTAGATCCTAACAGGTGGTAAAGAATTTTTACGCAATTACTCCATATTTGCCTTCTAAAAAGCTATTTCATACACAGTTGGCCTTTTTTACTTGTAGCATAAAAGAAAATCCGGAGAACATTTTGAAGCAGCCAATTAAAGCTGAACATCCATTTTGCATTGATCATCAGTGGTTGAGAATCCGGAACATTTTGTTCCAGAAAGAGAGCCGAAATGATCCCTAAATTAAAACATTTTGACTATGCATTGTGCGTAGCTTAATGTCCTAAGGCTGTTATGAAATATATGAAATTACTTTAGGTAAATTGCGATCCGAGAGAAATTTCCAACGATAGTGAGCCAAATTCTATGATCGCTATAGATGAAAGTTAGAAAACAAAATATTAACAAATATTTTGTAAACACAAAAAATCAAGAACAGTCATCTGCCTATAAGACGTGCAAGTATGTTTTCAACAGCATATTGATAGTTGCCTTTCTGAAGAACTCTGTTCTTCTAATTTATGGTCATAGCTAGTCAAAAAGATTCGAAATTTCCTTTAGGTAAATTGCTATCCGGGAGGACCTTTCAAAGACAGTGGAGCCATACTCTTGGATCGCAACAAATGAAAGTTAGAAAATTTCCAAACAATAACGAATATTACAAACATAAACAAAAAAACAAGAACCTATCATATGCAACAAGACGTGCAAGAATGTTTCCAACAACTACTGGGATTGATAAAAGAACTCTGTCCTTCTAATCTTTGGCCATAGTTGGTCATGAGATTCAAAATTCTCATCATATACTCTTTTCCACTAAGACTGTCATAACTAGTGTTATAAAGGAGAAAAAATGGGTTTATCCCGGGGATAAACCTGATTAATTCTCCTGAGAATTTTAAAAATTGACCTGGATTTTGAAAAAACTTTTGAGTTTTGAAAGCTCTCGAGAATTTTGAAAATTTTCAACTGATTTGAAAGTTATTGATGTTTATTCTTTTTTGTATAACATATTAAAATAAATAAAAATTCATGTATTTTATGACTTCTACCACTAATTACAGGATTCGAAAGTTTTGCATGAAAAGAAATCAATTCTACGTTAGTAAGCAATTTCGAATAATTAAACATTAATGTCGAGAAAACAATTTTCTTTCTTTCGATTCATTAAGTTATAAATTTGTTACTAAAGAAACAAGGAAAAGTTAATATTTATTCTGACACATTCCTGTGAGAAATAAATCTTAATATTTTTTATTAAAAGTTTACTTTTATTTTTATTTTGACAAGCATTTTCGTCTGTCTCAGTGTGAAACATTATTAATTAACTTTCGCACTAGAGGTAGGTAGGTTATGGCGGACACTTTTGGAGTTTTATGCTAAGATGCTTGTAGCTCTCATTGAAGAAGGTATTTGGAGAGGATTTTTGTAGTCAATCGACTAACCTTATTTGAGTAAAGTCAATTGAAGTTGGTGATCACTAACAGAAACGTATTGATATGAGAAGAAAAAATTCAGATTTATAAATTCGTGTTAGAAAACAGTTCAAGGATCAAAATCCTTGAACTGTTTTCTAACACGAATTTATAAATCTGAATTTTTTGTTGTAATTTTCTTTTTCCATTAAGATTAGAATCTGTTAGACAGGCGTAGAAATTCACGGCATGCAAAAATTTTATTTTTCGGATTTGTAGATAGTTCAAACATCCAAGAGAATGGTAATGCTCCTATTCCTAATATTTTTCGTAGTTGATTCCTCAGATGTTCGTATAAAGGACAATCTAGGATAATATAATCTATAGTTTCGGGTTCATTGCACTGACAGTGGTCTGTATGCCAGAGATTAAACCTAAATAGTATCGAATTGGCAGGAAAAGACCTTGTTCTTACTCTGGTCAGCCATACGTCTTCTAGTCGCGATTTCGTTAACAGCCTATGATATTTGCGAATAAATGTGAGATGAGTGAATGCTTCAGCATATTTGCTATTTTTCCATTGATTAAGACTTTCTTTAAAGTAATGTTTCTTAATGTGTTGTTTCAGATCTTCAGGAGAAATAGATCGAATAGCATATTGACTCACTAGTTAGTCTAGCTTTCGCCAATGAGTCTGCAATTTCACTACCTGCAATCCCTGAATGTCCTGGAATCCAGACTAACTGTATTGACAAGCACTTTTGAATAGATTGAATCATTTGGAATCGAAGAAGCAGTTGAATAATAGTTGGTGATGTCCTGGAACAATCTGAAAGAGCAGAGATGCAAGAAAGTGAATATGTGAAAATGACATATATTTTGGGTTCAGTGCAAATTTTAATGACTCCAATAAGCAGTGCCATAGCCTCTGCCGAGAAGATGGAGTTTATGGAACCAATTTTCCCTGTTATTGATAAACTAGTTGTAAAATTGACTATTGCAATACCCACATTTGATCCCTGCTTGGAAGAATCTGTAAAAATCAGCGTATCTGTCTGCCATGATGACTCACAAACTTGGTGAAATAGCTTACAAATTATATCTTTTGGCAATGATTTAGTCTGAAAAGGGAGACTAGAGGAACAAATGGAGATTTTTCTTGACATTTCTGGCCAGTCTGTTGGGACTTTTAATAGGCACGAGGTATTTATTCCTTGTTGGTCGAGCCACAATTTGGCTTTAATGGCCAGAGGAGGGTTACGATTAACTCGATTGTAAGTTAGCTTTTCCCAAACTGAAGCACAAGGGGATAATGATGACTTGCTTACATTCCGAATGTAAAAGTTTAAGGAGAGCATTTCATGTCTAGAGTGAAGAGAAGTTTCTCCTGCTTCTTGTAGAACTATCGGTATGGGGGTCCACTTAGGAAGACCTGTGGCAGTTCTTAGGGCAGTGTGATATACAGTTTCAAGGATTTTGCGATCTGTTGTGCATGCTGAAGTAAATATATGACAGCCATAATCCAGACTGGAGACAATAAAGGATTTCACGATTTCTAGAAGATGAGCAGTACGAGCACCCCATCTATCACCTGCGATACCTTTTAAAGCATTCAACTTTTTTGATATAGCTTTTCTCTTTTCCTGAAAATGATGACGGAAAGATAAATTGTGTGAAAAATGTAATCCCAAAATTATCGAATATTTTTACTCCAGGAAATAGGATGATTGTTGATGAACAAGTTGAAATTAAGTTGTCATCGTTTTGAAAAAAGTTAATCATAGAACATTTTTGTGGGTCTATCGATAACTTCCATTCCTGACACCAATTTTGTAATATTCCAAGAGCAGATGTTAGTTTCTGCTGTAGTTTTCTTAAGTTAACAGATTCATATAGTACAAATATATCATCTGTGTACATGAAGCATTTGATGTCAGGGGGAAGGATATCGTAGAGGTCTGCCATAAGCACTGAGAACAGGAAAGGTGATAACACGCTCCCTTGTGGAACTCCCCTATATGATGTGGCTGATGAAGATAGCTTATTTCTCCACTTTAATTGAAAATAGCGAGTTGTAATGAGCTGTTGATTCCACAAAGCAGCATTTCCTTTGATGTTTGCTTGAAGTAATTTATAAACTAGGCCATCTGGCCAAACTGAATCATAGGCCTGGGAAATATCCACTGCAACCAAAACAACAAATTTTCTACAGGATCTGTCAGAAATTATGTGATGATGAATGATGGATAAAATACTGTCACAACCTCGATGTGGCAGAAATCCGTGGTGATTGGGATGAAAGAAAGATAGGGTTGATATATAGTCAATAAATCTCTTCAAAATCATTCTTTCCATTAATTTACACATGACACTAGTCAGAGATATAGAACGGTACGCTGTCACAAGATTGGCCATCTTTCCCGGTTCTAAAATTGGAATAATAATGGAGGATTTCCATATTTCTGGTATAATACCTGTTAGCCACGATTTATTCATCAGGGAGAGGAGGTAGTCTAGGTTGGTAGTAGTAATGCCTTTTAATATTTTTGTAGATATCTTATCTGGACCGACAGACGAGTTTTTGCATCTTGCCAAAGCTTCTTGCAGTTCAGATGCAGTAAAGGGTTTATTGTAAGAGAAATCCTCACTTGTACTTAAATCCAGTGGAATAACCTCTAAAATTGGTGAACGAGTGTAGAAGTCTGTAAACATATTAGCTTGATGGGTAGGATCTGCCACTGGAGAATTATTATGTAATAGGATCATATGTGAAGTTGGAGATACTGTAACTCTATTTTGGAGATTTTTTGATAAGTTGAAAATATTTTTTGATGTTCCAGCTGAAGTTATTATTTTATCCCAATATTTTCGAGAGAGATATATGAGTAGTCGATGTAGTTCTGCTGCAGTTCTTTTATATGTCATCCAAACGTTCTTATCACATGTGCGTTTGGCTTTACCCCAAAGACGTCTTTTTTGGCCTAGAAGATAACCACATCTAGAAGACCACCATGGAGGGTAAGGTTTACATGGCATTTTCTGCCATCTTTGAAACTTGTGAAGTTTATTTATGCAGAGATGATTGAATTGTTCAATAAAGTGAAGACGAGTTTAGAAATGAAGATTAGAAATTTCATTATCTGTATTGATGGAAGCAAAGAATTCTGACCACAGGATACGTGATCTGTTCGGTATATGGTGATCAGTATCTCCAATAGCTATGCTAGTTTTAGATGGTAAATGATCACTTCCAAAACACAATCTGGGTGAACTTCAATATGACTTAAGGTGATAAATGTCTGGTGATACAAAGGTGAAATCAATGAGTGAAAGTTTATGATGTGGACCGTAATGTGTTGGAATTTCAGAGTTCAGGAGGCAGCAATTCTCTTCCTGAATCCATTCAAGAAGTTCATTTGCCCTTGATGAAGTTGAACAGCTTCCTAATGATATATGTCTAATATTGAATTCACCTATGATGATATAAGGAGGCTGAATTCCTTGAATTATGCTATGAAGCCACTCGAAAGAAAATTTACCAGGAGGAACATTACATGTAAACATTAATAATAGTTATTGTAGTCGTTGCCACTGTGATCTTGACTGCTAAGAGTTCTCTGCCATCATCTGAGAGACGGATAGGAGAAATTTGCCTTGTTAGAATGTTTTTATTTACTGCTAGGAGAAGGCCGCCACCTCGGCTATCTTCTTTATCCTGACGAAAGATTATTTTGTTAAATAAAGATATCTTGTCAACTTTTTTTAACCAAGTTTCTTGTATTGCAATAACGTCTGCAGAGTTAAAATAATGAAGTTTCATGTATGGGCGCTTATTGAGAACACTTCGAGCATTCCACGAAATTAATGAGAACATGAAAAAAGTTACAATTATTATGATTACAATTTGACTTCTAAGGACTGATGCACCCAGGATAGAAGTTGCGTCCCATCTGTTAGGAAATTTTATTGCTTCCCTTTCTGAATTTTGCATTTTCAATTATTTCTGACTGCTCTTCAGAAGAGTTACCAAAATTAAATACATTGTTCACAGGTAAAATTGGATTGAAATGAATGTCACTATTACTAGGATTTGATGATTGTTTTTGGATTCGACTACTTTTCCGAGTTTTCCTTCTAGCAGGGGATGACGAGAGACTTCTAGTTTCAAAAATTTTGCTTACAGTTTCTTCAAATTTTTGGAAAATAGTATTAAGAATGGCTTCTTGTTGCGATTTGAATAGCTAAAATTTTTTTGTCTACTGATTCTTCAAATTTCGTAAGTATTGAGGTGACTATATCATTTATTTTAGCATGAGTGATTTCTGATGGTTGATTAGACTTTACAATTGTAGCAAAATTGGTTTTAGCGCTTTTAAATTGTCTTCTTGCTTCAATAAAAGATAGATGGTTTATCGCCTTAAATTTTAAAAACCGAATTTCTTCTTCGCGAGATGGACATGAAGGATCATCTGAAGCGTGAGGTCCTTTGCAGTTTACACAATATGGAACTTTAGTTAAATAAGGATCATTATTGTGATGTGAGCCACAGAGTCTGCATAAAACTGATTGTACTTTACATTTTTTTTTTTGCATGTGTAAATTTAAAACAAATTCCACATTTACGAACTTTATCCACAAAAATTTTTATATTTACAATAGATAAAAAATCACTTTAATTTGTGTGAGACGGGATTTTATGTCCGTAGAATCTTACCAAGATAGTTTCTGAAAATTCTGAAGATCCCTTTTTATTGAAACGTCATATTTGAGATACAATAAGGCCGCTGTTTTCAATTTCTAATGCTAGATTTTCTAGACTTTCGTCCACTGATATGAACGAGATAGTAAAAATTTCGTAGTGTATTGTTCAATTTGTATTTGGGGAGTCACAGGGACATTTAATACTGTTTCGATTTTACAAATTTCTGTTGCAGTTTTATAATCATTTGTAGTGATTATTAGTTTTCCGATTCTGGTATGTCTGACTTCTTCAATCCCATTCTTGTTGGAAATAGCGTTTAATAGTTCAGATTTTAACTGTGAAGGCCTCTTAGGAACAGAAGCAAATCCTGCTGTAGGACACAGAAACACTGTGAAATTTGAAATTCCTGCTTCTGAAGCTAATTGTATAGCTAGAGGTGCATTATCATCATAGTCTAATATAGAGTTCGATGCATGTTTTGGTATGCGATAGTCACATTCAATAATTGGTATATCGTCTTGTAAGTCTGTTATTTTGAATATAACATCTTGTACGTACTTGAGGAAATAAACTAATAGAACTACTTGAGCTTGAAACTATAATAAACTAATTAATAAATTAATCTTACTGGAATTCCCGAATTCCTACAATATTAAATAAATGAAAATAAATTGCTTGAGTTCTTCTCAAAGCTAATAAAGTTCGAAGAAGTATGTACGTACCGGTAAGAGTCTGCAACTTTTTCTCATTGAAATCACAACAATAAAGCCAGAAGTAAATATTATTAACGTTTGCAATATGTTAGAAGTTGGTTCTTTCTGAAAATCAAACCTAGTGTAAAGATATCGAAGAAAACTGTTTGCACTAGAATTTTATTTATTTATTACATTACATATATTCAGACTTGTATGCTTGATTCTTGAGATCCGCTTGTAAGTCTTCGTCGATAATAAGACAAATAGCACAATGACAGATGTACAACCACAGAAGACTACGAAGAAAACACCCAGGGTCACGGTGGGAATCGAACCCACACTCCTACGCTCTCAAGCGATTATCGGAGTGATGCTTTGACCACTCAGCCACGGAGCACCCTTCGCACTAGAAGACAGAACTGAGATTACTTTTTCTGTTTATTTACGCAGTTTTCTTCACTTCCCTTTATATACGTAAGATAAAACAATCCAATAGCTTAGTAGTAGCTTAAGTCCGGTGGCTTAGTGGTAGCCTTTCACGCTCCCAAGACACAGATTCGAGCTTCGATCCTCGGGCTGGGAGAGGTCGACTCAGCCTTTCATCCCTTCAATGTCTCAAAAACTGAGTATCAAACATGCTTGGGAACAAAACACTAGGAGTTTCAAGTTAGGCTAACCTGGGACATATGCTTCGCACCGGTCATGAAAACAGTTACGGGCACTGTAGGCCTTAGCTCACATAGGCCGTCATGCCACGGAGTAAAAACAAGCCATTAAATAAAAGATGACTGACTGAGGTTATTCCCTCAATTTTCATCATTCAATGAAATTCCCGAATATATTCTCGTGCTTCTGAAATTCTCGGGAATTTTACATCTCTAGTTATAATTGTTCATAAGCTTCAAAAATTCTCATGTAGTACTCTTTTCCCAATAAGCCATTGTCATAACTGGTCATGAGCTTTTAAACACCCATGTCGTACTCTTTTACTACTTATCCAGTGAGTCTGATTGGCGCTGCATTTTATTTCATAGAGCACTGCTTTTGATTTAAATCCTTAAAGAGGAAAATACGCGAAGCAACTCAAAATTAAAGGCGGGAAGACATTTCTAGAGACATTGATCAACTAAATAACTTTTGACTGCATTTACATCATAGTTGACAATCAATGCGAACGAGGAATAAAATAGGCACTCCTTTTTTAAAAATCGTAAGCACCGATTAAATCAAAGGTTTTTAAATTAGGAATATTATCTATTAGATTTTATGACCAAACTGCTCTCAGTTTATTAATAAACTGCTATCAGAAAAAATTTTTAATATTGTATACGAAGCACATTGAAAATAAAAATTCATATTTAAAAAAATTCTACTTTCAATTTTAATGATGAAAAATAAAGCAAATGAATGACTAATTTTTTCCGATTTCAAAACCACATTTTTTTAAAAACACTTTTTTAACCTTAAAAAGGTTGTTTCCTTCGTTCCAGTTGAGATCATGACTACATTTTACTTTATTACAATTCTCATTGATTTAAAACGCCGAGCTGGCAGCCGAATGGTTAGCGCTCTTGCCTTCGGTTCAACAGTTCGTGGGTTCGAATCCCACCTTGGGCATGGATGTTTGTAGTGGTTCGGATTCCACTTTAAGCCGTAAGTCCCGGTCTAATTAGCCCTCGTGTGCAAAAAATGACCGTTGAGCGACAAACAAACCAAACCAAACCATTGATTTAAAACTTCCATGACTTCAGTTAACTTTTCATCTATCTCACTCATCGTATTGGAAGCAACATCCTAAATACCACTTGTCGTGAATTTGCTGCCTACCTTCCAATCGCATTCTTCGAGCAGCAGCAAACAAGGTGAAGTTCACCATCGAATGTCTGAGTGTCATCACAGCCATGAGAAAAAATTCATTCATGTTGATTACCAGTAATAAAGAGGTTTTTAATTATAATATTTTCAGTTTGCAAAATTTTCCAAAATCATGAAAATTACCTGTTGTTTTAAGTAAACAGTTTTCAAATTTTTAGATCTTTACCGATATTGCTTCCAAAATTGAACACGTTGAAAATAGAACAGAAGAAAAAACAAAATTAAAAAGACAAAACAAAACATTGTCTAGAGGTCGGATTAAAGTGGTGTATTTTGAGGCTATATATTTGTCCGTTGACCAACAAAATCTGGCCCTTGTTTTCTGTTTCGGAAAGTAGCTGAAATAAGCTAGAGGAATTTTCTTTTGTTGCAAATCTACATTTTTGCAACACAAGTGATGTACGCAATTGCCGATAACTGGAAGAGACTTCTCTAACTTTTCTATAAACGTGTTTTAGAGTTCATTGTGTGTTAAAATTTAAATTATTTTTAAAAAAATTGGTTAGTTTTGTTATAGTTTTTAAATTAACCATAAATTGGTAATTTTTGGTTAGTTTAAATAGACAAGGACGGTTTATTTTATTATTAAAGATTTTTTTATTTTATTTTTCTATATAGAAAAGTAACTTAACATTGTTTTGCACAAAAAACTACTTCACTCTTGTAAGCCATTGATATGTGCTTGCTTTGTACATCGTAGCTGCACAACTTTAATTTCTTATTGTCTGATATCTGAAAGTTCTTTACCGCTTTCGACCATCATTCTTTCTATGTCAATCGATAATTCTTAAGCAGAAGTTACATCTGAGTCTACATCTATCAAGTCTAGAAATGAAGTGTTGAGCACATCATTTACAGAATTCCATGGATAAGTAATTCACTCAAACTGTCAGGGAAAAAATATTCTGGGCTTTCTTTGATTTTGCTTATAAAGACTACATTTCAAAATCACGTTTTCTGTTACTTTATAATGAGTACAGATTGACAAGTGCATTAGGCCTTGTTTTTTACTTAAAAGCCGAATAAATATTGTCGGTGCATAGTAAAAGATTAACCGCTGGGGAACTATTGTTCATTTGAACATCCACCACATCTTATGATCGAGTTGAAACAATTAAACAGAACTGAATACTCCTATATCCTGGCAGAATTTCAGTAGATATCGAACTGTGTTCGTGCATCGAAAGGGACAAAAACAGGGAACTCCCAAGAATCCTGCAAGTTTCCTAAATAATCGAGGAGAAGGTACTTCCACAAAGTTTCCAGAAAATCAATGTTTGCCTTTTTCAAGTTTTCAAAGCAATCGGTGGGAGCATCCTCTGAAATTTCAGAATAATCGGTGGGTGTTATCTCTAAGTTTCCAGAACAATCAGGGGAGCCATCCTCTAAGTTCTCAGATCAATCGGTGTTTGCATCCTCTAAGTTTCCAGAACAATCAGGTTGGAGCCATCCTCTATAGTTCTCAGAATCAATAGGTGTTTGCATCCTCTAAGTTTCCAGAACAATCAATGGAGCCATCCTCTAAGTTCTCAAATCAATAGGTGTTTGCATCCATCTAAGTTTCCAGAACAATCAGTGAGGTCTTACTCCATGGTTCCAGAACAATCAGTGGGTGATTTTTCTAAGTGTCTAGAACACTGGTTAATGCATCCTCTAAGTTTTCCTAAAAAAAACCTCTGATCTATAAAAGTGATTTTATAACCTCGTAAGCCATTAATCTTCATTTTAACTGATATTTTTAAATGATGTCTAATATTATATATTTAAGTAGCATCCTTTGATATAAAACTATATTGAGGTGAAATCGAAAATCATTTACAAATTTTTCAAGCAATTGTTGTAAAATTCTTAACAAAGAAATATATATTTCAAAGTAATTATAATGTAAATTTTCTGAGATAGATTTTAATTTAGTTAATTAAGGAACATAGAATCATAATTTTTTAATAGTATTTAAATAGTTATAACATATATTATACCTGTGTTTATCTTTTATGTAAGAAAAGTGTGTCGTTAAGTGAGAATAATTTTAATTATTTATTTAATTAATTAATTTAAATTATAATTTTAAATGTAAATATTGTAAAAGTGTTATTTCTAGAAAGTAGAATAACTTAACTTATTAATATTGGAGTTTAAAATTGTGTACTTATAATACTTTGTAAAACAGTTTTGAAGAGCAGTTTAAAAAATTTTAATGAGTAAATTTTTATGAACATATTTAAGATTTTAACTTAGAAATAAATCAAGCAAAATTTGTGAATTATGAAGACAAAATAAATGCTTTTTGCTAATCACACCTTACAATTTTACAAAATTAACCCTCCGTGTTCATTAAATATGTCCAATATAGTATTATAAATGATTTTTTAATTATTAAATTAACATTTTACTGTGTATTTCACAACATTGATATATATTTAAAAAGTTTTCTTCTTTTCATAAACTATTAAAATATATATATCAATAATATAAAATTATAATATGATGTGTCTGTAAACTATAATAATTTAATATTTCTCAAAAGCATTCAATTTCGATTCTATAGTACTGATATATTTCTAAAAACTAACTGATTAAAAAAAGGATTCATTATCATATACACAATACAAAACCTGCGAAGATAAAATGTTATAGTAAATAGTAAAATTCAAATATAACAAATGAAAATGTTGAAATAAAAATAAAAATATAACATATTTGAAAAGAATTATTATGAAAATTGAAGAGAAAAGAGAAAATATAAACTCATAAAAGGAATGGGAGGGTAAGAAGAAAAATACTTTGAATGTATTTGTGCAAAAATCCGGTGAATAAACAACTAAACTCAACTCTTCCCAATTCTCTGGACAAAATAGGAATAAAAACGAATGACAATGTACGCTAGGTGAAAGAAAAATATACGAAAAAATTGAAGGCACTGTGCAAAATATAATCCTATTATGTAGCATGGTCAAAAAAGACCTTCCAAAAGCAAAAACTAGAGCATAGGAAAATTGTATTAAAAATCGAGGGAAAAACTGTGTGAAATATTCGATAGGATAATTAATGTAAAAATATTAGATAGAATGACAGAGAATAAATAGATTAATCAAAGATATAAATAATTAAAATTTAAAATGATAATTTATTTTGGTTATTTGATAACAGAGCTTAGTTTTAATCTATTAAATTTTTAATTAATCTGATTATATTTAAACAAATAATGTAAATTTTATTAGGAAAATATAGTGATAGATCAACTTTAAGAATTTAAGTACCCAAAATTAAGCCACAACATTATGTTAATTTAACGATTTAAATTAAAATCAATCTGTAGTTGTTTTGATACTGTGGTTACTTTTCGCATATGAGAGTTCATTCAATAAGGAATAACAGTTTTAGCCACCTAACTTGTCTAGTGGTCAGCGTGCCTGACTGTGGATAAGGAGGTCCTGGGTTCGAATCCCGATTCGGACATGGATGTACTTCTCTCTCTCTCTCTCTCTCTATCCTGTCTTTGTCCTTTCATTGTATGAATGAGGTGTGAATGGTTACAAAGTCGTACTTTCGCCTTCATGGTGCTCTGATTAAATCGAAAGACGCTCCCAATTGACTTAAATTCGCATAGCCAAGGCATAGCGAGCTTGGCTTGTCCAAGTGTCATTAGTAACAACAACAACATAACAATTTTAAGCAGATTCTAAACCAGTACATCCAAACGGGTATAGAACCGACACACAATTGAAGAAAATGCAATCAATTGGGTTACACTAGAAACTTTACCGAATCAATAATTTTTTTATCTCATCGATAAGTTGAGATATATTTGTTGCATATTTACGTATCATTTAATGTATCATATTACAAATATATAAGATGTCTTAACAGTGCATAGTTTACAGTAAATCAGGAGCTGTTATTTTCTTCCATCAAATTAAATCAAATACAATAAAATAACCTTAATTAATTATTATTAAAAATAAATTGTTTTGTATTTAATCTAGAATAACATAACAGTTATTAGTAAATATGAAACAGTGGAATTAAATGTACAAAAAACCTAATATCATATTTATATGAGAATTATATTTTACAAATCTTCGCCAAATGACATTCCTTTTATGTATGTTGTTGTTGTTGTTGTTACTTATGACACTTGGACAAGCCAAGCTCGCTATGCCGTTGGCAGTGCGAATTAAGTCAAACGGGTGCGTCTTTCGTTTTGGAACAGAGCACCACGAAGGTGAAAGTACGTCTTTGCTCTAATTAAGGTGCCTCGTAATTTTGAACCAAGGTCAGGTGACGAGGCCACACCTGAGCTGGCACCCTCCTCTCCACATCCACGCCACACCAGCGGAAGGACTTTGGACGTCACAGATTAACGTAGACACGTCCCCAACCTACGGAGTTCCAGCAACCCAGTTATGGAGAGTACACCGTGGTCACCCTCCCAACCACTGCCTGCGGCAAATGATGCTTCACTTTGCTGAGCTTACGGGAAGCGGCATGAAGCTACTGAGCCACTGGAGCTCCCTTTTATGTATACGTAAGTCTAGTAAAGAAAACGGCTGATATTGAGTCGATGACATAATCGGACTGAAAATCAATATCGCGAAATATTTTTATAAGCCTTTCACACCTTGAAATGCGAAGAAAAGTAATTATTATGTAAATAAATCCAATTAACTGGCATTTATACCATTCCCAACAACAAGCTGTGTTACTATATCATTTCCTATTTTGATAACAAAAAATAAAATTGTTACGTAGGCAATAAGCCTCAAAGAGGTATTTTAAAACATAAAACAAACCACAACCATAAATTTGTAACAGACAATATTTTTCTAAAGACATCAGGTAATCGTTTCTTATCACCAAGAGGCAATTTCGAATGGCTATAATACATAAATAAAACCTACTAGAATAAAACACACAGAATGTCGTCAAAAATAATAATATCCTTCTAAAATATAAGAACGCAATGTAAAATATACGCGATATTACTACGTAATACACCAATTCAACCGATATAAAATATATCGCCAATAAGAAATAGCTTTGAAATATGTTGCTTTTATGTTTCATGGAAATGGAAATGGCGCAAAACTTGAAGTACAATATTGACTTATCTGAAAATGATAGTTGCCATTTTCGTCTCCAACAACTCAAGATGGAAAACTGTTTTTCGTTCTTTGGGGGAAATAAACCGACATCTGTTTTTGTCATCATGACTTCTGAGCAGATGATTCCAATTCCTTTCAGCGGTGACGTTTCATTTGCGGAACGCATGCATTAATAGGAAATATTCTATTTATTTTCCTAATCAATGAATCAATTCATGGTTTTTATGTGACGCCATTCTCTAACAATTCCTTAATATTTAGTACGTAAAACGTGTGCTTCTCTTGGCGTTTCCATGGATTAACTAACTTATAAATGAGTTTCAATATACTTACAATACAGATATATAAACAATTTTTAAAAATTACAACTGAAAGCATAAATGAAATATAATACAATAAATTAAATTAAGTAAATAAATTATAAATAAATATCAATATCGTAATTTATATTTTTAGTTATACTTCTACTATTTTCAATATATTTTTTTTCAAGGAATATTACATATTTTCTTTTAAATATGTTCATAAATGTGTACATATATAAATGAAAATGAAAATTTATATATTATTATTATTATTTCTTTCTATTGTACAATTAGACATCCGATTTTTTTTTCTGCAAAGTTTAATTTTTGGAGTTTTGAATATTTTTTTAATTTGTATTTTTAATTACTTTTACCCTGGCAGGTTGGTTTGCTAAATTATTTCATACATTTGTGCCTTTTTTACACAGTCGTACTTTGATTATTTATTCTCGTAATTTTTATAGTAATTCTATTTTATATGCTTTGCTGAATATATAAATAATCAACACCCCTTTTCTTTTTTCTGTTGTCATAAAAAATAGTGCAGCAGTCAAGAAAATATACTCATAAATATTCAAAACAGTATACATCATTACTTGTTAGTCCAATACCATTTCGCGGATGTAGTATGATGTCAAAAAAATACCAATTCATATGCTGATCACATGACTTGACAATGATTTGAAAGACGTTGTTTAATCTTAGCTGTTTAGGTCATAGAAATGGCAGCTTAAAAAAAATCGCAGCAAAACTAAACCATATACTTTTCAACTTCTCATGCTTGTATGTTATTTTTTGACATGATTTTATTTAAAATTCTATGTTTTAGTAGCAAATTTTTATAATAAATGGTGCAACTATTTAATATTTCATTTAGTATTTTTCCAAACATTTATATATATTTATATATATATATATATATATATATATATATATATATATATATATATATATATATATATATATATATATATATATATATATATATATATATATATATATATATATATATATATATATAAATTTGTTGCAATATACTTTGAAACTCTTTATAGTGTGCCCATTATATCTTACATAAATAAATATAAAAGTTTGTTTAGTAACAAATTTTTATAACAGATGGCGCCACTTTCATTACTTTGAAATGAATTAATAAAGGATGGCGAGATAAGACTATATTAAATTTAAACGAAAATGAGAGAGAGAGTTTAATAATTTAAAATTATTCTGATAATCAAATTATATATATATATATGATTTATATATATATTGTGTGTATGTGAATAAAATGATGAAAATGATTATAAAGTGTGATTGGATTAGTAAAAGTTTAAATGAACTAAAATATATACGAAATGAGGGGTAAAATTTTCTGTTTGTTTTATTGTTAATTCTAATTATGATTAATTTGATGATTTCATAATAAATTTAATTAGAAGGAAAAATTATTAAAATGGAAGAATTTCTGACTTTATAAAATTTTTTCCTCTGTTTTGAATCACAATATTTCATCTCATTCAAAACATTTTACTTGGAAAATAGTTTTCCTTCTAATAACTATACACAAGAATTTTTATAATTAGCAAACACTTTTGAAAGATTTAAACAAAATGAAATTGAAAGTAGAAATTCAATAATAATAATCCATTGCGTTAATTGCTTTGTGATATTTAATGAAGATTATTACTATAATCTCACTGAGATAATATTTTTGTTATAACTGCCAGATTTAATGGAATCTTCAAACACTAATATCCAGGTATTAATATACTATATCCATACCGTAACAACATTATATATTAATCAATTCAGCTTTTGATATAAAACTTTTATGAATTAAATTGACATTTTCTGATAGCCAGGCCATACTTTTTCATTAAATATAAGAACGGAAATGTTAGATCATCTAAGGGTTATGATCTTAGTAAATCCAAAACATCATCAAAAGTATCGAAAACAATATTTAATCTCCTTTTTCACGCCTAATGAAAAAAATAGATTCCTTTTAAGAATCAATATTTACCTTCTATCAGAAAATGATATTGCGGTAAATCTATTGAATGTTAGTCACATGAACTTAATGGTAAGTGAACATTCGAGTTCCAATAGAAAAGAAACTGTTTACTCACTGAAACCCGAACACAAGTATTTGCCGATATCTAACGCCAAGTGTATGTCAGTCTTGATAAATGACGAGTGTCATCGCCAAATGACTCTCGCCAAATACTTTCTTCTTGTGTAGGGTGGGGAAAATGAAGTACCGAAAAAGACTAATTATGAATAGAAAATCGTTACTTCGAAAGAAAATACAAAAAGGGTAAGATTTCTGCTTTATCTACAAAAAAGAAGATATACCTATAATAGGAATTCTAGGGTTTGGAAAATATCGAAATGTGTAAGAAAAAGCCTAGATAAAAAAATAAATATGTAATTAATTTTTAGCAATAGATAGGGGATAAAATCGGCTAATTTTCCAGCATTTTTTTATAAATGAACTGTATTTTCGTTGTAATAATTTATATCTCTACAATTATTTATATTAATGTCTTTTGAAATAAATTTAGTAAAATATCAGAAATTTAAATAAGCTTTTGAAATCAATTTTATTTAATTTTTTAATTTTATTTCATTTACTGCCAAAAAATCAGAAATCTTTAGTAAAACGTGCTAATAATTATACAGATAATATAATGATAATTTTACCTCTTTTGGAGTACCCATTATACTTTGTAGTGTTTTATTGCACGCATAGAAAAAAGTTCGATTTTTATAAATAAAAATATTTATAGCTCATTAAATTAATTAAAAGGTTTTCACTAACATAAGCTATTTCTGTAGTTTTATAATGGCTTGAAGGTAGCGTCATATGCTTAGGAGGGGAAGGTCCTGGATTAGGTCCTACTATTGTTGATAAATAGACACTGAAGCCTTATTTCTGTTTTCTCTGCTTCACATCTGCTTAAAAGTTTTCCCAGTTTCCTCCTTTGCGACTTTAGAATATGGCACATTGCCTAATCAACGGGGGAATCCATAGATCTTAAAACTTAGAATCACCAAACTTAGAATTTGGCATCCTGAATTATAAAGAGCGTCTATATATATATTATATAAATTTTATATATATATATATATATATATATATATATATATATATATATATATATATATATATATATATATATATATATATATATATATATATATATATATATATATATATATATATATATATATATATATATACAGAGAGAGAGAGAGATGCCGTATAATCCAGGAAGCCAAATTCTAAGTTTGGTGATTTGTTTGGCGGATTTTTTTTTTTATGTATCTAGTAACCTTGTTTTTTTTATGTCATAACTGTAGAGATCTATGAGAATTGAGCAGAAAATTATATTTTGCTTAGTGATGACGTAAATATTAGGAATATTATTCTATATACCCAGTATTTCCATCATCACGCAAATCACAACACGTCATCTTGGCAACATTTCTTCATCGCCAAAAAAAAAAAAAAAACAGAATTTGACATTATACGGCATCTGTACATGTATGTGTGTGTGTGTAGATGTTGATCAACGGAAGGTGGTTTTATTTTTACTTTCCGCAGACAAATCTACCTGGATGAGTGCGTGTTCGTTTTCCCATGAATGAGGACTCTATCTATGAAAAGTTTGACCAGAAATTTATACAACGCACTGATGTGTGTCATAAAGATTTATAAGAATCTTTAGCAGTTAACATAATCTCTAAGTAATATCAATGCTCACTGTCTGTCTATTTTGAGAATAGTTCCCGTAAATTTTTCTGTACCTGTTTATTACCATGGAAACAAGACGCGTCACTTTTTTAAAAGGAGGAGATAGAATAAACGCACCGGCTTTGGACTACTGAAAGCCAGGAGATAACATAAAATACTATCCTAATTACGGCCAATTCCTTACACCCTTTATCTCCCATTTTAACTGACTGATTTTGTTACTATAGCAACCACCACATACCAGAGTACTGGAGGGAGCTATTCTGGTAAAAAGATGGATAGTTAATATTACCCAATTAATAATCTAATTGCCAAAAGACGTAAGCACATTCATTAAATTTTTAATGTTCTAATTGCGTTTCAATAAATAATTTTAATGGCGATTCAATTTATAAATAATAGTTCATACTAATTTTACGTACATTAACTATAATCATATCAAACGCAAGTGAAAAATGGATAAAATCGACTATAAAATAGGTTTACAGGTGCCGAGATAAAAATTCAATATAATTTTTATCCTTACAAAATATTTTAAATGCTTTTAATTTTGTAAATAAAAGTTTTTTTTTAAATTGCAGCATTTTTATACTTATATACGTTTAACATTTTTAATATTCATTATATTAGCATTTTTTATACATATATGCTTTTTAATTTTATGCTTATTTTGAAAAAAATCGTCAATAAACCATTGGGCTATTATATCGCTCATTTTTCTTTTTCTAATAATTTTGAGTTCGAACCAAAAAATTCATCAGGATTATTAATTGAAATGCACTTTTTCAGATTATTACTCTAAAGTTAACATCAAGAGTCTTCGTTTCCCCAATTCTCAGGAAAAATATTTACTTAGATACTTCGTCATTTGGTAATTAACATTTAGTACAAAGAAATAATGTATATAAGAAAAAATAAACTTGCTCTGCTTTTACATTTTACAGTTTAAAATGTATCGTTCTATCTGATATTTACTGAGTGTGGCATAGAAAGTTATGCATGGTTTTTAGTTTAAATGAATCATATGAATCATAGCATTACGAAAATAAAAATTGCTAATAAAAATATTTCTTATATAAAACTATTAATTCAAGAATGCGTCATAAGAAATGTTAGAGTGATATTTTGAATTTTTTGATAAAATTTTATTTCAAGTTATTGATACAAAATCCTTTGATAAAAATACGCATATAAAACCTCTTTACTCCATTCTAAAATCAATAATATGAGAGTATCTTATCTACAACCAATTCTGTGTATTATCTTCCTAAATTCTGTCTATTATCAAATTATGTGTATTAGCCTTATCTGTAAAAAAAATTTTATTTTTCTTTTCAAAATTTTACTTTAAAAAAATACAAAAATATTTGTTTTGTTTATTCTGTGACATTGAATGACACATTAATAAATAACTATTATACTCGTATACTTTTTAAATGAAAATAATAAATGCATGCCTCAAACAAATAAAAGTTTACTAATTAAAAAATTTTTCATAACAAAATCAAATCAAGCAGTCAACAATTAAAAAAATTTCATCTATTTAATCATCTAACACACAAATCATTTACAAAAGAAACAAATGAAAAAATCGCTTAAAAGACCATGCTCTTTATCATATTTACGCCTGTAGTCCATTTTATTAACGGTATGTATATGTAGCATTTTTATTAAGTGATCACTAAGAAATTAAATGCATAACTTGCTGATAAATTTATGAAGGATTTATAACCTACACCAGATTCTCGTCCATATTTTGTCATTTACTTTTTAATACCATGAAAAGAAAACAGCCATCCGAAAAAACTAAATTTTCCAACACAATTTTCACGATGATAAGGCCGATAAAAAGGGCGAATCACTTAGCAACGCGATATTGAAGGGCCATCTTCATCAAGTGGCACTGAAGAGGAGGAGGATGGGGATAATGAGGCTGATGGCCCATCCTTAACGCACGGTGCAATTACCTTCCTGTTCGACATGCGGACAATTGGAAAGCAGTTTCCTATGCTATTATTAGAACAGAGTCCATTATTGAAATGCTTGAGCTGATAATTTAGAACGATATGGACTTTCAAGCATTTTGTTCAATAACATTTTGTATGTAGGGTTAAAAATAACTAATTTTCATTAAATATAAATATTTCTCACTGCATCACTGCCTAATAACCTAAGCTGTTAAGTCATAAATATAAATATTTTACCAAATTATTTTTCCATTAAAACGTGTATTATGGATGTAAAAATGAAACTAGAGAGAGAGAGCTAATTTCAGGTTTGCAAATTAAATAACCCCAAAACCATTTTACAAAGTGGTTCATCAATATTTTGCTTATCGAACAATAAATTAGTAATTTCATTTGGATTATTTTGCTAATTTTTTATTGAAAATGTATATTTTGGATACAGGAATGAAACTAGCGAGTGTATCGAATTTATTTATGAATTAACTTCGTCAAAATCGTTTTACGAAAGTGCTCGAAAATATTTTGCTTATAAAATAGAAAACAGTTATGCATATAATATTAGTTAAATAGAAATAATTTTATTAAATTATTTTTATTAAAAATGCGTGACTCTTTTTGGGTATGGAAATGAAACTAGCTAGCCTGAAATTTTTGAAAATTCGATATAAAATCGTTTTACGAAATTCTTTGATAATATTTTTCATATGAAATTATAAATGAGTTTTCGTTGTGTAGGAATATTTTCTCAAATTATTTTATAATTAAAAATGCTATTTTATAAACAAAAACAAAGCCAGTAGTCTAGAATTTATGCAAATTAAAAAATAAGCCACCAAATTCGTTTTACAAATTTGTTCAATAATACTTAGCACGAAAACCTATAAATACCTAATTTCTGTATATAAAAATATTTTATCAAATAAATTTTTCATAAGAAATGTATAGATTGGCTACTGAAATGAAAGCATTTAGATAGTTTAGAATTTATTCAAGTTAAGTATGTATCGCCAAAATCATCGTTTATATTTAAATCACTTTTTAAAATGGAATCTGGTTGTCTAATATTAGCTTTGTGATGTGACTTTGATAGAGAAAATTGCTTGTCCAAAAGATTGAATAACAGAAAGATGAAAATTCCCTAAATATTAACTCTATATATAAATACATTTTAGGTGGAGAAAATTTTATATTGGTTATTCTAGCACTGAAAGTATATATGAATTTATTGTTTGGATAATACTTAAAAGATGTTGTTAGACTATTTATTTTTGAATAGCCCCATTTGTGAAAAAATTTCTTTTATTATAGATTTTTTAAAATTTTGAAGCTTGTTTTAAGCCAGAATAATTCCTTTGTGGAATGACACTTCATCTAAGTTATATTAACAATGGAAATCTATTATGCAGCATTTAAATTTTTGCGATGAATTTTTAATTTAATTGAATAATTTTTACAAACTTAACTAAAGAAAAATAAAATTTATTTATAACTCTGGACATTACTTTTGCAAACTTGCTAAACTATTGCTTGACTGTTAAGCATTAAAAATGTAATATATATATATATATATATATATATATATATATATATATATATATATATATATATATATACCGGGTGATCCAAAAGTCAGGACGAACTTTAAAAATGAATAATTCGAAAACGAATCACGATACAAAGATGCGGTTTGCATCAAACGGATGGAAAAAAAACCGGGTTTGTGTGGCAATGAAAAAAGAAATAGTTCTTTTGGCGACCAAAAGATGGCGATATAGTGTTTTATTGCAACAAAAGATGTTTTACAAATGAAACAATGATTAATGAAGTCAGATTAATTGCAGTTAACTAGTACTTACTAAAGTAAATGTTCAATGTGCTGTCCATCATTCAGAAGTAAAGCTGTGAGACGAGTCACCACACCATTCACAACATTTAGAAGCATTTTTTGCGTCATGGCAGACACATTTTGGTGGATGGCATCTTTCAGTGCCGCTAGTGATGCCGGTTGGTCGCTGTACACTTTTGACTTCAAGAAGCCCCACAGCCAAAAGTCACAGGGTGTGAGATCGGGAGTTCTTGGAGGCCATGCGTGATTAAAGTAGCGATTGATAATGCGATCCTCCCCAAATGTTGAGCGTAGCAGGGGTTGCACAGGCAGAGCAATATGAGGTGGTGCTCCATCTTGCATAAAGGTGACTGTTTGGAGTGCCTGTCGCGCCTGCAGTTCAGGAATAATGCTGTTCTGTAACAGTGCTAGATATCGCTTACCGGTGACAGAAACTGTTTGGAAACCTGTCTTTGTGATTTCCTCGAAAAAAATGGACTAATTATGAAATCAGCAGTGAAGCCACACCAGACTGTCACTTTAGGCTGTTGCAAGGGTACCTCAACAAATGCATGTGGATTTTCTGTGATCCACACTCGACAATTGTGGGTGTTAACAGCGCCAGAGAGTGTGAAATGTGCTTCATCTGTCCAAAGCACAGTATGAAGCCAGTCGTGCTGCTCTTCCATCTTATTAAAGACCAAATTCGCAAAATGTCGGCGAGAGTCGAAGTCAGGAGGTTTCAGTTTTTAGTTATGTTGCAACTTGTAGGGATACCGTTGCAAAGTTACTCGCAGCGCTCTCCAAACACTTTCGTACGAGACTCCTGTCTGCCTCGAAACTTCTCGAGCTCTGCACTCCCCATGTGCAGCAACCGCCGACATGGCTTGCACCGTCTGCTCCACTGTCGTGGCAACAGCAGCTGCTGTTGAGGAACGTCAACTTCTTTGACGTGATGCCAAAGAACCTGTAGCTTCAAATTTTTTCACAATTTTGTTCAATGCAGAAGACGTTATTGGTCCTTTGCTAATTCGCATACCCTTCATGTAGCGATATGCTCGCAATGCCGCAATGGCACTTTCCAAATTCTTATAAAACAGTTTAACTAAGAGGGCTTTCTCAACTATGGACAGCATTGCGATGCATACCAGCTTCGACTACCATTACCTGCTGCAGTTGCTTCTTTTTATATCGTTTGTTGCTTTGCATAATCCTACATCAGAAATCCGACATCGCCATCTGTTGGTCGCCATCAGAACTATTTTTTTCATTGCCACACAAAACCCGGTTTCCTTTCCATCCGTTTGGTGCAAACCGCATCTTTGTATCGTGATTCGTTTTCGAATTATTCATTTTTAAAGTTCGTCCTGACTTTTGGATCATCCTGTATATATATAATGATAAATATTTAAATCTGTTGTATTCAATACATGGCAATTTTTTTCTATTTTTGCATAATAAAAAAGAGAAAATGAAACAGCAGAATCGCTATATACCATAAATATCATTATATAAGAAGTTAATATATATTTTACGAGTGCCAGAATATGTTTTTTAAATCCTTATTTCCTCACAATTTCTTACGTTTCATGCAGAGAGCTTACATATATTGCTTTTCTTTTGTATTTCTAAAAGAGACATCTCATTTTCTCCTCCTGTCCTGTGTTTTTTCTCTTCTTTTACTTTTTCATTGTGTCTTCTTAAAAAACTGTACTATCCCATGCATTGCAATTCTCATAATTTGGTAAGTGTAATTTTTTGCTAATCAATATCGCTTATGTTTCAGGCAGTTTGTGCATACTACTGAAGCTAAATCTGAGTCATGACAACCTATAATGGCCAAGGCCTTCTGTGGCATATCTACTTTCCTTACCTTGGACCCTGGGGTGCAAAGAATATCCTCCGGTGAGGTGGTTAGCTTAACGCTAAGCCTCCAGCGCTTAGTTCCCAAGCATGCTTCATATTCATTTCATCCACCCACTGAATTGATTAGTGGCCCCTGCCCAGCCTGAGGATCGAAGTTCGAAACTGTGCCTTGGGAGTGCTAAGCCCCTTGGATTCAGTTGCATGCACATTTTATTTTTTATTTCTGGAAGCTACATTTACATTAGCTAGATTCTGAAACTTAGATTTTATTTATTTGCTTCAAGTCACCAGTCTTCTCCCTTTATATTTCTCCAATATTACATTGAAAATTCTTCAGCTTATTTTCATGACTCCTAATTCTTTTCTATTCATCCGCAAACCTTCTTCAGATCCGTGAAAAAAGTTAATAAACCTCCGAATATGAGAAATACTCACCTTCTGTTTCAAGACAACATTTTGAGGGAGCACTTGAATTACTTTTTTTTTAGAATTTGTTTTCAAATTTGAAGGGTACTTGAATAGACAATGCTTTCTGCTCTCTGTAAAGATCGATACTCAACGAGAATAGTTGATCTAGTTATTTTAAAGGAAAGATGTAAACAAACATGAGGCTTTACATCTTGAAGCGAAGGATTGTCTTCATTTTGTTGTTCAAGTAGATTGTCATGTAACAGAGTATTACCATCTTATTATCTTATTGAAGTAAATTTCAGAGATGGAGAATCATATGCAGGTCTCTCAACAAAATAAACCTGAATATACCAAAGCATTCATCTTGACAGATGGGAATTTAGAAAAGAGAAACAATATTTTCACCCATTTTACATCAGTGCCTAGTATTAAATTTGGAATCTACCATTTCACAATCCAACTATTTCAGCCTTCATTAAATTTTATTTTACATAGTGTAGTAAACAATACAACAAATTAGCAAATTAAGACTGTTAAGAGGAATTTTGCATTCAACAAATATTAATTTCAAACAAGATTTTTCATTGCTAACAGTAAAAGACGTGTAAACATCCCCTTCAAACTTTCATGAAAATACAATATATTAAATATTTAAACGTTTATATGTGTGTATATATATTTATGTATTTCATATTAGCACAAAATGTTTGAAATGACAATGAAACAAAAAAACAGAAGTATTATCAAAGAAATTGGAATAGGTGTAATAGAAAAGGAATTAAATTGAGGTATTTAACAAATGTTGTGTTAAACTAAAATTAAAATAAAGGAAGATCTTCTTAATTTGGAGCTTAAAATTAAGCAGCTTATTCTTAAATTGATATCTTATAAACAATGGATATTTTTCTGGAGGAAGAAACCTTTAAACAATTTTAGTCTGTTTAATAATTAATAAATGAAAGTTAATTCCACACAAAACAGGTTTTATTAAAATAAATAATTTCAGAATATTTGGAAAAGTAGGTAGATTTAAGGAACCCTCATGAAAGCCTGTAACTTTTTTTAAAGAAAGTTATAACGGCATGATTTTCCTAGGAAGATTTCTAAATGGTTCTAAAATATACTACAAAAGATCCAAGATACAGCAACATATATTACAAAAGAAAAAAGATTTCTTCATTAGAAGGAGAGAACAGAAAAAAAAATCATCTATGGTTACATCTATGCGACTTGAATCAATAGAATGAAGCTGATTCTTACTTATTTAAGAAAACTAAAAGAGAATGTTAGAATAATTCAATCATATTACGCATGTAATGATCAGTCTAGTGTATTCCTCAAAATTGAAAAATATTCAAATCTATAACGCTGTTTCAATGGAATAGATGGCTAAATGTTGGAGAAGTTTCCACGAGATATTGCCGCTTGTTTTTCTGACATTTTTCACAGCAATGATAGAGACTTTATAGCAACTCTAAAATCTCTGCATTTTGATACAAATTCTTTTACTCAGGAAAATATAAGAAGTTTTTTTTAGAATACAATTCACTTCCTTGAGCAATGACATACATGCATGCACACTGCATGAAGACTCATACTGTAAAGACTTTATTTGTAAGTGTATTTAAAAGCAATAAGCAATTTATATAAAATATTAATTTCTAAATTTTACATTATGAAAGAGAAATGCATATTGCTAAACAAATAAACTAATACTAAGAATCTCTACAAAGACATTAAACAAAAAACAGCTAAATTTAACAAGCTGGTAGAAAACAATTACACTTTAAAATTTCATTATTAAAATTACCTTCTAAATTTGTAAAGTGAAAAGGAAAATGTTTATTTTAACATAAGTGTTTTCATCATTGATTAAATTTATAATTTCCCAATTTGATTGGTGAAAACAGGAAAAAATGTCCTTAAAGGTACTAATGTCACATAAACAAAGCAGGTGCAGATGATAATTAAAAACGTATCCAATCAAAAATAACTCATTTTCACATTGAAAAATATATTTTGTTTTTAAAATACACATAAAACGCATTTAGAAATTATTAAAAACTAAAAATGTGTGATGAGTTTTGCAAGAATATTATTTAAAAAATTACAAATATTTATGATAATAATTATTATTAACGTTTAATTATTTCTTTTAGCGTGTTCTTATCATATAACTTATGGAATTCTAGTCTAAACATCAATTTTTCTGTGAAAATAGCGATGATTTCTGATCTCAAAAATAAGGCTAAAAATCTAAAACTGCTTGGCACCATTTGGCGATATTCTTTGTGACCAAGTCTTGAGTCAACATTCTCAAAGTTTTGTGTCGTTAGGATCAATAAGAACCAAGATATTGTAAGAATGAAATGGAAAGCTCAAGGGAGGAATATACAATGACTTTCCGAAGAAATATGAATATGTTGTTTGTTGTTACTTATATGCACTTGGACAATTCAAGCTCGCTTTGCCGTTGGCTATACTATAGGCTATGCAAATTTAAGTCAGTAGAGTGAGTCTTTCGTTTAACCAGAGCATGACAAAAGTGAAAGTAAAGTTTGCTCTGAAATTCTCCGATAGATGGCACCACCAGAAGATCCACTCCCTCAATTTTTGCTTTGATCTGTGGGAAATATAAATATCAATCTCAGACAAGTGGTCAGTGAGATGAAAGTCCATGGATACAAAGAAGTTAAACGCAGCCTAGAAAGTTATCGCATTTATTATTTAATAAATATTTATTTATAAATTGTTTGGAAATAAACCAACCATTTTTTTTAATTTTTGCATACCACATCTACATCGCCATAAAATAGCTCATACCAATATTCTTCTAGGAATTATCACTCTTGGCAATAGATCAGATCTCTTCACCTCGGGTTTATCCCGGTTGGTGATGAGGTGGATTCGCATAAAATACAACAATTAAAATTTGATTTTAGTTCAGGGTTAATTTGTAATTGCTCCTTTTTTTCAACATCTGATTTCGAAGGCATGTTTGTATAATTCTGTCCTCTTCAGTAGATTGAACCCCTCAGGGGATTTACCTTCTTTAGGTAAACACGGGTGTCACAATCCCGAGGTACCCCACACAGTGATCTGTTCTCTTCTTTCTTTTCCTCTCTCCTCTCCTCTTCTCCCTCGTTGTGATTGCCTCGTAAGAGGTTAAAGCTCACCTTGAGTAGAGCTTTCACCGCTCTGTTGCTATTAGCTTCTCATGGGGACTAAATCACCCACGTGTTTACCGTGCGTGGAGACCCATGTCCCTGGAAAGGAGGGACCTGGTAATTGAGTCCCTCAGAGACCAACACATTACTTTGGCCTCTGCTTCAGGTAAACGAGAGGTGTGTTCTGGTCATCAGCACATCAATCGGCTTAAAGGATCAAGTGATCGGTACATCTACTGGATGACTCGTTAAGGGTGGAGATCACTTCAGGGATGTACCGTGAGCGTATAGGGACTGACTAGCATTGTTGCAGTTGATTTGCTGCATCCCCTTGTAGGGTTCCATGGTGGGTGATCCCTTCTAGTCCCTGAATTTTGAGCTATACTATATAAACAAAACTATTAATTCTTCTCTCCCTTTGGAGCAACAGTTGTCTATGTTAAATGCAAAGTATTTTATTGTTAAAAGAACTGAAGGTGGTTCTTTCTAATTTATCTCGCCTTTTCTCATAGTAAAAAGCATTTCACCTTATCTAGGAGAAGTTAAAAATATTCGAAGGCTATATGATCTGGAGATATTTTAGTTGAGATTGCTTCTGAAAGACAAGCAATACTCATACAATCATTCAAATCAATTGGAAATATGGTTGTGATCATTCAGCCTCATACGACATTTTCCAAGGGAGTGAGTTCTGCAGCAGATCTCATATATACATCTACAGATGATATTCCAGAAAACTTGAAATCTCAAAAAGTATGTGTTGTGAAATGTATAACTCTTAATCGAGATGGTATATCAATCAATACAAAACATCTCATTTTGACATTTACCACTCCAGACTTGCCACAACATATAAAAGTTGCATATATGAGATGCTCTGTAAGACCCTACATACCAAATCCGCTGCGCTGCTTTCAATGCCAACATTTTGGCCATTCAAAAATAGCTTGCAGAGGTAAACTTACTTACGGCACTTGTTCTGACGTTGGCCATGATAGTGTTACCTGCAATGCTAAAGAGGTTTGTGTCAACTGCAAAAGCGAATATCCAGCTTATTCGCGATCTTGCTCAACATGGCAGTTGGAAAAAGAAATTACTTCCATCAAAATCAAAAATAATGTGTCTTATCCGGAGGCTTGACGAATTGTCACCTCACGTACACCACATCCAGGTATCAGCTATGCAACTCCTATTAAGACAGTCACTAGATCTTGCTACACCCAAACCGATACTATTTCAGAACCTTCAACAAAGCTATCTCCAAAGCCAAGAGAGACAAATTCTTCAACTGTTGTTCCTAAACTGACTTTTGCTAAATCAAGAGCATCACAAACAAAAAAATTAAAACTGGCAAAGGAAGGCTCTCGTAAGCCTTCCTTGACAGAAAGGAAAGCCAGGCTTGCATTGGATGAAGATACCGTCAAACTCTATCCCTCAGATGCTGATAGTTTGGAGGATTCAACTGAGACTCCAATGAGCACCGCTGGTGAATAACATTTCTGCCATTAATGACTTCCTTTGTTTCATGGAATTATCGAGGTTTTCGTTCTCGTATTGACGACGTCAAATCTGTTATCTCTCGCTACAACCCCGCATTTGTGGCTCTCCAGGAAACATTCCTGAAGCTTACTCTTAACACCAAATTGCGTGGGTTTCAATGTTTTAGAAAGGATAATGGTGATGATGCGTCTGTATCTGAAGAAAGTTGTACATTCACATCAAAATCAATCATACGCAAGTACAGCACATCAACTGAGAACTACACTACAAGCTGTAGCTGTGAAAATTCACGTAACCTATCTTATCACTGTTTGTAGCATGTACGTACCACCACAAGACGTCGTAAATTCAGAAGAACTAGTTGATTTAATTGATCAACTCCCAGCTCCATCTGTACTCCTTGGTGATTTTATGGCCATAATACTCTGTGGGGTAGTGAAGATACAAATTCTCGCGGTCGTCAGATAGAGCAGATCATATCTGACAATCGCCTCTGTCTGCTGAATACCGACGAGAAAACTTTATATTTCCACGAACCAACACGGACATTTCACTGTCTTGACTTAGCTATTTGTTCTCCATCACTCCTGCCATTGTTGAATTTTGCTGTCGCAAATGACCTTTACAATAGTGATTATTTCCCTCTAATCGTGTCTCAGGCTGGAAGTAATAGTGAGCGCCACAACCCACTTAATTACATGTACAGTCGAGCCGATTGGATTCTTTTCACGCAATTGGCTGATTAGTGAAACAAGAGTTAAGACAGATGTGATATATGATGCCTTTAAATATGACACCAACTCAATAATTCGAGCTACGGATGTTGCTATCCCTAAAAATTCCATCATTCCACATAAACGCAGGAAACATTGGTGGGATGAAGAGTGCCAATTCTCCTATAAGAAGCAAAGGAAGCAATGGAATATATTCCGAAGATACCCCAATACGGAGAATCTTGTTGCTTTTAAAAAAGCCAAAGCTCAAGCTCGGAGAGTTAGACGTCAGAGTCAAAGAGAATCTTGAATTCACCATGTGTCTTCAATCAATTCATCGACAACAAGCAAATAATTGTGGAGGAAAGTTAAAGCAGCCAATGGTATATATATATATATATATATATATGTATATGTGTGTGTGTGTGTATATATATATATATATATATATATATATATATATATATATATATATATATATATATATATATATATATATATATATATATATATATATATATATATGTATATATATCAGGATCAGGATTATTCCATTCCTGTATTAAAAACCGGAGCTGCAATACACTCCTCATCGGTAGATATTGCTAATGTCATCGATGAAACTTTAGCGAGTGTTTCCAGTTCTGATTCATATAATCCTAATTTTCTAAGGATTAAAGGAATTGCTGAGCGGATACCTCTAAGTTTTCATGATCGACATAATCTACCTTATAATTGTGTTTTTGAACTGTCAGAATTGAAGACTGCTTTATCTAAGGCAAACGACACCAGCTCAGGACTGATGGAATCTCTTATCAAATGCTCCGTCATATAAATCACGATTCTGTATGGAGCATACTTCCATTGTCTAATAGAATCTGGATTGAGCATGCTTATCCTACATCATGGAGAGAAGCGATAGTGATTCCAATCTTGAAACCTGACAAAGATTCACCTGACTCTCTGAGTTATTGTCCAATAGCTCTTACGATTTGCTTGTGCAAAACTTTTGAGCGTATGATCAATGCTAGACTCATTTACGTCTTAGAGAAGAATAATTGCATACCTCTTCATCAATGTGGATTTCGAAGAGGATGATCCACTATTGATAACATAGTAGATCTAGAATCCCAAATTCAAAATTCTTTCATGAGGAGAAACCACCTTGTTGCAATCTTCTTCGATATTGAGAAAACATACGATCGTACGTGGCGTTATGGCATTCTCCGTAATATGCATAATCTTGGCCTTAAGGCTAATCTTTCAATATTTATACAGAATTCTCTAGCCACTAGGCTTTTGAAAGTACGTGTTGTAACTACAGTTTCCAATACTTATGCCCAAACTGAGGGTGTTCCTCAAAGTAACGTTTTCAGGGTAACCCTTTTTAACCTTTTCATCAGTTACCATCTTCTGTTCATAGTAATTTATATGTTGATGCTGAGCCATCAAGCATCAAGCATTCCAAATTTCATATCAGGGTTCAAACATGAATATAATTGAGAGACAATTATAAACAGCTGTAAATAATCTAACTACTTGGTGTGAACGAAATGGGCTTAGTATATCTCCTAGTAAGAATTGTTGTGTCCATTTCTGTAGGAAAATTAGTTTCCATCCTAATCCTGTGCTTCACATATACAATAGACCTATTCCTATGGTCACTGAAATAAAATTCCTCGGGCTAATTTTCGATAAGAAGTTAACTTTCCTTCCGCATGCCTTATATCTGAGGAAGAAGTGCGAGCGATCGCTCAATATCCTCAAGGTTGTCGAACACATTTTGGGGTGCAGACCTCACTTCACTACTCCGAATTTATCAATCAGTCATTTTATCTCGTATTGACTATGGCTGTGTTTCTTATGGATCGGCCAGATCTTCTATTGTACGCAGATTGGACACCGTTCACCACTCTGCTTTAAGGATTTGCTGTGGAGCATTTCGCACATCACCCGCTCAGAATCTATATGTAATCTGCCAACAGTTACCATTAGACCTGCGGCGGATACAACTGTCTCTTCATTATTATTCTAAAATCATGTCCATTTCTCATCACCCCTTACGTTCCACGATTCTAAGTGCTGTTCTTAAAAGATTATATAATGATAGACCATCAAGCATTCAACCTTTTCTCTCTCGTGTTAAATCATATCTATTCCTCTCTGACCAAAGTGATGTCCGGATTGAGTCTACAAACTTGTTCGCACATCTTCCTTGGTATGATCCACGTATTATTGTGCTGAATCCCTTTAGAAAATATAAAACATCGGACAGAAATACTGCTATTTTTCAACAGCTTTACTCATTTCATCGCTCTCAGTATACTATGTACACTTCCGTATTCACTGATGGATCCAAAACTACAGGATCCGTTGGCTGTGGAGTTTATCTTGGTGATACTTCCTACAGTTATAGCCTTCACAAATCCTGCTCCATCTTCACTGCTGAGGCTACGGCTATATACCGAGCACTTCAGCTGGTGAGAACTAAAAATGGAAATAAATTCTGTGTGTACACTGACAGTAAGAGTGTATTAGAAGCTTTGAAGAATAATAACTTTAATTGCTATCCAGTTGTGTCTAAGATTTTCAAATTGTTAGATTCTGTTACTAGCAAGGGATTTGAGATACTGTTTTGTTGGATACCAAGCCACATAGGAATAAATGGCAATGAGAAGGCTGACGCGGCCGCTAAGTCTGCATCTACTTCCATTTTGCCTTCAGTACCATCAATGGACAGGAGAAAAGGATTCAAACGTTTTATATATTCTCTTTGGCAGGAATCTTAGAACCTGCAAGTCAGTAATAAACTCCATTCCATCTTTTCATTCATCATTCCATTATTTGTTTTATCTCCACGAAGTGCAGATGTTAGACTGATTCGCCTTCGAATTGGTCACACGCGTTTCACCCACAAACATTTGATCGTAAGTGATCTCCAACCATGGTGTGAAAAGTGTGATGAACCATTCACTGTATATCATATTTTAATTGTGTGTCCAGATTTTAACCATCATTGTTTTAGATATTTTAATAGTAATACCCATTGCAATCCCTTTACATTTTTAAAAGGCATAGGATTTATGAATTTTATCTGATTTACAAATATTTTATTTAAATTTCAAGTTTTTAATTTTATACATGTGTATATTATATGTATAGAGACTTTTAATGTACATTTTAATTATACTTCTATTTTATATTTTTAATTCGTTAAAAAAAACTTAAATATAATATAATATCTTGTGTTTGGCACAGCTTATCCTTATCTGGACCTTGCGTCCTTAAGCCAAACCAACCAACCAGTAAATTGAAAAAATAGGAAAATAAATAATTTTAAAGAATTATATGTTATTTAGTCAATAGCTACAATATACTGGGCAAAATATATCAAATTTATAATTAGATATTTTAGTGATTTAGTGTCTTTTAAACCATTATGTATAAGTTTTTATTAGCTATAGACCAAATTAATATATTTCATGTTTTTAAATACATTAGAATAGAATTTAATAACCGCTACGGAAGTTTATTTCTAAAGTTAGAATTTATTAATAACCAGCTAATGTAGCATACCACAATGCAAGAAAAGAAATAATTTAATGTATGTGAAGTTCACTAAATCCTCTGCAAATATTTATTCTTAGAAAATATTTTAAAATCTACATAAACAGACTCATTTAAACACATTTACCCAAGCATGTAAAATGATTTGGAAAGCACACACTAGTTGGACGAAAGCTTCATAATCAAGAACATAGAATCAGAGAGAGAAAAAATAGTAAAATTTTAAAGGAATTTTCTTTAAAAAAAAGTAGCAACTACCAGTTTTTAGCTTAGGAATAATTAAACGCATGAAATTTTCTCTGGTATGCTTGACTTAAACCTTATAATGATATTTTTTCTTTTAATGCGTTACATCCTTTTTGTTGTCATTACGCTACTGTAATTGGATCACGTTCAAATCGTCATCAACGTTGCCTTGACATCAAAGAGTTTGTCAAAAACCCCGTGTGTAATTTTTAAGAAATATTTCGCAGACTTCTTTCGGAAAAAAATGACTGTTTATTCTTCGCTTATTAAAATAACGAGATTATTTAAAACAATATTACACTAAAAAGGCAAAATATTTTTTTGAATCTTGAAAATTCTTCCATATGTTAGCAAGAAAGAAACATTCTAACATAATAATGAAGCTTTTGGAACTTGCAGAGAGGGAAAATATTATTTTCACAATTTATTCTTTACTTTAAATTTAAATTATTCCAGTTAATAATGCATTATTATTTATGTAGTTTTAAAGATCAATGGTTTGTATACATAAAAATAAAGAATAGAGGTATTTGAACTTCAAATATTGTATAATTTGCTGTAAAATGCTTTTAAAAGAAGATATGTAAATAACATGTGAATTTTTATCACATGCCATGTATGTATAGACATTATTCTACTGGAAATTCTGTCCTTTCTTGTTAAAATTAATTATGAATTCAAGTATATGCAATTCATTTGACACACATTTAGTTCATTTTTTATCACTTAATGTATACATACTAACCCATCAATGAACTACATTTATGTCCATAAATTACGAATAACCTTGAAGCAAAATGAAACTGAATGCGAAAGGAAAAAATTTCCACCTGTAGAGATATCATGCACATTGTCAAGCATGGTATACAAATACAGGAAGGCAATGGATAACCCAGAACATACACTACACAGTGAAAGAGAGAGGTATATAATGTCCTGTGGCAAAAGAGGAAACTCATTCACAGTCAATGCGTAGGGCGTTCAATGCCATAACCGCAGAGGATGGATGTGGATGTGTTTTACGTAGAATTATCGGCTGCATGGAATGCGAGTGTAAGCAGATGGCAGTTGTTGAGAAACTCAGAATTACCCAAAGTGTCAACTCCAGGCTGTAGCAACGACTCTAAGATGATCGAATTTGGAATTGTTAGTAGACTTTAACAGTACAGATCGCCGCTGAGTAACAACACAGAATAATCACTGGTATTTGACCGTAACCGCCAAAAGAAATAGAAGAACCACACCAGCGGTTCTAAGTGGAGTTCTCTGCGCCAAGTGCAGCTCTATAATGTGATCTTCATCATGATAGGTGGGTTGCACGGACTGTATTTCCTCGTATGGGAGATATTCGACATCATCCCAACAACATATTGTTCAGTTTTTGTACTGGTAATATGTAGTGCAAATGCTTTAAGGGGATATAATCGTCGTTTGTGTAGATCTAGTGCCCTACTCACACCTCTTTTTGTTCTTTCTTATTTGTTTAATACATGGGTTTTGTGAATAAATTATGTTTGTTTCTGCACCTTCAGTTGCCGATTCCGGCATTATCCATAATTTATGTGTGTAAGAATGAAGATTAGTAATTTTAAGTAAGATGCTATAATTTATCTTTGGCTAATGATAACTAAAGTTCATTTACGTTATTGTATTTTCAACCCTCAAAATTCAACACTCTCTTTGATCTTGCAGGATTAGTCATGCTTATCAAATTATGTTCGTTAGAAAACATTACTCTCTAATTTCTGATAAGTTTGGCTAAACTGGCAGCCGATTCATCAAACAACAAATCGCCAAACCTGAAATGAGCCAAAAACTTGCCAAGGACATTGGTTGCTGTAAAAGAGAATAAAAAAATGTAATATGAAATGAAGTCTATGACTTTTATGGAAAATTAGCAACATGAAAAAAAAATAAAAATATAAATGATAATCCAGATATTACCATATCTTGGAGGAAGAACGGATGATCCCAGATTCAATTCCAGCCATTGATAAACAATGAAAGAAAGATATGCGCATCTTTCAGGATTTATACGTGAAAGCTTTCTTGAGGTTTTCTTCTTTGTGACATGTGATCCATGAGAAATCCATCGGATAAGAATACCATGATGGTTGTTCAAATGCCTTGAAACAAGTTTTAACGTTCTTCATAGTGAGATAAAATAATTATGACCTCGCACAGAACTTCATTAAAAAATTTTATTTGCTCCAGGAAACCTAAGACTAAAATTCTTTGCCCGTGATTAAATCTGAGAACGATAATAGTTTTCTGATTAAGAAAATGGATCATAGAAGAATAATTTAAATAAGAAATTTTCTAATTAATTAAAACATTATTAACAACTATTTATAATTTATTTACAAATTATTAACAAATTAAAGCATTTCTAATTAATTAAAACAAAGAATTATTGATTTGAAAAAGTACATATGCAAATGTTCCGGAGAAATTCTTAAATTTGATTACAAAGGAAACATGATATAATTTTGCATTATTGTGAGAATTCTAAAATCTCTGCATTGAAACTAGATATTCAGCGACTTAGACCTTCCAAATACTCCACTGATTTAAGTTCACGTGACATCTTTACATTTTTAAAAGTAAGTTTAATATAGAAAAAATCTTTTCCTGTAATTTTGACGTATTAAAAATATTTCGAGAAATAAATTTTAAGTAGATAAAGATAAGGAGTATTTTGAAGAAATATTATATATATATATATATATATATATGTGTGTGTGTGTGTGTGTATATGTATGTGTGTGTGTGTGTGTGTGTGTGTGTGTGTGTGTGTGTGTGTGTGTGTGTGTGTATATGTATATATGTATATATATATATATATATATATATATATATATATATATATATATATATATATATATATATATATATATATATGTATATATGTATATATATATGTATATATATATATATATATATATATATATATATATATATATATATATATATATATATATATATATATATATATATATATATATATATATATATATATATATATATATATATATATATATGTATATATATATATATATATATATATATATATATATATATATATATATATATATATATATATATATATATATATATATATATATATATATATATATATATATATATATATATATATATATATATATATATATATATATATATATATATATATATATATATATATATATATATATATATATATATATATATATATATATATATATATATATATATACATATATATATATATATATATATATATACATATACATATATATATATATATATATATATACACACACACACACACATATATATATATATATATATTGAAATAATATGTGTGGTGTACAGTGTGATTTTAAATTGTGTTTACAAATTTAGAGAGATGATAGTACCCATTTAGACAAGCAATGATTACATAAGAATATCAGGTCGCATTCCACTCAGATAGGCAGAAAAGAGCAATCAGCAAGAACATTAAGAAGAAAGAGCATTTAGCAAGACCATTAGCAGAAAAGAGCATTTAGCAAGAGCATTAGTAAAAAAGAACATTAGCAGAAAGGATCGCTTAGCAAGAGCATTAACAGGTAAGAGCATTTAGCAAAAGCTTTAGCAGAAACAAGCACATTAGCATTTCAACGTGAACTTAAAACTGCCCTGAGAAAGCGAATAAATAATACCGAAGGTTGTACAATCAGATTTACTGTTTAGTGAAAAACTCACAAGTGCCCAAAATGTCTTCACTCATGCTGTTGCAGGGATGTTGAGCATGGATGATGTGAAAGAACAGCTGACTCCCCTCCTTGAAAATTCCTAATATCGTGTTAATTTTGTCCAAGGCAGCAACAATTTTCACCACAGGATCATCAGCTGAGTCCACAAGTGTCTCTTTATATTAAAGATTGCAATACTGGTAGAGCCCAACTCAGGTCTAAATACAGGGAAGCATGTTGGTGCAACAGCTACTAAGTACTTCATGTATCTTCAAGAGAAAAAAAAACCCAAACGGATTGAGATAAGGTGAACGAGGAGGCCAAGCCACTAATCTGATGCTTCCGATCCATCGTGCTGGATATGGGATATTAAAGAAGTTGCTTACTGCGAGGGAAAAATGGTCTTCGACTCTGTCATATATGAGCTACATGTCTCTCTAGATGCAGAGAAAAATAGCCTGGGATAAATTGAGCAGCCATTTTTCGAAGAAGATACGGTATGTTATTTCTTGCAATGAGACATTTACATCACATCTCGTAGAAGGTATATGATGTAAATGCCTGTGAGGAAATCACCAAAGATATCTGCCAAGACGTTCATGGAAAATTTCTACTTCTGTTTACAACTGCTTGTGCAGCAGCGATAGCTGTCGGACCAAATGTGTTGATTTGAGATGTTGAAAATGCCTTCTCGCAGAATCTTGTCTCATAAGTAATACTAATGCTGAAAGTCGTGAATCGTTATTCTTCATATCCACTCTCCACTGTAAAATGTGTAGAATACATCTGTATGCAAAGGCTGCAATTTTTGCACCTGGTAGACGCGCATGCGTTCCTTGCGTGCAATGCACCACACCACTCTCTGGGTGAGAAATAACCGTCACTGCTCACGTGCTTGTGGAAAAAGCTGCTTCAAACCAAATTAAAAATCGCTTTTCACAACTGGTTTTCGTGATCATCCTGTGTTCTTGTTTGAGAGGGCAAATTAACCGATCTCTCGCAGTCATAAATCAACACCGGAAAATGCAGGATGATCTTGAAATACGGCGCACTCGAAACTGCTGCTGGGGCAACATCCATGCTTCACGTCAATTTCTTTTTACTTCACCCTATGTCAGGTGCGTATTCGCCAATTCCTCGTACGTGTTCTTCGCTTCAATATTCAGAAAAAACTTCGGATTTTATAATCAAGATAATATTTGAAGCGAGGACGTAGTAAAGTTTTTAAGAGACGATATTTGCTTGGATTGGCTTTCACCAATGCAAACTCAGAGAAACTTCCTCTCAGCGAAAATTTACATATGATAATTCTTTCAGAGCCTCAGGAGATTAAATTACGTAAGCAGGTACAAAATGACGTCACAGGTAATGACTTGTATTGCTTGATTACGCTTGTATGAGCAGACAAGGCATACTTACATACATAGCGAGACAGGTGAATCCAAAATTGTACCTTTAGGTTAATGGGTTTGTAATACGCGTCCATCTCCAAGTGCCTCGTCATTTTGAGTCACCGTCAGGGGAAGAGGGCACACATGAGCTGGCACCCTCCTCTCCACATCCACACCACACCAACGGAAAGACTTTGGACTTCACAAATTAACATGGACACGAGCCCATGGAACTCCAGCAACCTAGTGAGGGAGTGTGGTCACTCTCCCAATCACTACACACGGCAAATGATGCTTCACTTTGCTGATCTTAAAGGGAAATGGCGCAAAGCTACTGAGTCACTGAGCAAACAACACAGTAGGACATTGAAAAGTTCAAAGAATATTGAACATCCCAGGTACTCAGTAGGAATCGAACTCATAACCTCATTAACCATACACAGATGGAGGTGGAGACTCGAATAATCTGAATCAACCGTTGTGTCCTCTTGTTCTTGTTTGATACATTTTTACTTTCTTTTTTGTTACCTTTCATAGTGGAATGCGATCCTAAGTAATATGGTAGTGGTAGTTATTATTTGTCTCGTCTAAATGGCTAATGTCAATCTTCTTAATTTGTAAAAATGATTTAGAATCCCCTTGTATATATATATATATATAAGGTGTTCAACATGAAAAACAATAAAACTTTCAAGAAAAAATTTGAAATTCACTGGCACAAAAGAATATAACAATATACCAATATACAATACAAAGAATTGGAGGAAAGCGAAAGCGTAAGAACCACGTCCTCATCAGGAGGGAAATGGTCAACAATTTAAATTAAACCATATGTGAGTTTAGTTAGTTAAAAATATATAATAATACATGGTTAAAAGCAGGTTTCTTTGTTTTAAGCTAAATTTAATTTGTAATTAAAAAAACATTTTAATTTGATTCTCCCATTTTAAATTCCTTAAATAAAAAAGGAAATCTCCAACGTTTGCCGTCCTGTTCGACGATCATATGTCTAACAATGACACTCCATTGTTCGGGAGCCCGTGAAAATGTTTGCGTTTCACGGCCGTGTGAGCAGCGCGCGGAAAAATTTCATTTCAGAAAAAGCTATGCTTTCAGTCACAAAATATTTCCTAGGCTCCCTCATCTCGTTGAACTGAAGAAAAAGAAGGCTCGCTTTTAAAACGGCACTTCTTAAAAAGAAATATTCCCACATTGTCTTGCTCAAATGCGAACTCGGGAATAAAAAGAGAATGTGTTCTTTTATGCATAACTTATAATGCCTCTAATGGGTGCTAGTTATTTAACCTTAATGGGAGGATCTTTTTGTTGCGATTATAATAACCCTGGTATAACTCCGACTCTAATTGAATCTATCTCAAATTATCGTCCAACTGCTTGCTGAGAGGGAGCTGAAAGAAAATAGAGGGTAATTTTTGAAGAGAATGTTCTCTTTTACTGGAAAAATTAACTTGATTATTTTTTTATAAATATAATGACGTAGCGTGAATCAAGTACATTTTGTGCTCGCTAACGTAAAAAACTGTCACATACGCACATAAAATCAAGTCAGAATTAATTTTTAACATCAAATTATAAAATCACCCTTTGTGAGCAATTGTAAAGAGAGAACTTACAAATTAAAATTATACTCAGAAAACTCAGACTTACAAATTTTTGAAATTAAAATATACGTCATTTTTAATTGCTCACATTTTTGTTTAATACTACACTTCAAAATTACCAATGGAAGTTGAGTTACTTACATTTTTTCTCGAGGACAATTAGATAGACTTCTCTCTTTAATGCTGCGTTTTTTACACTCTAAATAATTCTTCTTGTTAAAATAATTTTTTATTTAACTCGTAAAAGCAACTTTTAAAATATTTTCCTAATATCACGAAATATTATGTATAGATTTAATCTGTAATAACTAAATATTATTTCTTTTATCTTAATTTTACCTTTTTTTGTTTATTAATGCTTTCTTCAGAGAATCATTAATAAAATGTATAATGGGATATTGTAGAATGTATAATGTGCTCTGTAATAATCACCAGTAAATATTAAAACAAATATCACCCAAATGTTTGATTTTGAATCAGCTGTTTAATAATCAAATTTTCTCGATAGAAAAGAGAAGAAGTATTATAAGTTTTGAGAGATTTTTAAGGTTTCTTCAATTTAGATTTTAAAAAATATGCTTAATGTTTTGATTTAGGAGGCAAAAAAAATTTCATAAGTCAAATAAAATAGTTTATGTTGGCGCACCACGTTTGAAGGCAAATTACGTGCAACAAACATTATTAGTTGTTAGGCTTAAGTAATGAGTCAAATTTATAAAATATCTATGCTAATTTTTTTATTTTTTTTAAAAACCTGGTGCAAAATTTTAATTTTCGAAATTTAGAGGAAATGTAAACAAGCAACTTTCACTTACAAGTTTCGTTGTTGTTGTTACGTATGACACTTGGACAAACCAAACTTGTTATGCCGTTGGCTATGTGAATTTAAGTCAGTAGAATGCGTTTTTCGTTTAACCAGAGTATCATGAAGGTGAAAGGACGACTTAACTCTAAACTCCTCCAATAGATGGCATAAACAGAGGATTCCCTCCCACCATTTTGATTTTGGTCTGGAGGGAAAGGAAATTTTCACCAGACCATAACACTAGTGGTAACTGCTCAACGACCAACCTGAGAACTTTCAATTCCACAGGTTTAATGAGCACGTATATCGCATGTACTCGGTGGGTCTTTAACGGAATTGCGAATCAAACCCCGCCCTTCCAGATGGAAGGCCGATGACCTAACGACTAGGCTAAAGGTGGCTGGGGCGTGTTAAAAATGGACTTGGTCGCAATATCCTCCAAGTGAGATTATTCCTCTGGGGTGATAATCCAAGTATTGGGGGCATCCTGCTTATTCTTTGCTTCAAAACCATGAAGACTTCACCCGGCTGCTTCTATCTAACTGGTAGACCCCAACTCAGTGCTAGGTACAGGGAAGCATGCTGCTGCAACAACGCCTAGTGTTCACAAAAATTTCATAAAATAATGTACATATACTTTGAGAGAAGTGTGAGAAAATTTATTTCCTTTTCTACAAGATTATATTTCTCTAAATGGAAAGCTTATAGTTCAATTAAAGAAATAAATCCACTTTTTGGAGAAATTGTAGTCATTGTTCCAAATAGTAATCATCAGCATCGATAAATTTTGAATTGCCAGTTATTCCGTACATCGTACCTCAGTGTCCAGTGGGACTTCTGGCTTCAGATTGCGCCTATCTTACTCCAAAATATGAACAGGTTATGTGGTTTACATTGGTGCTCACCATTTTTTACTGTGCTCCAGAAAAGAAATCCAGCCAAGTAAGGTCTGGAGAGAGTGCAGGAAATGGCACACACTCTCTGTTTCCCGTCATGTGTCTGTTTCTTATTAGTAAAAGAAATTTCACATGCTGCCTCTTTCCTATCATATGTTTGTTTCTTCTTAGGAGATACAATAAAAAATATTTGTTACAAAATACAAAAGTGGGAATTTGTATTCATAAATATATTGATGCTGAAAGCGACCATTTTAAATATTTATCACATTTATTTTTCGAAAGTTTTTCATTTTCAAAAATTTAACCTCGAAGAATGGGGAATAAATTTCCTATCTAAAATTTAAATTGTGTATATAATATTTGGCGCATAATGTGTATTTTAAAAGATGAAGTATTGTAAATGCAAACTATAGAAAAGAAAAACATTAATCTTTTTTAGATAAAAATAAATAAATCATTTATTTAATGGAGAGTTTTAATTTTATCAAATTTTGATTGAGCGATTGTTGAGTTAGTAATGTAATTCCTAACTCAACAATCTTACTAATCACTAATCTCCTGAAGCAGTCCGGATATTGAAGGAAGTTCTTGTAAAAAACTGCAGGTATACCTCGAAATCCTATTTCTTGAGCGAAGACTGCTCTAACTAAGAGAACTTTCAGATGTTGCGCATTTCTGAAAATGTCTTAAGCATTTTTCTAGGATATGGAAAAATACAAAATTCATCTTTTTTCTTTAAGAATATAAATCTAGCCAATCTTTTTATGAAACAAATGATAATTTGCTAATGAACTAAGTATTCATTCAAAAGATATACCGTCACTTGTAAGTGTTGTGTTGTTACTACAACATACTTCCCTGTACTTCGCCCTAAGTTGAGCTGCACCAGTGAGTGGATGCAGCCAGCTGGGAGTTTTCGTAATTTAGAAGATGGGACCGAGCAGAAGACTCCTTAATACTTGGCCTGCCACTCTGCGAGTTATCATTTCTCTTGGAGGACATTGAGACCAACAGATATGTATGATGTCCAAACCGCCATTAGTGAACACGACGGATCTTCGGTTTAGCCGTTATTCGGATTCACTACCTTCTGACAAAAAGAAAGACACCCTAACCAACCAGGCCACCGAGACCTTTATTTTCAGGTGCGCTTGTGTGGTGGAGACATGCTCGTCATTCTACTCGATACATCAATAGCAAGTTATCTGATGCAATTCAACTGATCTTGACGACATTATGAGCTATTTCCAAGGACATTATTTACACACCACAAATATTCGAAAATACTTACAGAGTTATAGCATGGCGTTTATTCAAAAAGTAAAATGGCACAGAAATAAATTTTAAATGGTGAAGACGTACTTCAAAGATTGGAAAATTATTTATGGTGATGAAAATGTATGAATACAACTTGCTTCGCGCTGTGAGGCTTGATAAAGATTTTGCATTAAGCCAGTGCGATGGAAATCAAAAGAAAACAATTCTTCAAACAATTGCCGATTGAAGAGCAACAAATGCTTTTGTTGATATCATACAACTTCTAACACAATACTGAATTAAAATAATGCAATGCATGCCTAGTTATAATGAGAAACAAATAAATAAGCCGTTTATTTTAAACTAGTGTTTACCAAGATAAAAGTAAAATGGTGATGAGATTATCAAAAAGAAATGAAAGTTTAAGTCTTTCACATACTACTAAAAATATTACTGAATTTTGAATGTTGCAGTTCCTTTCGATTGGAGTTTTAAACTGGAAAACATAAGATCTTAGCTAATATGAATTTGTAATCTCTCTTCATCTCTTCTTCTGCTTTGCAACCGTAAAAGAAAGTATATAAATATTAACTCTTATTAAACTGCTCTAACTTCCAAAATCAGTTTCATTAGTTTGATAAAGCAATACTACATGCTTCCTGTGTTGGTTACTGGAATAGAAACTAATGTAGCTGTAAGCAGAAAATATAGATATGAAAATGGAAATTTGAACAAGTGGTTTGTGATTAATGAAAAAAATAAAATCAAGCTAGTGGACACTTGAGACCTTTCTCTTTTCAAGAGAGAGAGAAAGTTTTTTATGACTTGTTCCAAGAATAAATCTACTCAGGCTTCCCTTGAACACATTTTAAATTCAGTCGATTTTAAAATAGATGACGTGTTTTCCAAACCTCTTGATTTTTTAGTTTTTATGGACTTTTATGGAGTTAGTTTGATTTTGTCATGCCAACTAGGGATCTGAAACAAAAAAATCAAGATTGAACTTTAATTTTCTTGATTACTTTTTTAGAAAAAAATGCATTGATTTTGAAAAGTTTGTCAAAAGGTGTACAGTTAAATTCGGTCACTGAAATCACCAACGAAAACTAGTATCTCATGAAGGAGTTTCAATAACTCCTAGTAATGTATACGTTCTAGCTTTCAGTTCCACTGTTCGTGGATTCGATTCTCCTCCTCAGACATGGGTGACTGTAGTGGTTCGAATTCCATTGTAAACTAAAGGACCCGGGCCATTTATCAATAGCGTACAAATATTGATAGTGGAGGGGCAAACAACCTAAAGAAATGCATAATAAGATAACTATACAGCAATTTTAACAAAACAAATTTTAAATACTGCATTTCGTTTTAAGCTATTTCTTGTATTTGATTTAAACCATCCAATTTTTAAGGAATATAAATCAATAGTGCAAAATACATTCTGTCTTCTATAAAATAAAATACAATACATTACAATTATTTTGTATCTTTCTTTTCTGATAATTATGTAAAAATCAAAATGTAAGAAAGAAAATATTTTTCTATCAAATATTTTCATACAAAAGTTGGTTGGTTTAAAGTTTGTTTTATATTTTTTCTTTGTTTGTAAGATATATATATATATATATATATATATATATATATATATATATATATATATATATATATATATATATATATATATATATATATATATATATATATATATGTATGTATTAAATGTCTTCTTTTTTTCGTTAAATGTCTGAAACTTCCCTTTTTCTTTTTTTAGAATATAATATTTTAAATGTGTAATGTTAGCCATTTCGGCTTACTGGAAATACTTTGGCTGGCAATAATTTTTTATGGTCTGTAAGAGATTTTATTGCAAGAAAATCTTTTTGATGATAAAGTAAAATAAAAATATGAATTCCGGTGTTCAGGCTGCTTGGAAATATTTTTGCAAGTTTTAAATATGTTTCAAAAGACTATTTAAATACTCCTATTCGCTTCCTATAAATAGTTTATTACTTTCTATTATTCAATAATATTTAAGTAAGCTAAAATAAAAATATCGCCAAATCATAAGAATGCTTTCACTTTGATTTAAAAATAATTTGAATATCAAAATCATAATATTATATTAAAATTATAATGAAATCGTCATCTTAAATATGTTTAACAAACTTCCTTTTGAATCAAAGCACTCTGATGCAGCTTTTTGCTAAGCAAAGGTCTCACAAAATAAAAATTTAGTTTAAGAAGGAAAAATAATTTTATGTTACTAAATGTTGGAATAAATGGAACGAAAAGGCTTGTAAATAGTGGAAAATTCGCATTTAGAAATATTCAAAGAATTTCCTCAAATAATTTTTCTAACATACGAATGTTTTATTCTCCAAATCAACTAACTCCATTTTTAAATTTCATAAAACACTTTAATTAAAAAAGTTGTGCTTAATATATAACTGCCTATATTCTAAAAAAATTTCACTAATAATAAGATTAACAGCCCAAATATGTAAATGATATAAAAAAAAAATACTTAATCTTAAGAAACATGATTCACCTTTTTTAATATTTTCCTTAACTTCTTGTTTTTTTTTGGGGGGGGGGGAATTAATCGATTTGGCAAATGAAGCATTCATATTGCCTTTACCCTTTATTTGCATGATATATAAATGTGACTTTGCACACCGGTGGTTTTACTTTCATTACTGGTTTAGTTTACTCTGGTTCATTACAATAAACTGTTACATTACTTTCAGTATTTTAATTTCAGGTAGAAATTTTGATTCATAATTGCAAGTTCCAAAATCATTGATTTTGAAGCAACTATTTTAAACAAACTAAATCTATACCCTTTGACGATACAGTGGCAAATTAGTACTAAATTTAACATATATTAGTAGTGAATAAATATTTTCATAATTTTATGGAATTTAATATTATTAATTCTTTTTTTTTCCTTTTCTTTCCTTTTTTTATTTAAAATCTCTTATTGCTATAATAATATCCCACTTTTTTCCTGTTAATCATCTTCATCCATAAAGTATTCTCTGTTTCCAATATTTTTAACATTGCATTATTATTCTGATCATTCTGTTACAGTGATGCTTTGATGTTTTTCACGCAGTTTCAACTTCTCCTAATAAGTTGATCTTTAATTTTCGTTCTTTTTCAATCTTTTTTAAATGCTTGTAGTTCTTGTACTTTCTTTATTTTTATCTGTTAATAACTTACTTCTTGTCTATAAGTATATGTTATAGAAATAATATATAAAGAAATTTAAATACTTTACACTATCATGTATGGTTTATTATATTCTGTAGTTTCCTATGAGAAACTTTTGTTTTCTAATGTTTTCTTCATCCTAATTTATACTAACTTCTAACTTTTTTCAATTTTTTTTTTTTACTTAAAATTGTCGGGAACAGGATATTTATGTAATTTGTTCATTCTAAGGAAATTTTACATAAATGAATGAAAAATGCCTTTGTTTTTTCTCCTGTTTCCATGTCAACAAGTTTTTATGCATTTCAAAATTTTTCTTGTTTTTAATTTTTTCTGAATTTTTCTTTTTTGATTTTTTATAAAGTAATTGATTCCAATTTTATTCGTCTAATTATTTTCCTCTTTTCTAAGTAATTTAAGATCGATATTAAACGGGCTTTAAATTTCTTCATTGTTTACATTTTCATTTGTCACGTAGAAGATTTTTTAATGAATTTACATCGCTAAATAACTTATTTTGTTATTACCTAATTTACTTTATATATATATATATATATATATATATATATATATATATATATATATATATATATATATATATATATATATATATATATATATATATATATATATATATATATATATATATATATATATATATATATATATATATATATATATATATATATATATATATAAGTGTGTTTATGCATATTTTTTATTTCCATTATATTCATTCTAACGATAAATTTTTAAGGAAATTTAAATTTTCGTAAATGTTGACTTATATTACTAAAATTATGCAAGTTACTCGAACCATTACCTTCGAACTTCTTTAGTCAGTTGAAAAGTTGTTCTAATATCTCATGTAAGGAATAAAAATACTTGCTCGTATCTTTCTGGTCTTAATAGAAATTGAATTACAGTCTATTAGGTTTATCATACTACAGTAATTTTGCTCATTTTAATCAATATCCCAAGACCATCTTAGAATATGGAGTCTGTGTCTAAGATACAGCTTATGGAATTCTGCTTTGATCTCAGCCGTCCATTTTCATTTGAATCCGTGAATATAAGTGTGTCGACCTCATTGCTTCATGAATGTTGCGTGATTTAAACCCTAAAATTTTGTGTTTCACAATGTAGTCTTTTTGGAACGTTTGATGACGACATCAGGTGACAATAGTTTCGACTAACTGCATTGAAACATCGCAAACAGGACCACCTTCAATGGTGGAATCAACTACGAATTAGAATATAGAATTTGAAGATCGTGTTTTCAAACGAATCTCGATTCTATCTGCAACAATATCATCTACACATCTGTGTTTTAACAGCATCGTGAAAAAGACACATTGCCCGGCATTCGATAGTCTCAAATTACCCATTAAACACATAATTAAATCTTCTCTAGATAATGTATGCCATTGAATTCAGATCTAGGTAACTTCTTTTCCACATTAACGATAGTGTGTGAATGATAGCTATTACATTTCTGTTTCGCCTGTTACATTTAGCTATTATATTTTCTGTTACTGTCTGTTTACCAATAACACTTTTTATTTAATTATATCCTTTTTAAAGTGCTGTGATACTCTGAATCTCCCCACAATAATCCACGATTGTATTCAGCCGGTATTGTACGAGCTTTCTTTGATGCAGAAATCATTCCTCTACTTGCCTGGCCTTCATGTTCTCCAGACCTTTCCTCCATAGAAAATGGCTTGTCGATAACTGCCGAATATCCATTTTGCCTCTATAAGCGATGGATGAGGAATTATGGATTCATATTAGAACTTGATACCTCTTTAGTACTTTCAATCTTTGTTTGTTTCTATACCTCGGTGGTATTATTGTTCACAGAGGTGGTACTGTACGGATTTTTTAGAGAATATATGCTTCCAAATTTCTTAAAACTGTAATTACTGTGGTTTTACTTCTAGTATAAAACATTTATCCAATAATTTCATTTCGTTAATCACATCTCGACCGAATTATACATTTTAATATCTACCATTGAAATAAAAAGATACGTATATAAAATAATATAAAATAAATTTTTTTTAAATTAACTATACAATTATCAAATTCAATAACTTTTTTGTGTTTTAGTTTAATTAGTTATAGAGACAATAAATAACAATATTATTTTTAGAAAATGCTTATTACCACAGACATTGAAGTTGCAGAAAACTTTTAATCCGGGTTTTATTTAAGTGCTTTTACGTAGTTTATCGTTCAAAAGCAATTCCCTTAAACAACTGAATTATTACAAAATTTTTAAAAATACCCATAAATGCATTCAGCGTTTTGAAAGAAACAAAAGGACTCTAAGTTTTATTTATATGCGCGTTTCCTATAGTTTCCTGGCGAATTATATACATTTCATTTCTTTAAATGAGCTCAAGCTTCGAAGTATTCCCTCGAGATGTTCGAAGAGCGAGCGGGCCTCCCTAGTTCCGGAACTCTCCTCCTCCTCCATCCCTCACGTGATTAAGTATTCTTATCTGAAAGGTTGCTTCCCCCCTCCTCACCACGTCGGAAAGGATTTGCAGCTATTGATGGCTGCGTCGGGAAATATAAATTCTTTCATTCAAAGTTGCTATAACTGGAATCGAATGATACGTAAACAAAAGAGACTAAATGAGATTATGTATTAATTATAGCGAGCTAATGCTCTATTCGAAAGATGAAAAGTTAAATGAAATTTATGCTTTATGAAATATTGTCTCGAATAATACTGTGAATTTCTGCAGCATGAAAGAATGGCTTTTACCTCAAAGGCACAAACATTTCTTTTTCACTTTTATAATCCCTCTTTAGCTGTAGGCTCTTTCTGTAAGGATTATGTATAATTTTAAGGATTATCTGCTATTATTTTCACTATAGTAAAACAATTGATAATTTAAAGATATTAAACACCATCCTTTATAATACTCGTATAAAAGCTAATATAATTACAAAGTAAGTACATTTTTAATTCTAAGTCATTATGAAATAAATAACTATATGTTTTTACGATAGTATACAGATGGAGGACAAAATAATGCGAATACCTGTGAAATTATGGAAAATCTTTATTAATAGGGGGTTGGACCACCCTTTGACTGAAGTACAGATTTAATGCGACGTGGGATAGATTCATAAAGGTCATGGACAATATTCAAAGGAATATTAAGCCATTCCTCCTGCAGAGCGGTCTCTAATTCCGAAAGTCCGGATGGAGGTGGAAATCGGGAACGAAGTTTGGAATCCAAATATTCCCATAAATGTTCAATAATATTCAAGTCCGGAGACTGAGGGGGCCAGACGAGATGTTCAACTTCATCGTCATGCTCTTCGAACCATTCTTGAACGCACCTAGCAGAGTGGATAGGGGCGTTATCGTCTTGAAAAAGTGGTCGCTCTCCAGGGAATACGGTCTGGACAAAAGGATGTACATGATGCCCTAGAATGCTTAGATAGTGATTGGATTTGATCCTCACATGCAGAATAACAAGTGGCCTAAGACCGCGCCAAGATATCGCACCCCATACCATAATGGAGCCACCCCCATACTTCACAGTCGGCAAGAGGCATTCAGGATGAAACGCTTCTCCAGGCGTTCTCCAGACATAAACGCGTCCAGTCGTCTGAAGTAGAGTGAATGACGATTCATCTGACCATATTACCTGTTTCCACTGCTGTGGAAACCAGCCTTTGTGATATCTGCACCATTGGCGTCGCTTGAAAGCATTAGTTGCTGTCACCAAGGGTTTACGAATTGCCACTCTGCCATAAATGTTCGCAGCATGAAGTTCCCTTTTGACAGTTTTTGTGGAAACGGGGTCCTGGAGATGACTGTTCATTTCGGATGTTATCTCGGATAACGATTGCTTGTCCTTTCGGGCTATTATGCGCTTCAATATCCGCCTGTCCCTATCAGCAAGCTTTGACTTTCGGCCACTGTTGTGCTTTGAAGACGTCGTCTTACCCTCTTTCGTGTACGCCGTCATAACGGCTGATACCGTACTCTTTGCAAACCGCAAAAGGTTTGCTGTTTCCGTAACCGATGCTCCACTTAAACGCGCTCCAACTATCATTCCTCTTTGGAACTCTGACATGTCTGACATCTCAACTTATCTCAGACAGTTCGGTAGAAGCATGCAACTCAGGTGACTGCTGTTGAGGGACTTATACCTTCCCATCCACGCTCACTAGGTGTCAGACTTCTGTTGCAAGTGGCATGGCTGTGCTGCAGGTGTGAAATACGTCATACTTTTTCACAGGTGTTCCTATTATTTTGTCCTCCATCTGTATCTTTAATTAATTAATATATAAATAAAATCTTTACTCTCTACTTAAAAATATTTTGCCTAGAAAAGAATTTATAACGTTTGCATAAAATAAAGTAACAGGATGCCAGCCTTTGATTAACTAGAAATAAAAACTAACTTTTATACTTTGTAAATTTTAATGGCAACCTTTGAAATTAAAATGAGACATAATTATTACTGATTAGAACACTCCGTAAAGGTGTTTATGACGCTATACAGACAATTTAAATGTTGTAATATTCCACATTGCGGTCCTTTTACTGTTGAATTTAAATTGTTAATTCATTTAAAGTTTAGAATATTTTAAATTTTAATAAAGTTAAAGTTTAAATTTTTAATAAATTTAAAATATAATTAACACTGATTAGAACACCACGTAAAATTACCTTTGCCGCAATCTAAATAATTGATGTAACATTCCGCATCCGGACTCTTCTCCCTGTTTTTACCCACTACAATGTACACGTTTACCCTGCTTCCGAAATGCCATTAACAGGGAATACATTGGAACGCGGATGAAAATAGTTCCGATTTCAATATTCAATAACTTGTCAACTTAAAAGACTTATCAAACCTTAAACATCTCACTGTTAATTTATACTTTGATTTTCATTTCCCGATGCAAAACATTTTTTTGAGAAATTGTAAATAAAACTATTTAGTGATATTTAAATTTTTTTGCAACATTATAGAAGTTCATATTTTCATGTTAAGAAAGAAACCAATCAGATAAGAAATCTTTTCAGTTATAGTTGATTTCGATATGCTGCATACAAAAGATATTCAATGTCTGTTTTCACTGCATTCCTTTATTGAATGGAATCGAAAAGGACTATGCATTCAAAGTCCCCAAAATCTACTTATGCATCAGCCTTACCGCATAGTTACTTATTTATCTAAATTTAGTAAATATGTAATAAATCGGGTGTAAAGTATAAGTTCATTAAACCATCAGTAAAATTATGCAAAATATGTGCATTCAGTTAGTTAATAATAATCTAATATTCACCAGAGTAATGTTTTATTATTTTCCAAGAATATATAATCTATTATTATTATATCTGTCTATTATACTTTATTTTTATATCTTTATTTTTATGCATTTTATTTTTATGTAATCATTACATTAAAAGGAAAAACTGATTAATGTTGTATGTTGTAGTAGTGGTTGATATTCTTTTCATTATCTAGCCGAGTTACACAATTGCCAGGGATCCGGAAATATCCAAAATGTCCACCAAAAAAAAGAAGATATAAGATAAAGAGAGAGAGAGACAAAATAAGAGAAGATGTATGTAATATAATTACGGAAGTAAGTATTTACCATAATATTAAGAACTAACAATTTCTCGATCTGTAAAAAAAACATGAGAAAATTATGCTAAATACTTCACTAAATATTGTCATGAAAAATGCAAATAGTGTAAATATTTGATTGAATGTCTTGTTCTTCTGTTTGAGTACTTGTTTTAGTGTCTCATTATCGTTTAACTAGTGAAATTATTATCTAAGCAAATCTTATCCTGGGAAAATAGTAGTTTCCAGAGCTCAAAAATAACCTTATTAAATCTAAAATAGTTTGGTGACTTTTGGCAATATTTTTGGTGATTTGGGTGTTATTTTTGGTAACAAAAGATAAATTAACATTTTTATAGTTCCAAATCGGTAGAGCCAATAGGAACAAAGTTTCTACGGACTTGTAAAGTGAATGCTCTGGAATTTATACAGAAATATTGGCTCATCTATAGCAGCCAGGACTGGAGAAATCCTATCACTGCAACTATGCAGTGATTGTTAGAAAGTGAAGCCAGGCGCCAAGACATCGCCTCTGAAAGTTATCTTCATTTTCTATATCATAGAAACAGTATGTTTTTATTTTGTGGAAAAGATTCAATCTGAAATAATTATAGTCATTGTGTTTGAAAGAATTCTGAATCAAATGTTTATTTCAAAGAAAATTCGCTAGGAAAAAATTGTAACAATATTCAAATTTCAAAATGTAAAAATATTTTAAATGCATAAGTAATTTAAGCACTTTTATAACGATTTAACTTCTAATGAGAGTTCTCAATACATAAACAAATACTGAATTCATTGTCAATATAATCAACAACTAGATAATTCTTTATTAGTATAAAGCAGTGCACTTGTGTACAATTTTGTCACAGAAGCAAAATTTAAAAGAAATAATTTTAAGAAATTTATAGAACTTTTTGAGCTTATGTTTTACAAATCAGCTTTTTATTATTTCAGCAATATTAATTAAAAGAAAATATTTAATGTTGGCGTAAGCGAGGTAATAACCTTAAGATTCAAAAGGGATTGTTGATATTAATATAGAATTCTATTATTCATTAGGCCTCGGTAGCGCAGTAAGCAGCGCGTCAGTCTAATATTATTCATTAATTTAGGATTCCAGTATATTATAGAAATTAAAAATTTAAATTGCTCTTGCCGATTTAAACTACTTATAAAGTGAATCTTTTGTAATGCCTTTTACATTTTACTTTATCTGCTGTTCTATTGTCCATGTTAATGGCTTGAATCAAAGGAAAACGACTCCTCAAACCGATACTATTTTCCTTATATGAGAAATCGTTTTATAAACGAAATAAACTACTATACTATTCTCAGACATTCCATGGTGAACTTCGCCTTGTTTTCTGCCACTCAAGAAGGCAAGCAGTAAACTCGACGACAAGTGGGATTTACGAAGCCGTCTCAATACGATGTTACGGGGATGAAATCTTATCTGACGTCATGGATATTTTAAACCAATGAGAATCGCAATAAAATGGCGTACTTAGGATCCCAACTATAACAATAGAAACAACCACTTTATGCTGAAAAACAAAACTTTTATCATTTGACATTATTAAATTTTAAAATTTACAGTGAGTGTGCACAATTAACCTAATGTTCATAAGTATTTTTAATAAAAAATGTAGTATAATTAAAAGTATTTTATTCATTTTAATGTACTATTTACTTGCAATTTTATAAGCATTAAAAAAGGAGCTTAAAAAAGCGTATTTTTATCAAAATGTGTAGCATTTTCATAAAGTGAATACAATTAATGTTCATAAATATCAAATGCATTGCTAAAAATACGGAAGATTGTCCTGTATATCCTTAAACAACGTATGCTCGACATGGCATATTGACTTCAAGGTATTTGAAAATATTGGTTGATATTGGAAAATCTAAATATTGGATATACATTGACTTCAAGATACTTGAAAATATTTCAGAAAATAATTGATTTACTATTACCATTTGCTTTTGCACAAATTATGGTATACGTAAATATTATTACAACTAATTTTTTCAGTGACAATATAATAAATATATATATATATCGTTTTATAGTATATTTACACAGACGCTAAAATTTCACATTGTTTAATAAACCTGTAGGTGTGGTATGTACATAAGTTAAGAGAGAAAAATGTTAGCTCACAAATGGCAATCGCTTCAATGGAACGCGATTCTAAATGAACAAACATTTCTATTGTGTTATGTAGACTCAGTTGGCAGAAAATTACAGCTGGAAACGAAAACAGTAAAAGACTGAATTATATAAATATCGAAAGATAACTGTAAGAATAAACATTTCAAATTCAAATAATTTTAAACAAAGTGTAAACAGTAAGATTATTGAATAAATATATATATATTGTCTTCGAATCATTATATGTTTGGAGTTCAGTTAATGTGTAAATTTAAAACACATGATGTAGTAAATATTTATTAAATAATTTTTAATATTGCGAATAAAATTTTAAAAGAAATTTTCGAACAGGGTTTTAAATGAAAATTTGGAACAGAACTCTTAAAAGAACTTTTCAATCAAAAAATTCTAATAGAATTCTAAGAACTTTTCAAACAGAATTTAAAAATAGCTTGTCAAAGTTTAAGAATGAGCATTCTGTACGATTCAAAGGTTACTAAACTTCCAACCAAATTCCATGCACATCGGAATTCTTTATAACACATCACACACAATCAAGGATGTATAAATTTATCATACAAAGGAATCCATTTCGGCACAATGATCTTTAGATTCTGTTTATTTGTCAGTAGACAAAACGACTTAGTGATAAATATTACCAGAATCTTACTAAAAACTGTAAAATCCTAATATACGTAACATTTTAGTAGTTTCAAAATCATTATTAAAGGCTAAATGAAGCATTGGTGTTAGCCTCTAAACTACTGCCAACGTCAAAATGAAGCTTCTACGGTTTTCGCTAAGAATTGGCATGAGCAAAAATAATGAAAATAGTAATATCAAAATGATAAATACAGAATCATACCACAAAAGAGCATATAAATCATAAATGCCAAAAATGCTTAATAATATAACAAATTCTAAGTGACTAAAAAGTAGCAACCTCCCAACCTTGAAATATCAACAACTTAAGATCGCAAACTTTATCCTCCTTCCAAATGTTACCTAACATCGCTAATGAATGTCGGCAAATCCTTAAAATCGAACCTTAAATCTTCGAAATATTTTGAAAAAAAAATATATTTCAATCGATATATGTTAGTTGTTTTGCTGGCAAATTAATACTTTCAAGATGTCATACTGATGACCATATGGAAGTAATTAGAATTTTTCTTTGCACGACATTATTTCAGTTAAAACACAAAAAGCAATAAAATTAATTTATAAGATTCATTAAACTGAGAGTTACTGGAACAAAATACTTCCCAACATGGAAAATGCAAAACCAAGAAGGAGTTGCCAGAATATGACGAGACTCGGCAAAGAGAGAGAGACGGCAACGAACAATAAGTGATCTGTATTTCGAAATGGGCCATCCATACTATAGAATGAATACAAAGTCAGGTCAGTGGTTTGCAGGACCGCCGTGGTTGGCGATACACGCAGCAACAAATGTCTAGGCACAGAGTCAACGACAGTACGGATGGCGTCCTGAGGAATGGCTCACCATTCCTTGTCAACCACTTGTCAAAGTCCGTCTTCTGAAGGTGTTTAAATTCTAGCATTAATTTTTTCAGGACGAGATCTGCGATTCCCCTCATTTTTTTTAGACATTTTGAATATTTTCCGATTTATAAAGATTGTCTATCACCGCTAGATAATCCCGAGATTAACAACAACTCTTTCTGCTTATAGATAAAAATATTCTGTTCATTAAAACTCCCAAAATATATCTTGAGCTAATAATTCCCCAAATCCAAATTTTATATTATTAAACAAATATTTCATATTATTTACCGAACCATCGCATTGTCATCTGCTTATAGTGAAATAAGTAAATTTTTAACATTAAAATTATAACAAAAGTTAAATATATTATACAAATTCAATCGTCACACTCTTAAATTCTCTCAACAAACAAATTAAAAAAAGTTTTGCTCCCTAAAAAAGGCTAAATATATGTTAGACTGATGCTTTCCCTAATCCAAATTTGCGTTAATTAAATACACTTTGGAATAATTAGTTTCTTTCTATCATTTTTCCATTTATCTCACTGTCACCTATTTACAATGAAGTAATTTTTTTATATCAATTTTACAATGGAATATATTTGTTTTAAAATGAAAACAAATCATAAAATTTATTTATTATATGACTGACAATTTAATTAATAACCCACATTTAACTACATTTTTTAGTCAAAACAGATTATCTTCTAATTAAACTTGTTTTAACTTAATTGAACAGAAGAGAAGAAATTGTTCCTCTAATTATCCAATTTCCTTTGATATCTAAACAATTTGCTTTCTTAAAAAATAAAAAATATAAAAGATATTCCAAAGTTATCATTTTCCACGCGTTATTGTTAATCGCACACTCAGCAAAGTTAAACAGTTGTTTTTATCAATAAGAGGAATTTTGAAACAAAAAAGAAAATGATTAATGATATTGAGATCGTTCGAATATTCCGTTCTTTAATCATTTTCCAATTGGGAGTGAGAAAAGCAACCATCTGGTCGAAAAGAAATCACGTGATCATAGTTGCTTGTGTTCTACTCATCTGTTGCCATACGAAATCCCATTTCAGCAAAATAAGAATTTGGATGTTAATTATATATCCCAATGCTCAAAACACAGCTACTTAAACTTCAAAAATGAAAGTTTTTACAATACATTCAGTCGAGTGAAATGAAAGCATCTAATGTAATGACATTTGATTCATTAAAATTTTTCAACTAATTTGTTTTGCGTAATAAACAAAAGTGACTCAGTTGAAGGCTAAACGAAAATTTTTTCATGGAACTATTCATTAAAAAACTTATTTTAAAAATAATTTGCAAATTTATGCTAATTGAATGCCATGAAAAGGGTTATTTAAAACTTAATTGTAAAATGTGTTTTAGAGTTATTTGAATCTAGAGAATATATTTTACAATAATTCCATCAATTCCATTTCAGAACTACGCATAACAATTTCTGGGTACATTTAATTATATTAATTATCATTGTACAAGATTTAGCCATTAAGTAACCAACGGCTAAGATTGTTTCATTAGGCATTTAAATATCCACCTCGTTTATTGCCTTTTTTAAAAAAACTTTTAATTTATAATGGGTTTCAATCAAGTGCAACAAAGGAAAAAATTGGACAACTCACAAGCACCCACCCCGAAAGAAGGTCATTTCATTCTGTATAATATCAGAATGATTCATTGTAAAAACTCTTTATGGGATCTCTAACATTTCTTTCTTCAATGCAAAGTCAACTACCAAACTTTTAATGAATAAATTTTTCCTCGTCTAGAGACAATACATCATCTTATATTTTACTTCATTTAGATTATAATTACTTCCAATATAGTTACAATTTCTTCACAAATATATAAATTATTACGTGAATAAAATTTAATTAAGAATTATGTAATCTGTGTAGTTTTTTAGTTGAATAAGTTTTCATGCCAAAATTTAAGAAATAATCAAAAGTTAGCGAAACTATTTAATTTTTTTTACATTTGAAATTTCAAAAATTAGAAAGATTTTAGATGTCCATTAGGGGTGTTCAAATTGATTTCGTTATACGGTTAAAAAGTTTCTTGTCACTAAATATATAAATTCTTTTCCCTAAATAACAGAATCTACAATAATTTCTATTTGAAAACAATTCTGTACTTAAAAAGCAATCTTATAAGTAGAAAATACATAAACAAAAAAGAGTCGCAATAGTTCAGAAATTTAGCAAGATTCAAATTGACAAATACTGACTAAAAATTTTATTTTATGTTATATAAATGCAATCTACTTTACTCTTTGCCGCCCAACTTGTCTTGTGGTCAGCGTGTCTGACTGCGGATAGAGAGGTAATGGGTTCGAATCCCGGTTCGGGGATGGATGTACTTTCTCTATCTATCCTGTCTTTATCCTTTCCTTGTGTGAATGTGTTGTGAATGGTTGCCTACCCTATAAACGGGTACCTATAGCATGCGTGTACAGAGGAAATCGGACTCCACACCTAAATATGGTTCAGTTGGAAAAGTGGAGCAGCGCACCCTATATTGCCAGCCTAGCTGGCACACGAAACAACAACTTTATAATGAATGCCTATTTTAATAAATTTATTTTATTTTCCAAATTATTGACAACAGCAATTCCAAAAAATACATGTTTAACCTAATATTTTACTGTTACAACAAAACACGAACAATTTGCAATTGTTTATACAAGACAATTTTTAATTATTTCAAGACTCAAATTGTTCACGTTATTGATACAATATTTTTTAATTAAATAAATAGCAACATATTATTGATACTGTATTTTGAAATGATAACTTGAAAATTCATTTTTTAATTAGTTATTTTATAGAATATTTTTCATAAGCTTAATTGTGTGTGATTATTAAACGCAGAAAATTCAAAACGCAAACTATTAAGTACTTTCGAAGCAAAAATTTTTTCACAATTATTAACCTAAAATAATTAGATGAATATTTTTCTGATTATATTCGCAAAGGAATGGAAAACAGGTTATCACACAAAACCCTAAGTGGAGATGACAATTTTGATTTTTTACCACTTGATTTATTTATCAAGCGAGAAAAATTGTGATTTAACGAATGTGCTTCTAAGAACATGATTTTGATGTTCTGTTGAAAACCAACACTCAGTTATTAAATCTCTTCTAGTTCTCCACTTGATATACAGAATATTGAAACGTAAATTTCGAAGTGACAAGAAGTTATCAATTTAAAAAAATTCCGTTAAATAATATTTATAAGACCATCATCAATTACATAAAATAACTATATAATAATAATTGATGTAATAATAAATGATGTATTGATGTAAAATAATTGATAACAAAATTGAAATGATAATTGAGAAATGATACTTCTGATCAATATTCTTAGCGATATTTCATTAAAGCATGTTTTAAAGTCTACAGGAGTATTTCGCTTTTCTAGAAAAATTAGTAGTATTCATTTCGCATTTCTTCCTCAATTTAGTATCGTCAATATTTTTTTCAAAATTTTTTTAAAGAGAAAATATTCCTTCATTCGAACAAAAAATTAAGATAAATTATTACCATGTTTGTCAGTATGAAAATTGAATTTTACATCTTAACCACTGAGAATTTCTCACATTAATAAGAAACTCAAAATATTTCATTCATTTTTCTTTTGCTTATAAGCTACAAAAATCAACTTCGTAAAGTCTGCAGTGGAAATATAAGTGGAAAAAAATTCACTCACACAAAATATTCGATTAAAGAATGTAACTTGAGTTCAAATGATCTTTGTAATGTAATATTCGAACTTCATTTCTACGAAATTTTCTTTTACCGTAGAAATTTCTCTTGAACATATTGGTTTTTCTTTCACATGATCCAAGACAAAATATTAATTATCATAAAATTTTAAAACGAAAACAGCTTCAAACTGCGTGTTTATTTCATTGCTTCGGTAAACAACGTTTCAAGAGAGCAGAAGAAGGAAATGGCGCACCATTCATATAATCTTATAATTTAAGTATTCCTTAACGAAACAGTTAGTTAACAATAATGTAAAAATGTTAGATAATCTAAGTAAAATGAATTTCAATTAAAATTCAATTATTTAAGTAATTTTATTTATAAATGCTTAATTTTGATTTCTTAAATAGAATTTATTTTCAGTAAAAGGTTATTTAAAGTTCTTAAAAATTTACTATAATTGTCTAAAAAAACTATATTAATAAAGTAATGAAAAAATCATTTTCCATATATCGAGACTAAAATATGTTATGCTATTGTTGTGGCTTATGGCACTTGGACACAAGCCAAACTCACTCTGCCGACGGCTATGCGAATTTAATTCAGTAGGGTGGGTCTTTCGTTCAACCAAAGCACCACGAAGATGAATGTACGACTTTGCTCAAAGACTCCTCCGACAGAGGGCACCACCAGAGGATCCACTCCTCGATTTTGACATTGATCTGCAGGGAGAGGAAATTTTCTCCAGACCATTACACCCATGTTAACTGCAAAATATGTTATAAATGTTGTTCTCACATTTATGCGAACGCACTAAGAAAATTATTCTTAGAATTAAAAGAATTTTCTAAGATACTATATAAAGTATTCTAAGAATATCTTATCAAATAAAAATATAGTAAGTTATCAAATATCCGAAAGCTCTTTTATTGTACTTCCCTTTTCTTTGAAAATGCTTACTTAAATTTTTGTTGGATACTCATGTTTGACCTTGTCACTTACAGTGAATGAAAATTACGAGGAGCTTGGTGACAAGGAAATTTTTCAAACCCCTTTGTCTTAGGGTACAATCCAGGGCTCACCTGTACCGTTATCTACATATATATCACAATCGCTGCAATAATAAAACAAATATTGTAGCAATCAATCGAATATTTGATGCCAGAATTTAGAAGCATTTGTAGTGTTTGTGGCGACAGTATTAGAGAAATCTTGGTACTCGAGAGCAGGTATGAAAACCCTGAAAATATAGATAAAATACGAATTATATTTCAAAACACGTTCAAGACAACAAACCTGACAAGTTTCACAAGAGCAAAGAATCAATAACATGTTCAATAATTTTTCATTTGCTTAATATTTCTCTTTGAAATATCCTGCATGATTTAGGAACTACCATCAAGGAAATATTAAATATGCTTGATAACAAAATCAATTCTAAGTAATTCTCGAAAACTGGTAGTGATTCGGTTGAAGTTGATAAGAACAGTACCTACAATGTTTTTGTTAATCTCTATTACCTAACCTATTGTTTTCACTGTCTACTTTTTAGTCAAATTTTGCACAATTGACTAATAAAATCCTCATAATTATTCAAATGAATATGAGATTAAATAGTGAGATAAAAAATATATACACCTCTCTCGGAATTTTTACAAACCTCGGAAAGTAAACAATGATACAAAAAATATGTGAACTAAATGGAAAGAATCCTTGTATATTCCATTGAAATATAGTTGATTCATATAAGAAGAATATTTAATTTCCTGTGACATGATGCTACATAGTAAAATTATTCGCATAAATTTCCACCATTTTAAAAATTTAACACTTTTTAGTATTTTTTGAAATGAAAAATAAACACTACAAATTGATGATATAGATATTGTGACCATGAAACAAATTAAACACTATTACTTTGTTTCTCAAAATGTAAACGTAAACAATAGAACCTCAATAGGTACTTTTATAAAAATGAAGTGTTACATTTTGATATGAACATATATTAATTAGCGTATTCATGATCTTAATAAATGTAATTTCTCTCAAATAAGTGTATTCACAAACATATTTGAACCAAACAATAAACGGGAAAATTTAATCGAAGAAATTAAGTTAGATCTAAGTAAGATTTAATAAAATTCTTATGAACTTTTTTTCTGTCAAAGTAAATGGCAGTAGAAAAAAGCAATGAAAAATATGCTGCTCTAATATTGAACAATGAATGAAATGTGCTTACAAAACATCACTGGAGATTCTTTAATTAAATAACATTAATTAAAGAATCTCCAATCTTTAATTAAACAAATATCAACATATTATTGATATTGTATTTTGAAATGAGTATCGTTAGCTTGAAAATTATAGATTGTAAACCTAATGTTTTTATATAAAGCATATTTTATAGCCTCAAATTGCTCATAGTTTTGAAGTTTAATACATTGTACTTCTTAAGTGGGTATTGGAAAGAAAAATTACCTCTTGAGAATATTTTTATTCCTGTATTTTTTTTTACCAGAGAAATGTACCAAAAAAATAATATGTTTAATCCTTATGTATTTACACATTGATGTAGAATACAAGAATGTAAGAGCATATTGTCATTCCACCGTCTTCGAATTACTATTCACAGACTCAATCAAAAAGAAAAAATATTTGGTAACCAATTATTTCTCATTTTGCAGAAAAATTAAAAATAGGCGAAAATGCAAATTTCTCTTTTTTCGAACTTCCTTCATGTGTTCATTGAAAAATTATAAAACTTATTTTATATACTTCTTTTGCGAAGAAAATAAAAGAATACACATTTGGTTTTCTTTGAATTTCCATTCATGGATTCAATCTAAAAGAAAAGAAAAATATTTAGTTTTCCTTTCTTTACCTTATTTTTCAAAAAAAATTAGAAATGGAGAAGGTACAGATTTCGCTTTCTTTGAATTGCAATCATAAATTCAATGAAAGAAAAATATATAGTCTCCACTTTTTTCTCGTTTGAGAGGAAAATTAGAGATATAGAATATATCATCATCATTCATGGCGTGCCAGCCCAGGGTGGACCAAGGCCTTCTGAACAAGTTTCTTCTACTGGCAGCCAAACTCCTCCAATTTTTTGTTCCAAGGACCCTACAGTCTTCTTCGACTGCATCCACCCATCTCAGCTTGGGTCTTCCTCTTCTTCTTACGATATAGAATATATATTTCTCGTTTTTCGAATTTACCCCTTATAGATTCAATTGGAAAAATTAAAAAAATATTTGGTATCACTTTTTTCTTATTTGCTATCAAAATAAAAATTTGAAGATGCACATTTCACTTTCTTCGAATTACTTTTTATGGACTCAATCAAAAAAGAATAAATTTGATCTTTTTTCTCATTTGCGGGGAAAATCAAAAATACTAGATACATATTTATCTTTCTCCGAATTACCATTCATAGATTCAATCAAAAAAAAGTAGAATATTTGATATTTAGTTCTTTTGCATTTTTAAAAACTAAAAGTAGAGAAGAAGATACACATTTCACTTTTTAAAATTCTACTCATAGATTCAATATATAAATGTTTAGAAACCCTTTTTTTCCAAATTTTAAGCAAAATTAGAATTTAAAGATACACATTTCTCTTTCCTCGAATTACCATTCATAGATTCAATCAAAAATAACAATTGATATTCCGTTTTATCTCATTTCCCAAAAAATCTAAAAATAGGAAAAAATAAAAATTTCGCTTTTTTCGAATTCCCTTCCCAGATTCGATCAAAATGGAAAAATATTTGGTGCCCCATTCTTTCTCATTTACGAGGAAATTTAAAAATGTGATATACAGATTTCTCTTTCTTCCAATTACCATTCATAGATTCAATCAAAAATAAATATTTGTATTCCATTTTATCTCATTTCCCAAAAAATCTAAAAATAGGAGAAAATAAAAATTTAACTTTTTTCGAATTCCCTTCCCAGATTCTATCAAAATGGGAAAATATTTGGTGCCCCATTCTTTCTCATTTGCGAGGAAATTTAAAAATGTGGTATACAAATTCCTCTTTCTTCGAATTACCATTCATAGATTCAATCAAAAATAAATATTTGTATTCCATTTTATTTCATTTCCCAAAAAAATCTAAAAATAGGAGAAAATAAAAATTTCGCTTTTTTCGAATTCTCTTCATAGATCCAATCAAAATGAAAAAATATTTGGTGCCCCATTCTTTCTCATTTGCGAGGAAATTTAAAAATGTGATATACAGATTTCTCTTTTTTCGAATTACCATTCATAGATTCAATCAAAAATAAATATTTGTATTCCATTTTATCTCATTTCCCAAAAAATCTAAAAATAGGAGAAAATAAAAATTTCGCTTTTTTCGAATTCTCTTCATAGATCCAATCAAAATGAAAAAATATTTGGTGCCCCATTCTTTCTCATTTGCGAGGAAAATTATAAATGTAAGAAACACATTTCTATTTCTTTTAATTATTTATAAATTCAATCAAAAGGAAAATATATTTGGCATTCCTTTTTTATTTTGCGAGGAAAATTAAAAATAAAACAGGCTGAACATTTCTCTTTCTTCTAATTCCATTCATAGATTCGATCAGATTGAAAAGAAAATTATTTCTTATCACTGAAAAATTTGTACTTCAAAGTTGGCAGTGAATTTTCTTCCAATAATTTAATTTTTCCTTACCGGAAATTTTTTTCCTTTTGATATCTTTTATATGCTATAGATATGGATTCAATAAGAACATTTTTTAATTTAATATCTTTTGATACACATTAATAATTAAAGGACTTTAATTTGTCAAATATTCTTGCAAAAAGTAGGGATTTTGATAAATGTAAATCTAACAGGAAATTTTATAATATTTTTAATACTAAAACATCTTGCTTTCAAGTGTGGGTCTGTTGTTGTTTCGTATCCTCTCTGTCCAGCTACTGCTAGATAAAGTCCATGAGATTATTAACCCTCAAGATGTGTTGTCGTGGGAGTGTTGAAGACAGTCCAAAATATCTTCCGCGGAAGCATTTTTGAAGCGCACCTGTTGCATGAACTGTGCAGTTATTATTATTATTTTAAGTATTTCTTCTCCTGGTTAGTCAAAAGTAAAAGAAATTACTTTCATTTTCTTGAAAAAGATAGTAGCTATTCTCTTAAAGGTATTATGTCGCATTTTTAAAATCGAAATTATTCTTATCTTACATAATTATAGAGTTATTTAAAATAAACCTTATAATTATAGATCATTATATGACTTAGACTAAGCAATACTTAAAATATTTTTAAAATATAAAATTTTCTGAAAGTAATTATTATATAAAATTTCCATAATATTTTATAAAAAAATCTTGTTTCGTATAAAATTCTTGTTGAAAGTTTTGTAAAATTCTTCTTTCTTAATGAAATAATTTGTTAATATGTTTTGTTTTGTATCCAAAATATGTAATTCTTCTTATTCTATTTTCACATTCGATTTCATTATTGGTTTCAGTTAAGCGCAATCGAGCTAATTAAATTAGCTGTTTAGAAATTTATCAGTAATTTTTGCCAATACAAATACTTATAGTGCATATAATAATGCGTAATTTAAAACATTTTCAATATTAATATTCAAATTTTATCCTTAAACCTTGCATTACATGACTGAAGTTAATGATGTTCAAATTCTTGTATATAACATATCTGATCCGACATTTTAGCTTATTGTGTGTGAAAGCATGTTTCTTGCCACACAAAAAACATTACAGAACCAGTAACTAAATATAATTATATTGTATCATATCTTCCGCCCGAAACTGCATCATTAATTCATGATGTACTAATAAAACCGGATGCAACCGATCTGTACAAGCAGATTAAACATTATTTAATAAACCTCTAATGAGAATCATCAAGAATTTTGTAATCTTTTATTAAAAAGAGTATTAGGATCACGCAAACTATCAGAGCTTTTACGAAGTTGAAGCGTTACGCCGAATCAAATAATGTTCCCGATAAACTAATATAAGAATTGCTCTTGCAGCGATTGCCATTGAATATTCAAATTATTTAACTGCAGTTTCCAACCTAATAGAGTTGAGAAAGATGCTAAAATTTTGGACCGTATCATCTCCGTTACGCCATCTTTTGTTGAAACGTTTTCAATTTTCAAAACATACGAATCTTTTCAAAAATAAAATATTTCGTAAAATTGGAAAATTAAATGAACGAATTGATTAACTTACCTTTTCTCGTGGTCACTCACACTATGGCCGTTGCCAAACTATTAGTGAAAGAAGTAATTCCCATAATTGAGATTTTTCAATTTATACTAATATCACAGGCATTTCGAAAAAAATATGAAGGGATGATAGATGAATTAGACCTTGTGTAAATCAAATAAAGGAATGCAGCAAAGAATAAAAGCGACATATTCTTTGCCTATAGAATCCCGCCATCTGTTCTTTGGTGAGCGGACATTAAATGTTTCATTTTAGGTCGATACAGGCTCAGATGAGTCTTTAATCACTGCTGACAATTATCAAAAGCTAATTCTTCAACAATTAAAATCTGTGGATAAAAAACATTCTCTCTCTCTAAATTTTAATTTCAGAAGAAAATTTACTTTGACATTCCTAATAGCTAATTTTAACTCACCCATTTTACGAACTAAACTTCTTATTTTGAAATGGTTCCAGATCTTAGGCCTCAATGTCTTAAGAGATTCCAAAACGAAACTTCAATTCATTGCTATTTAAACTTTGCCGATCTTCATTCAGCTCAAATTTTCATTCTTAAATATACTCCCGCAGTTGCAAAACCTCGAAAGTTTGCTCCTGATATTCTTTAACGTTGCAAAACCTAAATTTCAAAATGTGATACACTTAGGCCACGTAGACCTTCAAGAAGTAGCAATGTTTTACCTCTGCATATGTACCTTAGAAAAATGAAATTGCAGATTAGCCTTTGCAGCTCATTTGTTACATTTTAACGTTTTACAGATGAGGTTACACTCGATATATCAAGTGCTTACGGTTTTGTCGATGACGAATTAATTGCTTCTTAAAATCTGCAAGAGCATTCAACATTTAAAAACTTTATTTTACAAATTTGCAGAATATAGGTTATGTATTATCACTTCTAAATATACTTTTGTTGCTTCGTCAATAAATTTTCTACGTTTTAATCTTTCCGAATAAGCAATTTAATCTTCATCCGATAAAGTTAAATGCATATTAGACTTTCCTAAACCAGAATTTTAATTTGAATGCAAAGATTCTTAGGAATTTTTAACTTTTATATATGCTTTATAACTAAGGCCGCACATATACTTGAACTGATTGTTCAATTTTCCAAAGGAGATAGAAAATGAAAAGAAATTTCATTCTGATGCTCTTAAATTATTTGAACAACTTACATGGAACAAAAATATGGAACAAGCTTTTACTTTCATGAATATTGCGATTGTCAATTCCTTTCTTCTAAAACACCCTATTTCAGGAGCTCAGTTGAGCTTATCAGTCGAAGCCTCAGATTTTCTATTGGAGGTGCTATAAGCTAGTTATTACTTTATATTTAGATACATAGGAATCTATTAGATACTAAATACCTATTAACCTGTTAGATATTAGACACAATTAGATACATGGGAACCAGTGACCTTCTTCTCAGTGAAGCTTAATAATAATCAACAAAAATAGTCCATTTAGGACAGAATCATTTGCAGTTTATTCTGCTATAAGAAAATTCAAACACTTTATTTCGATTATGTTTGACGATATTAACTTCATGATTAATGCTTCCTTTTCAAATAATGCGATAACGAATTCAACAAAAACAATGAAATTCATTTTAATAACTGGGGAGGTAATGTTGCTCCCGCGCTGGTTGAAGAACGAGACCTTTTCCTTCCGCCGTGTGCGTGAGCTACCGCTCTGGTACCAGTGAAAGTGTACAAATGGCACCACTCCACACTTGTTAAAAAGCCGAAATTTTATGATATACAAACCGTTGACTGACACCTTTAAGCAAACCCAGAATAAATGCTCTCCCAGGAAAACTCGCCATTTATATTTTATTTCTCGATATTCAACTGAGATCAGACTGTGGAGGATTGATTGCTGATGTACTCAGAAAAATTGAAATTGATTCTATAACAAAACCACCAAAATTAAATTCTAAGGAATTTACAAAATCAGAAACTAATCCAGATATCCGAAGTTTTCTGCAGTCTAATAACACCTCTCTTGAACAGGAACTAAGACTTTGTTGCCATTTTTTTTTCATTTCTAATCTATGTGTAACATTTCAATTGGAACGCCAAGTTCTTTTGCCCCATTTTCTTTCCGTACATTGATTTTCGACCGTTTGTACAACTTTTCTCCCTCTGGAATAGCAGAAACAAGAAAACTAATTTATTCCAGGTATGCTTAATCTAATATGAAACGATAAATGAAACAATGGGTTCAAATGTTGTGAATCGTCCCAATGGTCCAAGGTGCAGAGACATACGAAAACGCTTTTAGGCACTTTCTCTCTCCCAGATGCTCGTTTCACATAAACTTTGTTGACCCACTACATCTCTCTAGTGGTTATAATTATCTTCCCCAGATGACCAGAAGCTATATTTATTCCGAATATTCTTGTTGCGAATTGCGAACATTGTCGAATTTGCGAACAACAAAGTGCGAAACACTGATTGCAGTGTAATATTCAACAATTGTATCTCACGCTCTGAGTGCCTATTTACCCCTGACCGAGGACCCCAACTGCGTTCAGCTATGTATTCTGAATTTATTCGCATGTTTGATTCAGAGAGGATTTAAAGATCTTCCTATCATCCGATTTCCAACGGAATTATAGAGAAATTTCATCGCCATCAAAAATCAGCAATTAAAGCTCTTGGAAATGATAATTGAACAGAAATAATCCTGCCATTCTTTTCGACATTTGCACAACGGTTAAACAAAACTAGCAAATTTCTTGTGCAGAGCTTGGGTATGACTACTACTTTTTGTGTCTTCCCGGTGACTTGTGGACATAACAGTTATTCCCTCATGTGACATGTATTTTATCGCTAATCTTCGAAACGTGATGCAACAACTGAATCCTGTAGCAACATCTGCCCAGTGCACCGATGGATTTTATATACATCCATCGTTGAAGTCAAGCACAATGTTTTCCTAAAAATTGATAGTGGGCGTTCTCTATTGTGTCAACCCTATCTTGGTCCATGAAACTTTACAAAGAGTTTACAAAATTTTTACCATTGACATTATATGAAAAAATCTACCGTTTCTCTTGACTGTGTAAAACCAGCACATCTTCCAATATAAATTGTGTTTCCACAGAACACTGCGATTAGTGGCAATAAACCACTACCTGATGATAAAATTTCATCAGCCGGTAAATTGCACAAAATTGTAACCAGATCAGGGAGACACGAATATTTTCCAAAGAGCTTGGATATTTACAATACTTATTAACTAGCTTATTCTAATTAATTCTGCTATTTATTGATTTGAAATCTTATAATCTTTTATATATATATATATATATATATATATATATATATATATATATATATATATATATATATATATATATATATATATATATATATATATATATATCGTTCCATCATACTCAATGCCCTCTGTCACTGGAGAAATACTCTGTGTTGAATCCCAGAATTTGAGCCATAACGCCAATAAAATTCTTGTAACCTTTTTGTAATGTAACATTTTTATATAAGTTTCTTTAAGAATCCTTTGCTTAGAGTATGTTGTATTTTTGTATACAAGGGGAAAAGTAGAACGTCTGTGTGTCAGTAAAAGAATACACAATGAATAAAGTTGTTAATGGAAACACACATTGATGATGTTTTTATCTTTATGTAACATATTATTCACCTCACTTTTAAATAAGTAAATATATTAATATAATTAGTAAATGTAATAATGAAATTATTTATTAACATGCTTACATTAATAGATGTTTCAATGCTTATAGTTTCACTTGTACTTTCACGGATATTTATTAAGTTTAGTGTTATTCAGTAATCATTTATTTCTATGGCTCCTGCGCCAAAGTCCTAATGGAAAATCAAGAGGAACTGGCGTTACTTTATTAGTTGCTTCCGATCTTGTTTAGCCGTTTCCTTTCGTGTTTCACGCACAATAATGCTAATATTCAGTAAGCTCAGGGAAACTTTTGTACCACAATCCAACAACAGGTTCCGTAGAAATAAAAATAGTATTTTTTTATCTGCAGTAAAAAATTAAGTTTTACCACATTTTTAAAAAAACAATTTTTGTTTCAGTTTCGGCCATAATGCGTGTATGAATGTAAAATTGCCGTCTCTGAAGATATGAGTTTTTAAACTTACTAATGGTATGGAGAAGTCTATGCTCCCGTATCTTCCTCTTGAAGATAGATGGCGCCCCAGACGTACAAACACCATCATTTCGAAATGAATCACTTTCGTATAAATAACAAACCACCAAGTAAATATTTTTCTAAAAGAAATTTCAAAAGCTCTATCAAAGAATTTTCCATACTCTTGAACGCATTTCATCAAACTATTATGTAATCAAAGAATTTCAAAATAAATTAAAATAAACATAAAAGAGATTGACAAGTTGCAATTAGGAAAAATACCCTGGTTCATACTTAGTGTATTTAATATTTAAAATTCTGCTCTAACAATAATGGACATTAAACAGAAAATTGTACTGTTTATATACACTTTTATCTTGTTTTTTTCATAAACTTGAGAAAATTACTTCAAATCTCCTTAAGTGATTAAGGAGTTCGTAACTACTTTCATTTTCAAAAATTTACGTAATCATTTAGCTTTGTTACAATTGTCCTTTTCAAACAGTTACTAAATACGTATTAAGTAAATGATTCAGCCCCATGAAATAACATAAGTTTCGAACAAAATATAAAGAAAGAGGAAAAAAATTGGCTTACAGAATGACTGCTCTTAATCACATAAAGAGGAGATATTACTAACTGTGTCTTATATCGATTGTCTCTTATTTATTTATTACTCGAGGGAAAATTGATCGCTACTTACCAGGTTTGAAAAAACGAACTTTTCCAAGTTTTGAAGTGGCTATTAACTCCATCAATATTACCGAGAAGTATGATTGTAGGATCTTGAAAATTAATCCGAAATCGTCGGTGTATTTTTCATTTCAATTTTTAAAATAAAAATGCGGCAATAATGTCGTCGTTTAAAGGGGATGGAATGAAATTACGAATTAGTCTTTTATATCCGTGAAGAGACGGGGAATACTTAATGAATACTTTGTGATCGTAGGTCTGAGTAAAAAGTTCTACTTTTGAAAAATATTTTAAGGATTTCTAAAGTCTCCCTAATTTGATAATCGATTCGAGAAATGGCTGATAAATAAATGTTTTTAAATTATTATATTGTAAAAGTAAATATATTTGTTTCTATTCTAGCTTCCTTTTTTTTATTCAACAAAATGTTGAACTCCGAAAAATCAAGAGTTTTAATACATTCTTTCTTTTTCTCTTATACATTGTGATTACGATACATCTTTGCCTTTAAATTAATCGATAAAACATTCAGTTCATATTTCGCTGTCGACTTCATTTTTTTTATAATAAAAGTTTTATTACATACTTTCATGTAAACTTATTTTTGATTTTATTATAATGTAAATGGGAATTACATTTAATAATTCTATAAATAAATGTATATATGTGCGTAATAATTTTACACAAATTATTCACATGCACACAATTTCTCAAATTCGATATATTTTTACAAAAAAAACATTTATCGAGCATTTTTATGCTTTTAAAATGTATTTCATTGGGGATACCTTTAATTAAAGTTTAATGTAAGAACATTAAAATACTAGAGATAAAACTGCGGAAAAGGTATGAAAAGATCAGGTGCTGTATTTTAGAAAATACAGCCAGATATAATTATCTTATACTATTCACTAAATTTTTAATAGCGGTATTTGCAACATTTTAAACATAATATTTCTGTAACTTACAAAACAAAAGTGAAAAAACAAACTTATTAAACAAGTTACAAGTAAAGAAAGCCGCCCAACTTGTCTAGTGGTCAGCATGCCTGACTGCGGATAAGGAGGTCCTGGGTTCGAATCCCGGTTGGGGCATGGATGTACTTTTCTCTCATCTATCTGTCCTGTCTTTGTCCTTTCCTTGTATGAACGAGGTGTGAATGGTTGCCTACCCTATAAACGGGTCCCTATGGCATGTGTGTAGAGCAAAGTCGTACTTTCACCTTCATGGTGCTCTGATTAAAAAACGAAAGACGCTCCCAGTTGACATAAATTCGCATAGCCATAGCGAGCTTGGCTTGTCCAAGTGTCATTAGTAACAACAACAAGTAAAATCCTAGTATATTTAATACGTTTGGCGTGATTTTCAAACATGTCTCCAAAGGCTAAATGAGTTTTTGATGCCAAAATGTTGTTAACAACAAAATTACATTTTCATGATTGTCGCCAAGAATCAGCATGAATAAAAACAGAGAAAATGGTCTTTTCAAAATGGCAAATGCATAACCATACCATGAAAAAGCATATAAATCATGAATGTGAAATTCTAAAACTCAATAATACATGGAATGTGTGCGTGCCCGCCCTCAAAATTATTATATCAGATAAGAAGTTCTGGAATATAGTTGACAGGAATAAAGTAGTTTTTTGGTTCTAGGTACTCTTGTGTGAATCATTGTTTTTGACAATGAATATCATAAATTCAAAATATCAAAATATGGTTGAACACCTTGGCGATTGCTTTCGAGTAGGAGTTTCATCCTATTCTTTCGATTATGAAGTTCGACCCAGAGATATGCAATACCTAAGATTACATTGACTATATTCTATAAATATACTTTATGTTTCAAATGCTTTGCAAGCCATTTAGCAATCATTTATTTTACACCCACCAAAGTATTAATACTAATTATATTCGTTTGTTTAATTAATTTTTAAAATTAAATGCATTATATGTAGTGAGTATAATTAACTATATCCAACTATAAAGTTACCTTGAAAAAATAAACGGTACGTTCTATTCGGCCGATATTCTGATATGTGCCCTTAAATACAAAAAGAATGGGGACCACTGTTGTTGAGTAACAAAGTGATCAAGACACTATACATAACACGTGCCCGTTAGCGACAAACAATTCAAATTTTGTGAGAGTAAAATGTTAGTGGAGGGAGAAATGAAGTAGACCTCGTTTTGTAATAAGTGAAAAACAAAACTAACGAGAGCACAGAATTCACGCTGAAAAAGTTAAATATATGATGTACTGAATTATAAGTTAACAAAAGACAAATTTTACCATAGCTTTGTAAAAAACCGATAAGTCCTTTCACTTTTTTGATGGCATAATACAAAATGGATAATTTTGCATTAATTTGCATTTGAATAATTTGGATTGGATAATTTTGCAACTTTACTTGGTGTTTGTTTTATTTAAATAAAAAGAACTCGATGAACATACGGAAGCCTTTTTCAGGATCCCTGTAGCCTAATGGTAAAAAAGCAATCATCGGAGCATAAAGTTCTGAGTTCACTTCCGGCACTGATAAGCAATGGCACTGATAAACAATGGTAATTGGATGTTTCACTTCAACACCAACGTCAGTTGCTGTGAGTGCTTGAGAGTTTTCCATGTTTCCTCTTTGCAACATTTGAATACTATATCAAGATTCCTAATTGTAGGCGATTTATACAATAAATATTAAAAATGCTTTGCACTGGTCTCCAGCAGTTAAAGTCTCCATTAAGTGGTGTCAAACATAGAGTACTTCCAAAAATAATATTTTGAAATATCGATAACATAATGAAAGACAAAGTAATAAAGCAGGAATTTTTATGTATGTAAAAACTTCAATTTTATTATATACTTATGAATTATCACTTTTTAATGGATAGTTATCTGGAAAATTTTGAACAATATATGTGAACATGCTAAAAGTTAGATAATAAAACCACCAAAATGTATTGACATCATCAACTTGAAAAAAATATCAATAATAGAATCGCTGAAATCATTCAGCGAATCAAAAAAATCATTTGTTTATTTGGTACCAAAACATTAATTTAAACTTTAAAAATTTCTTATTTTTCAAAGAAAATTTAATTTAAATAACTTTTATAATATCATTAATGTTATATACGAAAAGAAAATCAGGCACTTTATTATCACTAAGTAGATATAGTCTTCGTTTTCCTTCAAATTCTTCTGAATTTATTCTTCAATTCATAGTTTTAATTGTTACTTTTTTATGTTTACTTATTTTACAGTAGCTTATGTACTAAAAATCAAATAGACATAATTTAAAAATAATTTAATAGTTTTTCGACAATATTGCCTAGTAAAAATATGTTATATTCGATTATATGCTGTTGTTGTTACTTATGAAACTTGGACAAGCCAAGCTCACTATGCCGTTGGCTATTCAAATTAAAGTCAGAAGGTCTTTCGTTTAACCAGAGCACCACGAACTGAAAGTATGACTTTGCTTCAAGTACTCCTCCGATAGATGGCACCACCAGAGGATCTATTCTCTCAATTTTGACTTTGATCTGGAGGAGGAGGAAATTTTCTACTTTACCACTCATTGTAACTGACCAACCACAGGACTTTCGATACCATAGTCTTAACGAATACGTACGAATATTATATGCCGAGCTGGCAGCCGAATGGTTAGCGCTCTTGCCTTCGGTTCAACAGTTCGTGGGTTCGAATCCCACCTTGGGCATGGATGTTTGTAGTGGTTCGGAATCCACTTTAAGCCGTAAGTCCCGGTCTAATTAGCCCTCGTGTGCAAAAAATGACCGTTGAGCGACAAACAAACCAAACCACGTACGAATTATATAGAAAAGGGATTTCCAACTTGCATACATCATGACAGTAAGATTTTTGCAATGTACAATAATAACCATAAAAGTCACAGAAATAAGTTCTGATTTAAAATTACTTGATACTCTAATAAGATATGAACTGTCCTTCAAAAATAGGATGTTCGATACCTAAATCAGATCAACATATGGTCCATCCACGTTAAATATTCGTAGAGTGTAATATTACTCAATTAATGTAATATAATAAGCTACAGTGAAACTCACATCATATGTCCAACTTCATCAAATAACTACGATTTACAGTTATTCGGTCTGTAAAAAGGAGAAACGGAAAACTATTTGTAGATAAAAAGTGAACAAAAATGTGATGATTTTAGAAAGGTTCTAATTAAGAATGTTTATTTGCTGTATGTTTCTGGCTACCTGTCTATTTCTGCCAGTTTCTTCTGAGCGCAGCTAATCAAACTATTTAATGAATTTTGAACCACTATAAAATGATGAAGTTTGCGTGTTTCAATCGTTATGTTGTTGTTGTTATATATGACAATTGGACAAACCAAGTTGGCTAGCCAACGGCTATGTGAAATTAAGTCAGTAGGGTGCGCCTTTTGTTTAACCAGAACACCAAGAAGGTGAAAGTACGTCTTTGCTCTAAGACTCTTCAGATAGATGGCACCACCAGAGGATCCATTCATTCAATTTTGACTTTAATCTGGATGGAGAAGAATTATTCTTCAGACCATTACCTCAACGACCGACCGCAGGAATTTCGATTCCACAGATTTTATGAGCACGTATATCGCATCCACTCAGTGGGTCTTTGGCGGCATTGGGAATTGAACCCAGCCCTTCCTGAAGGAAGGCCGATACCTTAACCACTAGGTTACCACGGTCCTAAGGATAAAAGTATTATCTGTGAATCAGACATAGCTATGAATCAGGACTACATTTTCATTCCTTTCCAAAAAAAACGTTTCAACGAATTAATCTATTTTAACTTTTCTTTATTTCTAAATCTTGCATAAATTGCTAAATTATCAATCCTTTCTAGATGAATGAAACGTGTGAGGGCTTGAATTATTTTCAGAACTTTATGTTTGATGTTTTTTTAAAATGTTTCTTAAGTAATTAATTGTATTTAGTCCAAAGTTGATTCCTATTTTAATAATTTAACTTTTTCAACAAAAACAGGATAATTTGTTCATTACACAAAATTATTTATTAGAAAAACTTTTAATTTTTGAAATGAGGAAGATATCAAAATATAACTTGATTAGGAAAGATTATAAATTAACAGGGAATTTTTGAATTCATTACCATAATATCTTGTGTAACATTCATGTATCTATTATGAGCCACGGTGGCCTTGTTGGTTAGGACGTCGTTATCGGAAAGTAGTGGGTTCGAATCTTGGCTTAACCGAAGATCCGTTGAGTTCGCTAAATGTGGCTGGGGCATGTTAAAATAGGGCGTGCTCGCAATGTCCTCCAAGTGAAACGATACCTCTTGGAGTGGCAGTCCAAGTGTTGGGAATCTTTTGTTTCAAAATCACGAGGACTCCACCCGGTGGCTTCTATCAAACTAGCATAGCCCAACTCATCGCTAGGTTCAGGGAAGCACATTGGTGCAATAACAACGGTTTTGACTATTCAATTTATTCATTAATATTATTAAATATGACGGATCTTATATTGGGTTCGAAATGAAGCTCATTCCCCCTGACACCCCATGATCCTCAGTTAAGAGCTATTTATATTATATTCAATGAATTATTAATCAATTTATATTATATTCAATGAATTATTAATCAATATTTGGTTTTGTTTGATTTGGAGTCGTGTCCATTTGAAGTCAACTCAAATCATTTTATGTGCCAAAATCACGGCCTTCGCAATGTGTACAATTTTATCATTATTGAGATTTTCCTGAAAAGGAAATTCATCAATATCCTGTCAACTTCTTATGATGGCACTTAAAAATATGCGCCGCAGTGAATTCCTCCTCAGGCAGTAACTTACGAAACTTGTAAGATTTGGTCCCATCTGTATTAATAGTCATTCTACAGAAGAGTTGTGTTCTAAATCTGGAAATAGTCCTGGTAATAATCAGACGCGTCAAGTTCTGCTATCCGAGAGCTCAATGGGAAATATGTGACGAGGATCTACGACATCCTGCAACTTAACGTTAATCGATAATTAAAAACTATCAGAAATACGAAGATACTACTATTACCTACTTCTAATAATAGGTCCTGAGCTTTGATTTGCATAAAAATTAATATACAATTGGTTAAATAATAAATTTAAACATATAGGCAAAGAAGATAGAAACCGCTAAGTGATAGGAAAGATTATATTATATTTAATTGAGTTTATTCATTGTGGGCATTAATATGTTTTAATGTACTCGATATAGTTGTCCAAATAGCTTTTCATTCATAAAGAGATACAAAACTATTACTAACCTTAATCTATCTAATGCTTTCAAATGAAAAGGAATATCAACATTAGAAAGCAGAAAATTAAAAGGTAATAATTTTTTCTTAAGAATTAGTGTGACTTTCCCAAACGAACTTGAATATTTTCCCCTTCATTGCTGCCAATTTCAAATCATAATTTTGAACAGTCATCGCTCTATTTAAAAAATGTCTAATACACCATTTTTTTAATCCTGTTGTAAAGAACTAATTAAAATTTACCTACTTTTCTTTAAAAATTGTTAAACCTATTTGTTGTCTATAAACTTTCATTTCTAGAAAATATAAAATCAATTTTTATTAAACTGTATATTACAAAAAAAAATAAATAAATTTGTTGGCCGCAAAATAATACCATCGACAGTTCATACGAAAATTAAAATGCTGTCCTATTATAAACGATTTTAAAAATTAACATTTTCAATTGGATTGAACGGTGACATTCAAGAATAAGGTCATGGGGTCATAGTCACTCGAAGGGCATGATTGGACATATCCTCAGAATAAAATCAATCAGTCCTGCAAGAATACCGTTTACATGAGCACCTGGTAGACACAGGAAGAGATGCATACTTAAAATAACTTGTAGGTGGATGATCATAAAATAATTTTGGATGGAAGTTGAATATTTTTTTAATATAATATTATATAATAATATAATTATATGAATATATATTATATATATATATATATATATATATATATATATATATATATATATATATATATATATATATATATATATATATATATATATATATATATATATATATATATATATATATATATATATATATATATATATATATATATATATATATATATATATATATATATATATATATATATATATATATATATATGTATATATATATATGTATATATATATATATATATATGTATATATATATATATATGTATATATATGTATATATATATATATATATATGTATGTATATATATATATATATATGTATATATATATATATATATATATATATATATATATATATATATATATATATATGTATATATGTATATATATATATGTATATGTATATATATATATATATATATATATATATATATATATATATATATATATATATATATATATATATATATATATATATATATATATATATATATATATATATATATATTGAACTACAAGATAATGCAACAAAAATAAAGGAAATGGAATTATACGTGAGAAAGAAGTGTAGTTAGTAAAAAATATCAAATATCGGACTTAGTAACTTCAATGGCAATGATAGAGCTCTTGTTTTTGTCAACAGATTTCTTAACGTCGTTGGTTTTGTTGCACAAGCATAGGTCCCTGTACCAACCCTGCCAGTTAGTGGAAGCAGTCGGGAGGGAGTCTTTCAGAAGCAGGAATCTAGTAGAATACATGACTTGCCATCTCCAAGGGATCATTTCACTTGTAGGACTGTGCGACCACCACCACCTATTGAGTGCACTCCAGACGTCTTTAGCGAGCACGATGGTTCCTTCGTTAAACCGAGATTCAAACTCACAATCTTCTGATAATGATTTCGACGGCCTAACCAACCAGGCCCCCTTGACCTAAGTTTTTTCCCCATTAACGTCATGAAAGTAAGTAGTGGATGTCATTCGAATGAGTCTCTGAACTGTCAAACCTTGACCAAACTTGTTATTTTTTGTGTAAGAACAAAAGGCCAAATATTTTCAGCGTTTGAAAAAGATAATCATTTTAGCGTTTGAACTAATCTGCCAGATCCAACTCGACTGCAGCACAGTTTCTCTGTCAGACAAGTAGAAGACTTGTGTCTGCACTCCTCAATATTTAAAATTTGTAAGCCAGCAGTGGCAACATTTTGAATATTAACGCGCAAACATTCTGAACGAGCAGCACAAGTTCGTTCGCGACATCTGTTATGTTTGTATGTTTTTCTATTCTTATTTTCTTACGTTAATAAATATGGGGTTAAGATTTAACTAACTTGTTTTAAGTAACATACGCGCCACCTCAGACTCTTCGTTGTTAATCTCAAAGAAAAATGATCTGACAAATTCTATGACAATTGAAATTCGTTTGAAATCTTGAAAGTCAAATATCAAATCTGAAATCATTTCAAAGTATCATTTGCGGTGTAAATACTATCATCCTATCAGGGAATCAAAAGTAACTACCAAATGAATCTAAAAGCGAACTGTTGAAAATGTTCTAACATTTTTTTTTCATAATCACTTATCTTAAAAGGCAGAATTTTTGCATCATTTCCTATCTTACTTGCAGTTAGTAGTAAGTAGAATTGACAATGCGAGTTCTCTTTTTCTTTATTTTATAAAATAGAACGATTCTTTCATATAGTTGCTTTGCCCATTTAGAAACATTTATAAAAAACAATTTAACAAATAAAATAATTAATAAAAATTGTAAACTATAAATATTTCAAATAAGTTTTTAAATTACGAAATAAAAAATCACACGATAATAAAAAATAACAAAAAACTCGAAAATATAAAAAAAAGATCCAATCATTTTGCCTACTTTTAAAAACATTTTAAATGCTTAGTGTACGAACGTCAATATGTTAGGTGGCGCTGCTACACCACTTGTAGTTCCCTTTCTCAAAGAAAAACTTGAGAAATAGAAAAAGAATATACTTGGAGATAAAATATACTAGAGTTACTCTGAAATTTTTGATTTTTGATGAGATACGCGCAGACGAGTATTTTCAAAATAAAAATAATTGTTTAATTTTAAAGTACAAAGTATTTTAACACAGAAGACGATTTTTTACTGACTTACTTCAACTTGTTTAGCGTGGAATAAATTTTAAACAGAAGAGAAAATGGAGTTGACGTGAGAACATTTACGCGCTATGATTTTCTACGATTTCAAAGCAGGATTCAATCAAGAAGAATGCGTTCAACGGTTGCAATTAGCATTGGGTGATGAATCTCCAGCTCGTGCTACTGTATTCAGATGGCTTAGAGAATTTAGAAGAGGTCGCAATTTTCTTCAGGATGAAGAACACACAGGAAGGCCGCCGTCGGCAGTCATCCCGGATAATGTGTCTGCCATACGAAAAATGTTAATGGATGATAATCGCTGTACCTATCAAATGATACAAAAGGAACTTAACATTGGATCCGCAGCCATACACAAAATCATTCATGAAGAATTACATATGAAAAAAGTAGTTTGCCGTTGGGTTCCCCATAATCCAACTGAGCATCAAAAAGAGGAGCGTGTCAGAATCAGTAAAGAAACTCTTAATATGCTGAATGATGGTGGCCACCGCATCATTTCTAAAATTGTAACAGGTGATGAAACGTACATACCGTTTTTTGATGTTCCAACACGTCAAGAAAGCAAAGTATGGGTCTTTGAAGATGATCCCTCGCCGACAATGGTGAAAAAACAACGCGCACTGAAAAAAGTGACGTATGCCGTTTTCTTCAGAAGTACGGGATTAGTCAAAGCCATCAAGTTGGAAGGACAGAAGACAGTAACAGCAAACTGGTATACCACTCAATGTCTTCCAGAAAGCCTACAAGAACTGAATGTTAGGGGACTAATGCTTCACCATGACAATGCATCTTCACATACAGCCGGATTAACAGTTGAGTTTCTTAAACAAAAACAATTTAAAGTGATCGAACATCCGCCGTATTCACCTGATCTAGCTATGTGCGACTTTTGGTTATTCTTTCATCTAAAAAAGAACTTACGTGGATGTCGTTTTCATTCAGAAGAAGAGATTGATGTGGCTATAAATGCATTTTTTCATCTATTCGAAGAAATGAATGGCTTGAGATATTTAATCTGTGGAAAATTTGTCTATAAAAGTGCATTCATGCTGGAGGAGACTACTTTGAACACACCTAAAATTTCGTAAGTATAACTTTAAAAACCTAGTTGTATCTCAAAAATTTCAGAGTGACCCTCGTATATCATGGCTGCGATTAGAGCGGAAGCACGATTTTCAAAATTTCTTGGCCGCATATTTGCGAAATTTATTGTAAATAGTTTTAACTTTCATTAAAATCTGAATTAAATATCAGGTTTGAATTATTTAAATAACTTCAACAGGTAATTTTAACTCTGTCTTGAACAAACAATGATTGTGATCATATTGAATAAAATTGCTCTCCCACCGCGCACTTAGTTTCGTTTAACATTTTTAAAAATTTTACTATATATTTGTCAAGATTTTTCAAACCCTTATACAGTAAAAATTTTACATATATACCTTTATCTTCTTCTTTTGAAATACATTAACTTAAAAATTCTATATGGTGAGAATTTTGATAATACAATTTTTTCTGTTTTAAAAACTTTAACATCTGACTTTTTTCACCAGAAACCATTTCGTTAAAAGGAAAAGACATGTGCATTATTAAAGTGGTTCTATTAAAAAAAATTATCATTTTGAAAATTTCGAGAAAATTAGATTAAAAATTATTGCATTTTAATGCAGAAGAATAATACAGGTGGATTTTTGAATGAAGAAAGGATTTCCAAATGATATTTATTGTTGATAATTCATAAAAAATTTTGATTCCAAACGACTTATTTTTTAAATTATATTTATTTATTTCTTGTACATAATATTTATTTAAATTCATTCATTATTTACACACAATACTTATTTCAAAAGATAATTTTTAATATAGACTTTAACATATAAAGTTACTTTAATAGATTATTTAATTTATGTGCTGCCATCTATCATTCGGAGCTGATACTAATACGTTTGAAACAAAAAATGGGCGTTTTCATCAAAATGCATTTGAAAAGTTTTAAAATATTTTATATTTTTGATACTTTTCCATTCATTAGAAAAATCAAAATGCTTTTGAAAAATATATTTCACCGTCAATGAATTTCAGGTAAGCTGTTTTAAAATTATCCTTATCATATACATAAATGATCATTGATTAATTTGAATAACTATTGATTTCCATTAAACTTTAAAATTATTCCAAAAATATAACTAATAATATAATTATTTTATCTGTAGATAAAAGCTTGAAATTTTCTAATATTTTGTGAATGATATTTTTTAAATTGTACAAGCTCGTTTTTTATTACTTTAAATTATTAAAATAACTCTTAAAAAATAAAATGATTATACATTAAGCAGTTTGATGAAAGGGGTCACACACACACTGAGCAATGAATTAGAAAGTTTTGAGATTTTCATTAAAATATTTGTTATAAACGAAATAATCAATTTTTTATGAGGTAGATTATACGTCATTATAACACTAGCATAAGTAAGATAGCATTTTTCGATGAATGAAGTCTTCCACAATTTAAAAAGCTTGTTGTTAGTAACCGCTTAGCAGTAACTTCGATTTCTAAACGAACAAATTTAACTCAGTTCTTAAAAGTAACCACTTCTAATATTTTTAAATGTTGAAATTAGAACCCATAGCTCTTGTCTAGAAGGCGTAAATGAATTGTCCGGAATATGATTCGAGTATACTTCTGTATTAAATTTCTAAAATTTTGACGACGTGACAATAATTGTAATCAAATGAATGTCTTACACCTGAGCTCCATTTAGGAGTTGCCATACTTTATAAAACAAAGTAGATAACCCCAAATAGTAGAACTAGAATTAATATGGTTTTGTATACTTGGTACAAAATGCTAGTGCCTTATATTAGACAAACCTAATATACAAGAAGAAGGAGCTTAATGTTCTCATACTTTGCGCATGTGTGAAATATACACGACAGAAACTAAAAATATCAAGTATTTCTCTAACCCAAATAATTATAATCTTCACTCCAAAAGTTTTAAATTTCTTGTTACTTCATGCTAGCATTGTAAATAAGGGAAAAAACTGGGTTTAACTGGGAATAATCCCTGTTTATTCCCTTGGGAATTTTAAAAGTTTCAGAAAATTTTGAAAGACCTCGAAAATGTTGAAATTTTCCAGATAATTTAGAAATTTTTAAGTTTTTTTTATTTTTTTTTTTGTATTAGACATTCCTTAAAATGAATAAAAATCCACTTATTTTATGATTTCTACAACTACTTACATTAGTAAAAAGTTTTCTAAAAAAATTTGTGTTAATGATTAATTTAGAAAAATTTCATAAATTTATTTTGAGGGAATAATTTTTTCCTTCTTTCTCTACATGAATTTATGAATTTATAGTGACAGATAGTTAAATGTAATATTTATTCTGACTGTCTTGAGAAATGTATTTTTTGATATTTTTATTAAATATAAATTCCTTATTTTTATTATTTTGACAAATATTTTTGTTTTTTCTCAGTACAAAATTAATTAACCTCGTTACTAGAAGATAGAACAGATATTTATTTACGTAATTTACTTTACTTCTTTTCATTTATATGTGGCAAAACAATCTGTTAAACGAAAGATGATTAGTTAAATTTATTCCCTCAAAATTCCCAAAATTTTCGAGTAAATTCCCGTGGTTCAAAATTCTCGGAAATTTTACATCTTTACCTCATGCCAAAAACAAATGCAACGATAGTATCAACTCAGTGTGAAGCTCTCTAATCTTCTGCATTCTAAAGTCATTAAACAATGAATTTTTTTTCTAAAAAAATAACAGCATTAATTATGAAACATTTCAGAAGGAAAAAAGAGAGAATAGATAAGAAGGGTATTATGTCGAAAGATAAGAAGAAAGTGGTATTGTTGAAGTACTTGTTCAAGATAAAGCCTTTAATATTTTTCTTGCAAATAAAAGTTGATATTTTCTACCCTTATATTTGATATGATGATGATTATTATTCATTCCTGTGTACATCTTAATGAGTATGATCTTTTTATAACATCATGTGTTTGTAATTTGATAAGAGTAAAAGTCCTCCTTTTATTGTTTATTGCCAAAAAAATATATATATATATATATATATATATATATATATATATATATATATATATATATATATATATATATATATATATATATATATATATATATATATATATATATATATGATTTTAAAACATTCTAAGCGAATCTAGTACTAGAAAAATATTCGAAGTATTAACTTTGCCCTTTTACGGTAATGAGGTAATTTGAAAGATTGATATTTTACTCTTTATTATGGTATATGCTATAATATATGTTTTTAATCCAAAAAATTCTGAACTCGATTAAAATTAAGATATAATAAGCAGTTCAAAATAAACTATTAAAATACCTTTACGCTGGTACAGGTGTTTAACTGGCATCTTCACTTTAGCTGAATAAAATAAGATTTTAAGTGAGGTTTTCTTAAATATAAAATGTTTCTATTTTATATTCAAGATCAATATATGTTCTATCAAACTTATATATATATATATAAATATATGTGTGTGTGTGTGTGTGTGTGTGTGTGTGTGTGTGTGTGTGTGTGTGTGTGTGTGTGTGTGTGTGTGTGTGTGTGTGTGTGTGTGTGTGTGTGTGTGTGTGTGTGTGTGTGTGTGTGTGTGTGTGTGTGTGTGTGTGTGTGTGTACGTATAAGGCCAAAACTAATATTTTTACTTAATATTAGTATCAGCCATCTTATCTAAAGATTCCCCGGAATTTCGAAGCACTGGATTTATAAGGAAATTTCGAGAATAACTGGAAATTTCCTTATTAGGAGAATACTAAGGATTTTATTATAATAAGTTCATTCAATCACATTTCGTTTAATGGAATAATTTGTCGTATATATATTAAACGAAATGAAGTAAACTTCGTTTGCCATAATACAAAAAAAAAATGTCTGTTCAATCTTCTAGTATGAAAGTTAATTAATAAAGTTCCATGTTGTAAAAAACGAAACTATAATCGAATAATAAGACCATAAGACAGTATTTAATAAAGAATTTATAGGATTCAATTCTCAAGACTGTCAGAATAAATGTTGATATTCATGTTTTTTTTTCTTTCCATAAATTCCTAATTAAAAAGAAAGACAAATTTTTCTCGAATATTGATTGTTAAACTTATTCTAAATTGTTCATTGATGTTTAATTGCTTTCTTTACTTAGAAAATTATTTTCCTTTATTAATTAATAAGGAGAAAGTGGTTAATGTATACCTTGAAAACAAGTTATTAAAAAATAATTAAATAATAAATAGCAAAAAACTTTTCTGGAAACTTAAAAAAATTCGTTTTTTTTTTTTTTTTCTTTTTTAGTGGGCTTTTAAGTATTAACTGTAATAACTTTGTTTATATTTTTTATAAATATTTGATGAAAGGAAATTTTCTGTATCATTTGAAAATTTTCAAAATTTTCGAGAAATTTGAAAATTTCCGAGAGCTTTCAAAATTTTCAGAATATAGAAAGATCCCATGGCAATAAATCAGGTTTATTCCTTGGAATATAACAGTTCAGTTGGAAAAGTGGAGCTGGCACAAGACAACAGCAACAACATTCCTTGGAATAAACTCGATTTTTCCCACCTTTATAATACGAATCTCATAGCATCAATTTACGTTAGCCAATACACTTTTGTTCTAACCCGATGACAATTTTCAAGTTACCATCTAGTGAAGATGAGTCTATACATTTTTCTAAGAAAGAATGTAATTAATTAAGTTTGATTTTGTAAAATAGAGAATAAAATAAAACGAAAGACTATTGTTTGAGATGTGTTAAGAAAGATTGCCAGAAAAAAAAGCATTCCTTCTCTATAAATTATTTGTTGCATAGAAATAGTTTTTTTGATAGCTGTTAGTTTTATTATATACTGTTAGTGTTGTAAAAAAAAGGGGGAAAAAGCGGGTTTTAGGAATAAACTCGACTTATTTCATTGAGGATTTTAAAAATTCTCGAGAATTCGGAAGATCTCAAGTGTTTTGAAACTTTTCAGCTGATTTAGAAATTTTTGAAGTTTTTTTTTATCAGATATTTTTTAAATAAATTAAATTCCACTTAATTTATGATTTCCACAACTAATTAAGGCAATAAAAAGTTTTCCAGGAAAAGAAAATAATTTTGTGTTAATGACCAATTTAGAATAATTTCAAAAATCACACAATGTTGAGAAAATATTATTTTTCTTTCTTTCTCTGTATGTATTTAAGAACTTATAACGACAGGAAATGGAAATGTCAATATTTATTCTGACAGTCCTAAAAAATATATCTTGATATTTTTTATTAAATATTAATTCTTTATTTTTATTATTTTAACAAGAATTTTTGCTTTTCTTAGTACGAAGCAAATTAACTTTTTTACCATAAGACAAAACAGACATTTTTTTGCATATTTTCGTAGTTTATTTGACTTTTTTTTCATTTATATAAGATAAAACAATACATTATACAGAAGATGATTGGTTGAGTTTATTCCCTCAAAATTCCCAATATTATCAAACGTAGTTCAAAATTCCCGGGAATTTTACACATCTATATACTGTCAGGCAAGGAATTTATTTCGATAAGAGATATTATATATAAGCAAATAATGATAAACAGTCAACATAGCCAAGACAAAATTGTTAATCAAAATAAATACAAATGCGAAATATCAAATGCTTCCATAAGTCTAATGTGGTGTTTTAAGGTGTGTAACTACTGCCAGACTGCACGATTTTATTCATTTTATTTAAAAACAATAACAGTTGAAAAATGGTAAACAGTAAGTGAGTATAAATAGCAGTCAAGCTGTATTTTCCTCGGTGGTAAGAGGTAGAACGACCTCGTTTACATAGAGGGCGTTGTTTATAGCGTTTCTCTGTCTGCGAAAATAAAATATATACCGGGTAAAACTAATCAAATAAAATAAAATAAAAGCTAAATAGGTTGAGAAAAAAATTGCAAATATTAACATAAGTTTTTTTGCCCCTTGAGCAATTGTTTGAGCAAATGTTCTGCTCAAGCAATTGCTATTTGGCATTATTTATCTATAAACTAAGGAATGTTTCTTAATCCAAGTGCCAGATAAACTTGTGGAAGTCATCATGAAGCAAGGAAAATAAAGTTCTATCATTTTTTCTGCTTACTTGGGGACATGTAAAAATGAATAGTTAGACAAAAACTGACTATGATCATTTTATGCTAAATTTTACGTTTAACAATAGAGATGTGTAAATATACGAAACAATAGCCTCGTGAATCAAATCAAATAGAATTTTTCTAACAATAGTTCAAAAGCCACGATGCCATTTAGACCACTATTGCCTTTTTCTTGTTGGATATACCAATTGTGAATACCTAAAAAGTAACAACATCATAAAGAAAATTCGATTTCTTAAAGAAGACGTGTTTAGTATTTTCAAGTAAAATGCCTATTTTGTACCACAGTAAAGCCATACTATGAAACTAGTGCATCATATTGTGGTCTCACCGCATGCTTTATTTTGCCGTACATGTTTATCAAAGATGTGATTCATTTCAGAAAAACAGCTTATTAAGATATCACAGTGTTTTAGACATAGCTCGGGAGGTTTACTGATTTAAATGCATTTATTTGAAGATGAACAATATACCATATGGCATAGAAGAAGAAACTATATTGCATATATTTCAGCCTTCCACAGGTGGGTGTGCATTAACATCAAGGTAGAAATTTTCTTCGTTACAATAATAATGTGGAATCCATTTATTTCCTGGGATCTTTGATTTATAATGCCAGCAGGAAATTTTATACTTTTTTTTAGACGAAGCTAATGATTTTTATGAATGGGAATTTCGGACGTCATTTTGACTTCCTTTTTTAGAATAGCGATACATTTTCTCTTTCTGTTTCCATTTTTCTATAAATATTATTTATTTATTCCTAACAGTATAGGGCAATTAAAAATGTATCATCATTCAGTTAACTAAATTTGGTTGATTGAATTGTTTTATTAATTAATTGATTTTCAAACTGTTGTTGTATTTAGAGTTCACATCTTATTCCGTGCAAGCTCTTATTAGGAAAATGTATATCCTTGAAATCGGCAACAAAAGAAAGCTACAATTTTTTTTAAAGTATCTTCGATTCAAATGAAAACTGTTGAGTACGAAGGAGTAGAAAATAACGAATAAAGTTTTTTCATTTAAATCATAAAAGACAACATACCAATGTTTATAAATAGAAGAGATATATGATGAAGAGAAAAACATCAACTTTTAGTTATCATAATGTCTCTTCCATATACCATTGACCATAGAATGATAGTAAATAAAACCTCCAACTCTCAGTTAAAAACAGATTCAAGTTTCGTTTCGACGTAGAGCAAAAGTCTACGACATCGTCATTAATGAAGAACCGAAAGAGAAAAAGAAAACGTTAGTAAATTCTATCAATGGGTAAAGTTTAGATGATAATAACAGAAAATGAATAGTCTGTTAATTATTATTGCTTCTTTACTTATATCTAATTTTGATTATAGTAAAAACAAAACAGGTTTATTTCAATTCATTTATTAAAATAGATAATTTTTAATTATTTGACAGTTTTATCTTTGTATTTTATACAGTTAAAATTTAGTTTGAAAAAAAATCCAAATTTTTTAAATTAAATCTTTATTATAAAAATACAGACGCATAATTTTTTAACATTAAAAAGTAATTAGTGTTTAATCTGAGGGAAATTTTATCATTTGAATTTATATGATTTAAATTTACACTGAATGGCCTATTTATTAAGTATAACCACTATGATGCAAATGCGTTGATTCAGCAATTAATATGTATCAAGTAGTGACGTAGCAATTGGTACCCATATAAACCATATAACTCACTTGTCTACTGATAGAAATTTGACCATTATATTGGGAAAAACAAAGAATCTTGAGCAATTTTTATCACAATGGTTATTGGTGTCCGTCGTGGTGTATATAGTATTCCTGAAAGCCCAGGTCTGTTATACTTTTTCTTAATGATCATTTCGAGTGCTTAGAAAGTTAAACAACTCGCCAAAGATAAGTCTCTGGTCATAAATGACTCGTTGATGAGCAAAGGTGTTTTTCGTGCAAAGGTCTGGACTCGTCATCTAGCTTTGGCCTACAACACTAAACAGTAGAATAATATTTCAGAAAGCAAAAACACGCCTTACGTTCGTAAAGGTGGATTACTAAAGTACATGGTCAATTCAGGTATCTTTAACCTCAACTCAAAACCCCAAGAAAGGTCTCCAAAGTGGCCATAATTATCAACACTAGACAGTTGACGATTGGAAGATGTGCTGTCGTAGGAATATTATCTTCTATTGCATCGTGCAAATTGGTGACGCAGAATCTGGAGACAGAAACAGGATAACCCTCTCCTGTCAGGTTTCCATTTTTTAAAATATTATTAGAAGTGTAATATTCTTCAGAATGTCTTGCTGGCATATTCTTGGTCCACTCACACATGTCGACGGACAACTGAATTGTCAATACTATCGCAATATCGTCGTCGATAAAATTCACTCTTCAGGGATATTTTGAGCCTTCCACCGGAAGAATACTTCCAGACAAAAAATGATGGAGGTCACAAATCTCATAACGTCTTGAAGTGATTCTAGGAGCATAATAAGGAGTTCAGCATACTCCACTGGCCATCACAATTTCTGTATTTGGAGAGTAGCAAAATATCTTTAAGACGAGGTGAAACGGGTTTTTCTTGATACGGATTCCCCATCATCTAATAAATATCAACTAAGAGAAGCAGAGGCAACCACATGATGACAAATATCAAGGAATCATGTTTTCAGTGGTTCTTAGAATTTATACCCATGGAGAATTCGTACTGTTGTAGCTACTTGGATGGGATCAACATAGCATTAGTGAAGTGCTCTTAATCAATTGCTCATTCAATGTATGTGCTAATTAAACTCTTATATTAATTAAATATTTATAAAAAAATTTTTAATATAAAATGAAAACGATATTCTGATTAAAAATTCGACGCTATTTTATCGCCAATTCTATATTTTACTTCTGAGAGCATACAGATTTTTACCAATCTTAAAAATCTATCCAAGGGCTGGAATGTCCACTTTCAGTAGATTCGTAACATCTAAAGCAACGAAGCTGCAGATATCTTGGCTAAAAGAGGTTGTTCCGAGTTGCCCAATAGAAATTGCGCCCTCTCTCATAAAGAAATTCTCTCTCTAAAGAAAAAAGAAGACAGTCAAGTCTGGCTCACCCTCAGCAAGAGGAGCGTGTTAGAATTCGAGGTTGACAGACATGATCTAACGGCCGCCTCAAGACTTATTATTTTATTTATTTATAGCATTACATATATTCAAACTTGTATGTTTGATTCTTGAGATCACATCTTGGATTGTTTGGAGTTCACTCTGGCGGATGCTTGCACAAGTCCACTGCTGTTGCTCGACTTCGTTAGGGTTCACGGGGTCATTGATCTGATCTGGCTGCCTCTAGGTCTCTGAATGGTTGGTAACAACAACAACATATTTTACTTCTATATAAATTTAGGATTGAAATTTAAAATTTTGACTATTATACCAATACACACACATTTTAGAGTTAAAAAATAAACTGCTCTCATCTATCAATGAGCACTTTATCTGAAATTAAAATAATTTTGACAGTAAATAAAAAGGCAAACGACAGTATTTTGCTTAAAAGCTATAAAGCAATTACTCATGCCGTAAGAAAATGTTAAACTGCTTTTAATGTTAAATGCTTTATGTTATATAAATTTTTAACCTAAAAACTTTATATCAGATTAGATTTAAATTGAAAACTATAAATTATTTACAAGAAAAATACATTTTTAAAATATAATTTAAAAGCTACATCACAATTTTCGAAATTTTATAGAATCATAACTATATATACACAGTAATTTTTAACTATCGTCTTAGAAAAATAAAAATGATTTTAAACTTTAAATATGTTATTTTCTAAAATATACTTATTGATAAAATTTGTTAAACATAAATTAAAATAAATAATTCAACTGCCATATTTGATATGAAGTACAAATTTTTCTTTAGATTACGTAAATTTAAAATGTTTATAATTTTGACATTTTAAAAGAAACGCAAGTTTATTTCATCGGAAAGAAGATAGGTTTAAGATTAAATAGATTAGTTTTACATTTATTGGGAAAACGACTACTGTACGAGTTTTACTATGGAATGATTTTAAAACAAAAATCATTCATGACAAATTTTTGAAAGAAATTAATGAGTAACATATTTTTGGAATAAATATTTCATACATTTCAAAAGAAAACGAGTATTTATTTGTAGAATGTAGGACAATTATGATATTGTTAAAACACATGGACAAATGTTTCATCAGCTTTGATGCACAATTTCACCATTGAATATGTGATTAAAAAAATTTAAAGAAATTTTTAAACTAATATCTGCTTTTAATATATTTGAATACATTTTAGAATTTAAAATTTGTTGTTTTCACAATGACTGAACCCATAATTCTTAATTATGATATTCTTTTCTTGACAAAACAATATATAAATTTTCATTAAAAAGATAATAGGTCTATATTTATTGTAAACACATGTTTTTAAAAAAGGATACAGTTATTTTTAGTTATTTATGTGAATGATGAAAGAAAAAATGATATTAAAAATTCTGTATATTACATAATTTTTCCTTTACTAAATTTGTTTTAGGTGAGTTATGTATTTTAAATTAATAAATGAAAAGTTAAAAAAAAAACTAATTTCGATTTTATTTAAGCTTTTTATAACAATTTATAAATAAATTTTTAATTAACTAATTATTTATAATTTTAAAGAAAGGAAGTGGGAGGGTCTTCAATGATGTTAAGAGATTTTAATTTGAAATCTTAAATACATTTCATTATATAATTTTTCAGCTTTTTATGTATTAAATGTACGATAAAAAATAAAAATATAGTTAACAGAAGTAAAAAAAACAGCATGGCCTAAGCATTTTTCCATAATAAGTGTTTTTCCTTTCAGTGAGTGTTCAGCACATTCATTTATATTACGAAGTAAATATTTTGAAATTAAACTCTAAAACTTATTTAAAAACAAATTAATCTAACCTTATGAAATAAAAAAACTGACACATTTGATACAATGTTGTATATCCTTCGAGTAAATTTACAGGAATAAATTGCATTATCTATTCATTTACTCTTAAGAACAAAACTCAATTAAAATTACAAGCACTTTACAATTAAAAATTCAAATTAATTATTATCATTTTATTTTTCCCAAAGTTAAATACGTTTAAATAAATTTGATTCCCATTATAACTTAATGTCTCATGTGTTCAACTTTCATTGAAATTTACAGTCGTGATAATTGAAAAATATAAGCAAAGAACTACCCTATACTCGCTTCAATTTACTCTTATGTGTCAAAAGTTATTAATAATTAAATCAATAATCGATAATAAGTATTTATTTTCAACATTGTAATATCTGAAATTTCATGAAGAATAAATAAATTAAAACCAGTAATATTTTAATAGTTATTACAAAAAAATTTTTCCTTCATGTCAAAGAGTAAATTATAATTAAAAAGTAAATTTAGGTTTAGCAAGTTGTTCTGAAAATTTTCCTGGCACACTCGTGCATATTTGATATTTCTTCTATTCAAATATTGAATTTATATGTATATATATATATATATACATATACTATCATGGAGATCTAGAAAACTTCCCTGGAGATCTAGGAGAGAGTGCGAAACTTCCTGCTTACTATTCCATTATTGTCTTGTACTATTGTGCTTGTTTTCTGTAGTTTCCATTGCTTTTGAGAAATATTCATTGAAAAGTAATTATCCTATAAAGTTTTTTGAAATGCAGAAAGCAAATAAAGGTAGTAGTTGTTGCGTAGCATTTGGTTGCAATATGCGAGCTGGAACAAATTTACTTTCTCAAGTGAAACTATTCAAATTTCCAATGGAACCCGATTTACAATTGTTATGATTTTAATAGTGGCATTCGGTGTGAAGAACAGAATAAGACTTCAATGCAAGAACATTTTATTATGCTTCTCTACATCCTGACGGTCGCGTACCAAGTGGCTGGGGTCGTTCCTTTTCCTCTCTCACGCTGGACTGTCACGTGGTCCGGCGCTCCTTCTTCCCCCAAGAGACAAGGGGGTCGGAGTGCATTTCCTGTCCGAAGCGTGGGAATTTATTCACCCTTTGCCAGATGGGCTGAGAAGGGAAATGCCATTTCCGTAACTCATTAAAAGCGTGAGAAAGGGATCACTACACAATCCTTAATTTAATTAGCTATATATTAAATCAACTCTTAAAAATAAGACTTAAATTTTAATTGCAATAAAAACCAAGATTTGTTTAAACTATTAAACAACACAAGTAAATAAACACATCATAACAATTTTGTTCTTCTCATTATTGATACCAATTCATATATTCTAGCATGATAAAGAAAATTTTAATTAAATTTATAATACTATAAATGAAAGCATAAATAATACCTTGCTTAATATTTGAAATGATTTATAGTTCAATCGCGCGCAAAATATATTTTCCTAAATTTTGGAATAAATGCATAAAATTAAAAATTAGTTAAAGAAGAAAATGATTAGCAATTGAGATAAATAATAACAAGAGTTAGAACGTGGGTTATAATATATCATTCATCAACAATTGATCCTAATCTCGCTAATAAGAGTGATTCCCCGCAAAATATGGTATTCCATCAGGATTATTTAATTAAAAATAAAAAAATTTTAAAAATTTACGAGATCACCACTGGTTGCACTCTTATTAAAAATTTTGATTTTAATGGATAAAAAAAATTCGAAAACAGAAATAAATACCTAAAGATATTTAAATAAATACTTTTGCGATTGCATTGATTTTCAGGGGGAAGAGAGAAAACCGGAAGTATTTGAGATGACTTCCGGTCAATTGAGGTAAGTTTTTGTTTACATTGAAAACTCCATACATATATATATAACTTACGAAAATAATAAATAACAATGCATTTAGATTACATTAATTAGCTCAGCAAATGTGCTGATCTCTGTGAGAAGGGCTTACTATCTGAAAAAGTAAATAGATACATAACTGCCCATGTTTACATATTACTGCGTATGTAGGGCACTCCCGCTGAGCTGCTGTATCGAAATATCAATCGATGAAATAAATCACATTGCATCTGATAAAAAAATGTCCCTATATTTTATTATTAATTTCTAGATAAATTATTTATTTTTATATTTATCTTTAAAAATCAAAACAAGATTTTTGATTTTTCCTTATTTTAATAAATAAATTTAAAAAATAAAAATATTTAATTTTTCTGGCAGGAGATATGCAACAAAACTTAATATGTTTTTCTGAAATGTTGAAATGTACGCTCGTCGTAAATGCATGAGAATATAGCGCGAATTAATGTATTCTTATTATATTTTCAATCTATCATTTAATATTTCCCGTTTTGATGTTCAGTTCCCATGCATTAAATGTCGTCTGACAGGTTAGACCGAAAACGGAGACCTTCGATTGATATCAGGTATTTCAATGATTTTTATCATAACTGGCATAGTTTTTTTCTTGTATGTTGCAGTGTAAACGATTAATATGAATTGAAAACGTATTTCTCGAAGGAAGCATCTTTGTACAATGATAATTGAAATTCACTCTTCTTTTTTATTACGGTCGTAATAAATCAAAATTTTAATCAATACTTACTATATTTCGAATTTGAATGAATGTTGGTTGATATATAGTAAGTATCTCTAACTGTACTCTACTGAAATAAAAATATCACGTTTGTTACTGAAAATAATTTTTAGCATTAAAATCACAGAAAGTACTTTTATTTGTCAAAGTATGATAACTTTTCTTTCATAAATAATTATATTGTTCTTCAATCTATTTTTAATAAAAATGTTTGAAACTGTAGCATTTCAGAAACTTATAATTTAATTTGACTATTTCAGTTGTACGTCTTATTTAGTATCAAATAATTTTCCCAGTTGACTTTTCATATCTTTATTTTAGTTTATTCTTGGTTCTGTTTTATTCTTCTATATAAATTTCTTTAAAATGTTATTTGATTAATGATCTGGGTGAGTTTCAGCCACAATTGAATTTATAATTAGTGACCATTGATTGACACTCAAAACAAAAATAAAACTAGAAAAACTAAAACTAGTCTGATTGTAGAAATAAATGACCATATGTATTGATATTACTAAAAATAACCATTACATGATTTTTTATAAGAAACATGAAAAGTAGTTTTTTGTGAATCTCTATTTTTATCAATAAAACTTTTTTTAGACACTGTTTATGTTACAAGTGTGTTTTGATGATGAATTTATATTAAGAAATCATGGTTAAAAATGAATAATATCTTTAAAGCATTGTAAAATTTATTGTTTCCATGTTTTCTGAGTTTCTATTTGTTATTATATTGAAATTGAATGTAGAATCTTAAGTTTATTAATTGTTTTATGTTAGCAACAGAAGAAAAACAAGCAAAGATAATTCTGATATCTTATTCTGATAAGTTAAAACTTCATAGAATTTATCAGGTTTCATGTATGTAATATTGTTTAAATTTGGATTAAAAATATATTTAGGACATAGTGGAAATTTTCCAATATAGGGGTAGGTTAATTTTGTCATCAAACATAACCAACCTCGATACTAATTTGAATTTGTATTTTAGTTAAGTGATTATTGTAACGTAGCTTTATGATGTCATTGACACATGTCTTCATTTAAAATGTATATGGCTGCTGTTCACTAGACAACTGTCATTGTAGTTTTGAATTTTTTTAACTGAGTAGAGAATTCTTGATTTAATGATTTGTTTTTTCATTAAACGTTATTTTTCAATCCTTTAGTTATTAATAAGAAAATTTAAGGGATGTATTTGTTTTATTTTATACTGAGGAGTTCTTTGGATTTTTCATGGTATGTACATGTTGATATATCTTTAAATTGTAAGTTAAATTAACAAAATAAATAGAAATTTAACAAAACTATATTATAATAATTTCATTATCCTTTTGATAATTCTGCTCTCCAAGAATACACTTGGATTTCTTTTATAAGACTATAGCTTTCGTTTTAACAGTTTATGGATTCAATTCCTATTTCTGCTGAGTATGTTCATCGAGAATCTGTCTACTTTAAACTGATTCTCTGGATGCAATTAGTTCTTGTGTTCAAAAGAGACTATAGTGTAACAAACCGAATAACTTAAATAATAATAACTTAACAAATAATGAATAACTTAATAAACATAATAATTATTTCAAGTGAAGAAAAATGTCTCAGCTGGATGTTTCTGCATGCTTAAAATAAGATTTCAATATCATAAATTCCTAATAAAATTATAAATATTATCCCTGTAAATATCGAATAAAGTAAAATATGCACATGGTTTAGATTTAATAACCCTACTAATATATTAAATATAAGTCTATAACAGGGATGCACAACCTATGGCCCGCGGGTGAAAATTGGCCCGCGTCGCCTTTAAAGTTGGCCCGCGAATGTTGTTAATAAAATAAAACTAATTTAAAAAGAAATGACACTCTTTCAAATAAACAAAAGAAAAAATCTGATAGGAAAATGATTCTACATCAGAATAAATATTTTACATTTGTGAGCAAACTTTTTCTTTAATGAATTTAAACAAATCAAAAATAAGAAATAGGTTAGCAGATGAGAACCTTTCTTCTGTTTTAGTATTGCCACAACGAATCTTAAGCCCAACATAAAATCAATAACTTCAAATATTCAGTCACAGCCATCACATTAAATTTTACTAATTTTTTTCAAATGTTAAATTGTGTTCTTTGTATAATTACCAAAAAATTTTCTCCCGTTATTCAATTTCAAGTTTTTTTCTGGAAATAAAGTATTTTAAGCATATCTATATTGTTTGTGTTTTATTACTTTATTGTATAATATTTGCATGAGTAAATAAGTAAATTAGCAATTATACAATTCATGCGTATTGCCACAAAAAACAGTGTTTTCACGTTTATAACATGTTTTAAAATTTACGTACTGCTTTGGCCCTCGACATGATCTTTTTTCATATTTTGGCCCCTCATTCTGAAAAGGTTGTGCACCCCTGGTTTATAAGCTCACCTTTAACACTGATATGCGTATGTGACATACTGGAGAGTGAAACATGTAGCTAAAACAGTGCAGCTACAGTAGTATGACTTATTTACTGTGGCATTATTCTATGAAGTAGCGCTTTTTTAACTTTTCATGTATTGTTAATTCATATATGTTTTAATGAATCTGAAAACATAACTTAACATGATGGGTTAAGTATATTCCATATTTATCTGGGGACCCGCAAACTTACCTTTAGGACCACTTTGGTGACTACTGTTCTAGGAAACCAAATTGTAGGAGCAAGTGTAACCAAAACATCCCAACTTTTAGGCATTTTTGTAACTACTGTGCTTAAAATTGTTACAGCATGGGAAACAAAATAGTGGATAGATAGAGGAGCTTAGTGAAAGAGACCCACAATTATTGAAGTAGATTATAAATGTTTAAAAAGCAAACAATTGCTACAATAGTGGCAGCAGTGCTCAATCAGCGTCTAGGTTTTCCAGTGTCAATGATTAAAGAAGGCACTTTCATAAACAGTATATTAATGTCAGAGCTGCAATTAACAACACTTCTCACGCTTGTTATAGCCAGGCATCCTCTTCAATGATATTACTCACACAAAACCTTTCCCAATGATAAAAGGAAGAAAGTAATATGGTCTGACAAATCATAATTTGCACTTTCCTCTACGATAAGTAGATTGTCCTTTTAGAGGATACCTGCACAATCGTGTAATCATAATTACTTTCTTCCTACTATCTACCATGAAAGTGGATCTGTCATATGGGCAGATGTGTCATAACTTTCTGCTGGACTGCTTGTAATCCTGAAAAAAAAGATCTATAATGCAAATTTTACTTCTTGCAGGAGATGGAATTTTCCTAGGTGATAATGCTACTATTCATGTAACTAGACCTGTCCTATCATGATTTGATAAACATGTGATTGAAATTAACCTCTTTGCCAGTGTCGCCAATTCGGGCAATTACTACGTGCAGTGTTTATGATGCCCGAACTGAGTTCAGACAGAAGAAAAATTAAAGTTTCTATTTTGTGAAGTTCAAGCTGAGTTTGTTTCTACTTTAGGATACTTAATTCCCTATTTTCCTAATAAATGACACAAGTGGTCCTCGTTTTTTATTAATTCCAACTTTGGTTCTGAAGGTAGTCCATGACTACAATAACACTATGGGAAGTGATGTTAAAGTCGATCAACATCTTACAGGCTTCCCAGTTGCTAGAAAAAGAGATAAAAATATTACTAGAAAATATTTTTCCATCTCCTACACCAGGCGTTATATAAATAACTTTTTTATTTTGCATACGTCAGCAGGAGGTGCAAAAAATATGAATTTTCTAAAATCAATTGTTGAACTAGATAAACCAGATATTCAGCTACCAGGACGTCCTAGTGTAACCTTACTGCGTCTCACAGGTCGACACTTTCCAGAACACATCCCATCAATGGGGGAAAAAATCTACTCCAACCAGGCAGTGTTTTATATGCTGTCATAAAACCGATGAACAAGGGAAGAGAATAGAAAAAAGTGTAATATATAGGCTTTTGTGCAGTATCTTGTTTTGGGATATACGATACTGTAAAAGATTTGTAAAATTTATATATTGAAAATCATATTGTTGTGTTTTTATATTATACTAGTTTATACTAGTTATATTTAACTTCAAAATTTCGTTTAATTTGCTCAATATGAATAGCATGTATGTGTAATCAATGTTTTATGTGTATGTAAAAATTATAAATGTAGTAGTTATTGTATTTAAAACTTTATTTTTTTAATAAAAAAGCATTTTCTAACTCTTATAATAATATAAAGAAGAAAATTAAACAGTCAAAAAATTTTTCCATTTTTCTGAAATATATGTCACATTTAAGGGGTTAAAAGTCTACCTTGTATCACTTAGTCACCCAATCTTAATATAACTGAACTAGTATAAACCATTTTAAAAAGTATTTAATGCAAAATCAATATCCTTCCTTTATATCTCTCTGAAAACTTATGTAGCATCTCTATGGAGAATGATACAATTTTCATTTAAACTCTATTTAGTATGAAAAGATATCTTAAGATATGTATGAAAAGATTCCTAGGGGAGTCTTTTCATACTGTATTTCTGTACTTCATAGCAAAGATAATCCTACACCATAATATATATAAAAACAATGTTGGCGAGCCCCGGACTGTACCGATAGATTAACGGATTTGGAATACTTGCCCATCATCAAACGCTTCGTAATTTTGAACCACAGTCAGTAGACGAGGTCACACCTCAGCTAGTATCCTCCTCTCCTCATCCACGCCTCACCAGCGAAAGGACTTTGGGTGTCACATATTTGAGGACTTGTCCCCAACCCACGGAACTCCAGCAACCCAATGAGGGAGGGTACGGCATGGTCACTCTCCCAATCGCTACCCGTGGCAAATGATGCTTCACTTTACTGATTTTAACGGAAAGCGGCAGGAAGCTAAGCTAATGGAGCTCAATCCTACACCATAGTAATAAAAAATCCCTTATAAATTTAAGGTGTTTCCATCTTTTTGATAACCACCTATTTATATACTACTGTGAGATTTATTGGGACAAATACAAAAAGTTTCATAAATGTTTAATTGGTATAGATTACTTACATGCAAGATATATCAATCTAATAGGAAATATGTCCTTTAGCTTGAATGAAATCCCATATACAGTTTAGTTTAAATTTCACTGTATTAGTACATACATTTGCTATCATTGTTTTCGTTGTTGAACTGTTCATTTTGCTCATACCGCTCTTAACAATGCTCTGCACATTTTCAATGGGATTTACATCAGGAATATTACTAGGCCAATCTAAAACTGCTAATATCTGTTCTTGAAAAAATTTCTTTGCTACTTAGAAGTATGGCATGGAGACTGATCTTTTTTCAAGATACTAATTCCACCTGCATAATACAGAACATCTGTATCAGCGGTACAATTTTTCTTTCTATTTTAGAAATGTATTTTTAGAGTTCACACATGATACCTTCAACTGGTACTAAACTGACAGGTTCTCCAGAAGCAAAATAACCCCATAACTTCTGTTTCCTGATGAGTTCTCCATTCTTCCCTTGACAAACCTTAATCGAAACCTTGCACACAAAATACCTTTCATTACTTTTTTTATATGCCGGGACAGCGGCCTTATCGGCCATGAGTCCTCTGGTAGCCCAATAAAAATTAGCCTTATTGTGGTAGTTGTCGGGTAAACAATTCAAAAGAGAAAGCGCAAGACAGCTTGTCAAATGAATAAAGTCCATAAAAGCTCCTGAAGGACACAGAGGTACAGTAGGGCTTGTTGAACATGCCGATACAGCTTAAGTGTCCTTGGAGAAAGTATTGTCCAGTCAAAATTCTGAAATTGGCTGTGAAAATGGAGCGTGAAAGGTAGATGGGTAGTGGAGAATTCAACGGGGAACCCTAAGCCTTGTCTTCAGCCTTTCGTTACTGAATACTGCCGTTCTTTTGTCTTTTGCTGGCCAGGAGTGGTATTTGTTGTTCCAGTCCAAACATTTTTTCTTCATTGCTAGTATTAATAACTGTCTTTGATTGATGTTCTTGAAAATATCCCTGTTTCAGCAAGCCTTCATTGAACTGTTTATGAATTCACACTCACACTAGTAGCTAATAATTCTTTCTGAAGATCTGTGCTTGTTTTGCTAGGATGTATTTTATTATTTTACATAAAAAAAAATTCTACTTGAAATGTCTTCAGTTAGCATCCACATTTATTCTTTTGTATTGAAGACACTCCCATAACTTTTTGGCTGAATAATAATCTCGAAATGTCGAATTTTTCAATTACTACATCAATATTAATCATGGTAACAGAAATATGTTGACTAAGGGTAACAACTTTAGTCCTTTTCCTGGAAGTGATATCCATTTTTTAAATACACGTCAGAAGTAGACTATTCACACAGTAGACCATTTTTGACAGCAACTGCAACACAACTTAAAGCAAAAATTTTTAACATATCATGATCACAGGGTCAAATCATTTTAGACTAGTTTAGGACTATCGGATGTTATAAGAAAACGTGCGCAGTTGAAACTGATTTGAGATGGAAAATTTCTAAGAAAGAAACATTTTCTTAAAAAGTATTTTTGTCCCAATTAATTTGCGCTGTTGTGTGTATATAATCATTTTCATTCATACTTAAATGTACCAAGAAAAAAATGTGACTATCCATGTTTGCCAAAATTTCAATCAATCATTTTTTTATTATTTTGATAACCATCTGTATGTGTGTACATCTATACAAAATTGTAAAATATACAAAAAGGTAAAAGTGTATCGTGTGTGTAGATGATTTTTTTAATTGCAGTACTTTGTCCATATGATAACCTAAATTCAGAAGACTGATTTTACATAAAATTGTTTTGTTGCTTAAAATTTTTTTCTTTGAGATTTATTGATAAATTTTATATAATTATCAGGAAATAATTTCACTACTTAAAAATTTGCTAAATTATATATTACTTAGTATATTTTAATCTATATTTACAATGCATGTTGTCACATTCTGTTAAATTGCTTGTGAAATCAGTCTTAAATTCTCAAATTTTTATATATTTTAGTGACGATAGTTCAGAGGAGCAACCGCCGGTCAAAATAAGAAGATCTGAATCATTATCAAGTATGTTTTAATTTTTGTTATGCCAGGGTACTTCTATATCTAAAAGGGTCACATTGTTTAAGTATGGAAAAGAATCCTTTTAGCATTCAGTTAAATAATTGATGAAAACTTTTAAATAAGTGTGTTTTCAAACACTAAAAGAAATTCAGTTGTGTCCTGATAACTTAAAATGTTTTGTTTAAATGGATAGACTTTTAAATTTAGACAATTATGAAAGATTCAGATTTTTAAAGACTACGATAGCTGAATGAATGAAATAGTCATATCAAGTTTATATTTATGATTCATAATCACAAACAATCCTCTTTCATTATTAAATACTTTAATTATGAAAAAAAAGCTTATTCTCATTCTCTGCATTTGTGCCTTTAAAAAAATGTGGTTCATAAAAACTGTCAATTTTTATTTGCTTATTATAAATGTCACACACATTAGTTTGTGAATTATTTGCAATGGAGCAATTTTGAATATGTATTTGTAACTTTGCTGAATTGCTGATAAAATATTGAATATAAGTTTAGTAGAAATTTTAAATAAAGCTCACTAAAATTAAATTTGTAAAATTATGCCTCCACTATGTTTGTTAGAGTCATAATAAAGTATAAAGGCAAGCAGAATAGAAATTAATAGATTAATACATTCTAGATAAAAATTTTCTTAACCAGTTAAATGTTTGCCTTTTCATATGATATTCAGGTGAAACAAATATATTTTAGTAATTCATGTGTTTCATTTTTTTTTTTTTTGTGGTTTAACATTTAAGTGTTTTCTCTTAAAAATAACTTGTGTTAGATTCTATATTAAACATTGTTATTTATTCTCTGGCAAACAATTTTTTTAGGAATTATGTCTATGGTCAAAATTTTGTTCTCAGTGAGTTAAAAATTGAAGTTCAAAGATTTTTTTAAATGAATTTATTCTAGGTTTCATTAATGTCTTTAAAGTTATGAATAAGTCTTGAAATTTTTTTTAAAAAAAATGAATTCATTGATAATACAGAGAAGATGATGTTGATTAAAAATCAGCTAATTCAGAGAAATTAGTTTTTTGGAAAAATTTCTATTCAAAACTATGTTTTCATGTACAAAGTTAGTTAAAATCTTTTAAATAGTCAGAATAAAAATCAGATTCTGTTATTCTAAATTAGATCTTATATAACTTATCATTCAAAATATTGGTTTAAAATATTAATTAAAGAAAATTTCACTTATGCTAGATATTAATAAATTTTAGTTAATTTAAATGAGGATTAAAAAATAAAAAAAAATATTCACTTATATTAATTTTATTACATTATGGAATTGTATAAATGACAAAGAATTTAAGGCCATAACATAAAGGCATAAATTGCAACATTTTGCAGTTTATGCCTTTAACTTTTATAACATAAAATTTTAATTTCATTTTTATTCTGTTACTTTACCCCATTTTCCTTGGGTGACTTTCATGCTTGCAAGTTATTCAGGTTATTTAATTTGTCATTTGTCAGCTTAATAGTTAACTTTTTTTAATTTCAATTTTTTAGTTTATGGCTTTAATTCCCATCTTAGGCATGGAATTTAACAGTTCAGAATTTATTATAAATTCTAAACCCAGTTTAATCGCCCCTTGTGACTAAATATTAACCCTTTCAACCCAAATTGTGGTCAAAGACCAAAAGTCTACCTATTATGTATTTTAAAAATAAATATTAGTAAATAATAAAGTTAGAGAATTTTTAATTATTAGTAATATCTTAAACCATTATAATTAAAATGTCAATGGTAAGATTTCTCTGAATAAAGTGTATATGTTTGTAAAGTTAAAGATTTTAAGACATGTGCAATAATATTAAACTGAGGGGGGGGGCTGCTGTATGCCAAATAAAAACTTGGATTTAAATGAACTTTAATTTTTTTAACTTTTATTTCCTTTTCTTGAATTACAAAAATAGATACATGAATTATTATAGAATAGTTCAGTAATATATTGAAAATATGTTGACTTGAATTATATTTTTTAAGAAGTGCTAACAACATTAATGTTTTGAATTATATAAAAGAAAATTTACTTTAAGATGTAACTTATGATTGAGTTCATATTTTTCCCATTAAATTTGGAATATTACATTTATCTTATTATGTATGAAGTATAAAAATATGAAGAACTTTTTTGTAATTTTTCCCACAAAAACACATTTATGGAATCTTGTGCACTTTAGAATGTTAAATTTTTAATAAAGATTTGTACTATAAAGAATTCTGTAAAATGTTAAGTATTAAGACTCAATTGCTTTAACTTTTTGAGAATTGAGATCTAAATGCAAATCTTTTTTTCTGTTTACAGTTCAGTGTGATTCCTAAAAATATTTAAGAATAAGCCATTATGTTAACTTATTAATACTATTTATTGCAATTACTTCATTACTTTTTAATACTTTAAAAATATGTAAAGTCGAAGTGTGTGATGAATATGTTCGTAAAAATTCACAATGGTTATATCTTTGTATGCTTGTTTCAGATTTTGGCAAGGCTTTGACTGACAAGTTTAAAAATATCCTTCATTGGCTAACTCCAGAGTATTTTAATTATATGATCGATATTGTCAAAAGACCATTTTATCAAGCAAGAGTCAATACATTAGACATGGGCACTGAAGATGATGTAAAACTCACAGATGATGATAGTGATGAAATTGCTGTCATTGCTGTCCAAAATGTAAATAATACTGATTTCCTAAACATATAAGCAATTTTATTAGTTATTTAGCATTTTTACTAAAGTTATTTTAGGACCAGGCTTGTAATATTGGCTTTAAACAAGTCCAATGTTTAATATGAAAGTCCTTTTCTTTCTGATTAAATAAGTATCATTTCAATGGGTTGAGGATTTTAATTCCCATGTGGGTGTTTTCAGTTATTAAGTTTGCACTTTAAACTGCAGGCTTTGGTTTAACAAACAACCAAATCTTTGCTTTTGAGCTAAATATTAGCTGCTAAATAGTCAGCCTGTTCATAATTAGTTCAACTTTGCTGATATTTGACTTATCTTAGCATGAATGTTTGTAGTCACTCAAATTTCATTTTAACATCAAGACCCTCTTCAAATTAATCCTTATGTTCAATGACTGTAAGCATCTAGCAAAATAAATTCTTAATTTCAACCATTTTAGCATTTAATTCAATAAGTCGCAGCTTTCAGTCATACTTAAGCAAGGCTGATTGTTCTGATTTGAATTTTAACTTAAATTATACATCTCAGTTCTGTACATATGAAATACATTTATCTTTATTATAATGTGTTAATTAAAGACATTCATTTCTGACATAATTTTGATAGTGGGAAAGAAATGTGCACAATATTAAAACAATTTCCAGCTCATTTAATTACTTATTTAATTACTTCTAAAGCAACTATTTAGCTGCAAAGGAAATTCTAATAATAATCAATGCAATTAAACATGTGGAATGATTTCAGCATTCTTTCAAAATTTCATTTACATTATAACTATAAATGTATTCATTATACAAAATAACAACAATAGATTTATGTGTGGTAGAGGGATAATTTGTAATAATATAGCTCTCTTGTAGCATACATATCGTGCATAAAAAAGTATTGGCAATTGCCTATAAATGATCATATTTGCTAACAAAGTATGTTTACAAATTTTAACATAGCGATTATAGAAGGAGACAAACAAATATAACGAAATTTTCATTTAAATATTTTTTTGGTCAAAATCTGCGAGAAAATCCAAAATGTACATGATAAAAAAATTATTGGCAAAATTATGAAATTGAAAAAATTATAAGTGCAAACAAAATCAGTATGTGTTTAGTACTTTGTATGCATACCTTCTGCATCTATAACAGCTTGTAATCTATTTCTCATAGAGGAAACTAAGGTCTTTGTTGTACTGTTGGGAATTTCGTGCCACTCTTGCAAGAGTAAACGTTTGAGGTCGTCTTTACTTGAAATTTTATGTTTCCTGATTTCTAGGTCCAGTAGGGGCCATAAATTTTCAGTTGGATTGATGTCAGGTGATTGAGGTGAGGTTTTTACTGGTGAGGAGCATTGTAGAGTAACTATTCTCAGGTGAGATTTGCTGTATGCTTGGGGTCATTGTCTTGTTGATAAACGAATGTTGCTCTTCCAATTCAGTATTTGGCCTCCTCCACACATATCGTCATCCATCACTGCTGAAAATGTTAAAGTTTGATTCGTTGGAAAAAATAACTCTTCAGATAAATCAATGTAGTGTTTTGCGAAATCTAACCTCTTTCTCCTATTTAGTTTTGAGATGAATGGTTTCTTTCTAGCTGCCCTTCCATAATAACTTCTCTCTTGTAAAACATTTCGTACAGTCTGTATGCTGAAAATCTCTTGTGAAGTGAAAGCGACATCTATAGCTATCTGGCGGGCACTTATTTTAGGGTTTTTCTTAACCTTGTTAATAATGACACGTTCTTTTCTTGTAGAAAATATTCAAGGTCGTCCACTTCTATTCTTAATTTTTGTTGATCCTATTTCCTTAAACTTTTTTACAACACTTCTGACAATAAATAAGTTTATATTCAACTGCACTCCTATAGAACGATAAGTTAAACCTTCATTTCTGAGCCTAATAATTGTGTTTCTTAACATTAACAGCCAACTCCTTCGATTTTGAAGTCATTTTACAGCAGTAATCGTAAAATAATGCATAGGCGGTTTTGGAGTAGTTTTGCAGACTTCATACCGGTAGAGTTTCTTATCAGTCGAAACACATGGCTTCAATGTAACAAAATTTGCATAGCTGTTAAAGCTTTGCCAATACTTTATTGACATGCAAATTAAAATTTTTACTATTTTTATAGATCTAAGTAGTTTATTTAATTACGACAAATAAAATTGCATAACATTTTATTTATTTGTCAATATGAATAAATTAAGGCAATTGCCAATACTTTTTTTACCCACCATCATTGTATGCTCAAAAATAAAAATTCCAACAAAATCTTTGTTTTAATATAATAGCAATTGTTGCCTTTATTTTTTTTAAAATCATTTACTGATGTGGCAACTGATAAGTGTTAGTGTGTTTAATTTCCACATTAAGCATTGACATTTGTGGAGGCTCAGAATACACTTTAAACTATAAGTATCTATTGAATTAGCTTTTATTTGCAAAAGAAGACTAGAAAACCTGTTGATTTTTCTATGATTTAAAGTGCTTACACTAAATTATGATTTATTTGTTACTGAAAGGTTTATAGCTATATTTTTCTTTGCAAGTATAATATTTTTACGGTATGTATACTCCTCAATTTCCTGAAATTAGCACTTTTCCATGATCTTTTATTTTTTTAAGAACTCTTTATTTCATATTCTCTGGGGGGAGCTGTAAAGCAACATTTTTTTTAAGTATTAAATTTTTCTGCTAATTTAAGCAAACAATTGTCATTTTTTTCAATGTCATAACAATTAATGCTACATGATGCTTTTTTTTTATCAGCCATGGGTTCAGTTTACAACAGCATTCTCTTCAGATCCAAAAATAAGTCTTGATAATAGAATATTTAAATATGATTTTAACCTTATTTTTATATCAAATATTTATAAAAATAATAAGAATTACTTCATGATTGTGAGGTTTGAAGGTATCAGTCTTAAAACTAAAACATAATTAAATTTTACAACTATGATTGTAATTAGAACTATCATTTTGCAAATAAGAGCAATATATATTTCGGACTAAACTACTTTTTCTCTTATAAGAATAAACAAAAATAAATGTGTTTAAGTTTCATAAAACACTTTGTTTCAATCAAATTTTTACATTGCATCTTAAGTATTTATTAATACAAAAATATTTTATAATAAATAATTCCTTATAATTTTTTCCCCTAAAGTTTCATTTTTGAATATTTACCTTATACTTTCTTGCTCAATAAAACTGTTCACTTCTCTGACACTTTTGATAAAGATAAATGTAAAATTTCTTTGATAAAATCAGATTATAAAGATGATTTACATTATTATTTAAAATATTGGGAATTTTGAGGAATGCTTTAGTGTTTTCCTTCTTTAATATTTTTGTACTAGTCTAAACTGCAATTACCTTTAATTTTGCAATTTTTTACAATATTGCCTTTTTGAATATATGCTTCATTAGTCTTATAATTTCTAAGCATTTTATTCGATTAAGTTAAACTAGTAGCCAAATGGTTTGTGCTTTAGCCTTCATTTGAACAGCTTGTGAGTTTGATTTCCAACTTAGGTTTCTATTTTTAGAAGAGTTAGGAATCCAGTTTTTAAACTGTAGACTCCTGTTTGATTAGCCTTTATATGCAAAAAATGACCATTAAATGACAAATAATATCTTTGATGTAAAGTTGTTTCCTGTCCATTTTGATATTAAAATATATTGTCATTGTTTATTATTATTATTATTCTGTTTGAATTTCTTTTTCACTTGAGACAGTTATTTCTAACTTGTTTATACTTTAATTTGTGCTCTGATATTTTTTAAAATTAAATTTTATGTTGTTGCAATAAATCAAGTAATAGTTCAGAACATGGTTAAGTAATTTAGTTTGAAATGCCAAAGTTAAAATAATTTTCCTTAATGTTTACAGTTTATCAATAAAGGTAATATTTTTATTATATTTTTGAAAATTTGATAGTAAAATGTCTCATGTTTGATTTTTAATCTCTTTGATATTTATTTCTAATTTTTACAATCTTATAGCAAATTATTTGGCATTTCTTTTTAAATTAATAATTTGTATAGTAAAGCACACATTCTTATAAAAATAAGTAAATTGACTTATTTAAAAGTATTAATAATGGTAAATTCTTTTTAAAGTATTTAAGTGAATTCTGTATAAGGTTCAAATTAATATGCAGCAATCATTTAATTGTAAATATTCTTATAATCTGTTAAAATATTGATTTTTTTATTTTACCATAACTATTCTGTAGAGGAAAGTAAAAGGAGAAGAAGTTTTAGGATTGGAATATGAGCTCCTGATTATATGTAGTTTTAAACTTTTTATTTATGGACATTATCTTGAAAATTTCTTGTGTAATTGTTAAATTTCTATAAATGCCTTCATGTCATGCAATAGTTCATCAACTTGATGTGAAATTTAAGTGTGACTTTCTTTTGCTAACATATGCATGATTATTAAAGATTTTATCAACCTATTCAATTTGAATTCAAGACTAAGGCATCAACTTAATTATAATCTAGGAAATTATATTTTATTGTAAATGTTTGCCATTTTCATAATTCAAGTTATGAGGAAAATGATTTTAAGTTTAAAATTATTTTTGAAACTTTTTTCCAGTGATTCTTATTGGTTAATTTTATTTTAAAGTTTTGTTACGATAATATGTTTATGAATCTGTGAATAAGAAATGTGATTTCTTAAAAACTATTTTCTTCTAGGGAGTATCAAGTGCTCGACATCAAACTCGTGCAGACTTGCGGCACCAAAGTATGATAAGTTTTATCTATTTGTAATTTAAAATTTAAATATGTCAGTCTATACTACTTTTTAAATATCTGTGGGCAGATGTCTTTTTACCAATACCCACCATTAGGCTAATTGCCAAAATAATTACCACGATAAGCAGAGCTGCAAATATTAAATTTTAATGCAGTTAATGGAATGCTAGCTATTAGTTTAAATACCTACAGTATTTCGTTCTATTAATAAATAAGAAACTAATAACATGCCAATAATTAGACTTGCTTAAAAGTAACAAGTTTAATTTATTTATACTAAACAAGAAAATAATTACATAACATAAATTAAGTTTAAAATTTGAGAATAGATAAAGATATTCCAATTAAATAATTCATTACTAACAAAATAAGTAAAATTATAATACCGATGAACATAAAAGTTTCCAACCAAAACCATCAGACACCAGAGTTTGATTTTCTGAAATCAGTGTTTTTAAAACACCTGGGATACGCCCCTTTGACGAACTGGCATGCGTATACAGTAAGTTAATTTAATCATGAAATTCGATATGCCAGTTCGGCAAAGTAAAATTTTAAGTGTTTGTAATAAATGGTACAGGAGTATGCCGGTCAGGCATAGCAGAAAATAAAGTTGAAAATAATGCACAAGTATTTTAAATGCATGATAAATATGGTGATAAGAAAATTAAATATAGAACTGTACTAGACTAAAACTTAAAAGCACTGAATATATGAATTTAAGTTTGTACTAGGGTAACAATGCCCCCCTCTTATCACCATCAACTCTAGATTTACAAGAAATTACTAACTCCGGTATCTGATTACAAAATAATTCCATTGAATATAACATATCCAAATTTTATAATTTAACATTATAAACATGTGCAACACTTTACACTTAGTTCAAATAAACATATCACATAAACATCTGTTGATTCATTAAGTTTACAACTTTATACAATATTCACATTTCCCTTGAAAAAAGTTCATAAACAGCATGTTATATAAAACAATACTTTATTCACAACTATGGCTGTGTGTTGCGTATGTGATTAAAATAATACATTATAGTACATAATATGCATTCACACAATACATAAACATTCACACTCGGGGCCCCGATACACAACATACAATGTACTCTAAATAATGCACACACACAATATTTTTATTTCAATTCAAATCAACCAAAATATTCCTAATAAATTAAAATTACAAAATGCAAAAAAATACATGAATAAATATCTTTCAATCATTTCTTAAAGATATTTGAAATGAACTTCTGCAGTTCAAATTTTGTTAGTGGCTTGGTGAAAGCGTCAGCTAAGTTTAATTTACTTCGTACAAAACTGAGTTTAAATTTTTGTGTATTGTACATATCTCGAACGAAAAATAACTTCACATCTATATGTTTTGACCGATAGTTTTCAATTGGAGATTTTATAAAATCTATAGCAGCTTGATTATCCACAAACAAAATTGGGATTTCTGGTTCACTTGTTACAATACCTTTATCATGACACTCATTTAGTATACCACTGAACCAAACTATTTCTTTAGCTGCCTCGGTCATAGCAACAAACTCTGCTTCCATAGTTGATAAGGTGACACTTTTCTCTTTAAATGTACGCCAACTTATGGGAGAATTTCCTAGTAAAACGAGTTGACCTCCTAGAGACGTTCTGTCATCTCGGTTTGCAGCGAAATCTGCATCTGAATAAACTCTAATTTGGAATTGTTTACAAGAAAGTTTTAAGCAAAAATCTTCCGTGTTGATAACATAACCTAAAAGTCTTAATAAACCATCCCAATGATTCATCCCTGGGTTGGACTGAAATTGGCTGAATATATTAACAGCATAAGCGATGTCAGGGCGAGTTCTATTAGCCAAAAAGGATAGACAACCTAATACACTTCTATAGGGGTATTTTAGCATTTCTCTTTCTTCCTCCGCTGTAGAGGGACAGGAAGTTTTAGAATAAATTGAACCTTTAGATATGGGTAGTGATGAAATTGGTATTTTAAATCGTTGGAAACGCTCACATACGTCTTTAATGTATGAGCGTTGATGAATCAAGACACTACCATTTTCCTCACCAAACTCTACGCCTAAAAGGGTACGAGTCTTACCTAGTACTTTTATGTCAAAATGGTTTTTCAAATTATTAATAGTTTTATCGATTGTCTTTTGGTCTCTGCCAAATATAACAAAGTCATCAACATACAATATCAAAACTAAGTAATCTCCTAATAAATAAGCACAGTTACCCCACTGAAATTTACAAAAACCCATTTTTAACAAAACATTATGGATCTCATAGAACCATTGTCGACCACTTTGTCGTAATCCATATATAGCTCGATCTAAACGACAGAATTTTCTCTTTTGACTAGTTTCTTCAAAACCTGGAGGCTGTGTCATATAAATTCGCTCTTCCAAAGGGGCATAAAGGTAAGCTCCTGTTATATCACATTGAAGGTGGTACCAACCTTTACATGATACGAGCAACGAAAAGAAAAATCTGATTAAACTAAAGTTGACCACAGGGGAAAAAGTTTCATCATATGAGATACCCTTCTCCTGTTTATAACCCTGTGCTACTAGTCGAGATTTAAATCTTACAATTTTACCTGTATCATCTCTTTTTACGGTAAATACCCACCTACATCCAATAGGTGTGGTATTTTCTGGTAAGTCTTCCAAATGCCACACTCCCCGGTTCTTCATGATACAGAGTTCTTCTTTCATGGCATTTAACCACTCGTCCTTATATTCCGATTCAATTGCCTGCTTATAAGTCTTTGGTATAGGAATGCGATCTAGTCAGCTAGATATGCTAAGATTATTGGTGGTCCCATTATCTTCATTATCTGTTAAAACTGCATCACGACTGCTCAAAACAAGACCTTGTGTCCGATTTGTTCCTTTAAAATCAAATAAATTAGGATTGAAAACAATATTATTTTTACTGCAGTATTTTGCAACATCATTCAGGGATCTTAACCTTTCCTTCTTGCCTTCTTCATAATAATAGACATCTGTACGCGATCTATCTTTCCTCTGAATAGCCTTTCTTTCCCAGTTTACTAATCTAGGTTCTGATATAGGGCTAGGAATATCGTCTATGGAGACTTCAGGATCACTGTCGTCACTTTCAGAATCACGAGGTACAATGTGGTATCCGATATCATCGTCACTTCCTACTTCATACTCATTAGAGACAGTCGAAATCCTGTTACTAGGGCCCAGCACTGCTCCACTTAAAGTGTCTTTGTACACAACTTTCTCATTAAAAGAAACATTAATAGTTTCAATTATTTTGTTTGTTTCTGGCATCCAAATCCGGTATCCTTTTGTACGAAATGCGTAACCAACGAGGAAACCTTTTCGGGCTCTGGTATCTAGCTTTTTTCTATGTTGTCGGGGTACACCTATATATGCTACAGTACCAAAAGGCTTTAAGTGTTTGACAGAGGGTCTGGATCCTGAGAATAATTCGCAAGGCGTCTTGTTCAGCTTATTGTGGCACACTCTATTCCAAGTATATGTAAAATATAGCATGGCTTCAGGCCAAAAACACTTAGGAAGACCAGATTCCTGCAGAACTGCTCTAGCACCACTTGCGACAGTTTGGTTATATCTTTCACTAACACCGTTTTGTTCCGGGGTGAATATATTCGTTAATTCATGAGCGATCCCTTTTTCAGCAAAATAATTTTGTATCTGTCTATTCACAAATTCTGTCCCATTATCTGTTCTAAATGCCTTAACCTTTTTATTTAAAATATTTTCAACTCTGGTAATATACGTTTTAATTATACCAAAAACCTCAGATTTCTCAGACATAGGAAATAATGAAACTTTACGTGAATAATCATCAATTATGGTAATAAAATACCTTTCTCCCATTCTTCCTTTGACAGATTGAGGACCCCAAACATCAGCATATAATAGCTCTAACGGAGCCTTGGATCTCACTTCTCTCAGAGACTTAAATGAAACTCTTCGATATTTACTCATTTTACATGGTTCGCAAAAGACTGTCTTATCGCTTAAGAGTGGTAAGCCAATCACTCCCCCTTTCCTACTGGTATGTGAAATAGTGGACGTGCTGATATGTCCAAAACGTCTATGCCATAGTTCAAGAGCTTTGCTATCTTTTAAGTTGGTTGTAAATGAAACGTTTTTGTCAGCTTTAACTATACGGGGTGAAACTTGGTAAATACCTTCTTTTAATATGGCCTTAAAAACCGTTTTCCCCCTTTTTCTGAGACTTTCACTGCACCGTTACCGCCATGATACACAAAACCCTGAATATCTAGTTTTGGGCCTGAAATAAGATTTCTCCGTAAATTTGGAGAGTACATTACATCATTTAATGTATACTTTTGTAAACCAAATAACAATTTAACAGTTCCTTTTCCCTCAATAGGAAAGTCAACACCGTCAATGGCAACTGATATCTTTTCATTGATTAAGGGTACAAAATTAATGAAGAGGTCTCTTTCTTTACAAAAGTGATGTGAAGCTGCTGTATCAAAAACCCAATTCACTCTTTCTTTAGTTTGATTAAATAAACTTGTAATAGAAAAGTTTGACTTACATGGCGAATGTCCGTCTTTGTTTGTCGAAGGGATGTTTCTAGATACAGTACCACGTTTATGTTTGTCCTTACACCTGGAGAAACGAGGCTGATTTTGATAAGTGGAATTTGAACTACGTGACTGGTTCCTTTCTGCCACAAAGTCAGATCTGGGTTCTCTGTACGGACCTTTGGACTCTGGATTGAAACGTCTGGTTTGGCTCCTACATTCTGGACTAGAACATCTGGAATGGCTCCTGTATTTTCGTCTAAAACATCTGGATACTTTCAGTGATTGTACTTTAAGAGGACATGAATTTCTATAATGCCCAGGCTCTTGACAACCATAACAGAGAATTTGTTTCTTCACAGACGTTACTGCACTAGCCTGCGTTAGAGAGTCTTTTTCTCGTAACTGAAGACGAACCTCTTCTGCATTCAGGGCGTCTGTAATAGCTTTGTAGTTAAAGTTTTCATCCGGCCAACCAAGAATAACTTGCACTATTCTGTCGAAATGCATAGGAAGATATCTCAGAAGTTGAAAACTAGCATATTTTTCATTAAAAGTAGGATCTATAGTTTTCAATCTGTTGTAGACTTTTAATAATCTCGTTGAAAACATGAGAATACTTTCCTCAAGTAACATTTTAGTATCACATAATTCTGAAAATATAGTCATGTGATTTGCTCTGGTGTCTGGATGGAAGTATTTCATCAATGTTTCCCAAGCAACTACTGGATCTTCTATTCCATCTATTATACGTCGATGATCTTCATCAATATTCAAATATATTAGAGATAAAGCAACATTTTTGTTTTTGTTAAATTCCTTAAGACTTTTGAGATACGCAGTATCATTCAAATCTTCGAATGAACCAGTTTCAGTTTTTAATATCGGTGGAATGGGAGCTTTTTCAGCTCCTTTTACAACCTCCCACACATTTCTCTCCATCAGAATGAACTTTATGTCTGAAGTCCATGTCTCATAGTTTTGGTTGCTTAACTTATTAATTGCGTAAGTAGCCATGGCAAGAAAAATTAACAAAATCACAATTTTTTTTTTTTTTGAGAAAAAAAAATTTATAAAGTTTGATTATTATTATCTTTAAATTGAAAAATTTATATCAATATAGCCCCCCCATCTTAAATAATCTAATACATTTTAAGATGGGTAAAAATTTGCTTAAAGTATTATAACTGACTAATTATCCCGAGATAAATTTCAAGATATTTAATACGTAACCTAGGCCCATAACCTATTTGTCAGTCTATACTACTTTTTAAATATCTGTGGGCAGATGTCTTTTTACCAATACCCACCATTAGGCTAATTGCCAAAATAATTACCACGATAAGCAGAGCTGCAAATATTAAATTTTAATGCAGTTAATGGAATGCTAGCTATTAGTTTAAATACCTACAGTATTTCGTTCTATTAATAAATAAGAAACTAATAACATGCCAATAATTAGACTTGCTTAAAAGTAACAAGTTTAATTTATTTATACTAAACAAGAAAATAAATTACATAACATAAATTAAGTTTAAAATTTGAGAATAGATAAAGATATTCCAATTAAATAATTCATTACTAACAAAATAAGTAAAATTATAATACCGATGAACATAAAAGTTTCCAACCAAAACCATCAGACACCAGAGTTTGATTTTCTGAAATCAGTGTTTTTAAAACACCTGGGATACGCCCCTTTGACGAACTGGCATGCGTATACAGTAAGTTAATTTAATCATGAAATTCGATATGCCAGTTCGGCAAAGTAAAATTTTAAGTGTTTGTAATAAATGGTACAGGAGTATGCCGGTCAGGCATAGCAGAAAATAAAGTTGAAAATAATGCACAAGTATTTTAAATGCATGATAAATATGGTGATAAGAAAATTAAATATAGAACTGTACTAGACTAAAACTTAAAAGCACTGAATATATGAATTTAAATTTGTACTAGGGTAACAAAATATCATATTTTTCTTTATATAATCTGTGGTTTATGTGTTAAAGAAATTTCAAATTTTATTGTGCATATCACATACAACCACTTATAATCTGATAAATAAAAATTAAAAAACATTCTCCATCAGAAAAACTTATAATAAAGTTTTGAAAGAAACGCCATTTATATTTTATAAAATAACAGATGATGCTAATCATCAGCTGACTTATTTCAGCTGTCTACACTTTCTATTGGCTATCATCATTTCACATTTTGTCTTAACCTGAGCTGTTTCATTCTAATAATATTCAAGTTTGTATATTGTATGTAAAAGCAAAACCATATTAATTTTAAAACAAATTTTAAACTAAAATTTGTAAAGAAAACCATAAAAAATAGCAACAAACTTGTTAATATAAGGTGGAAAAGCATGCACAGTTTAAAATAACCCATTTCTTTCATTTAATTATTAAAGAAATAGATATGTTTTATTTTTAAAATATGTCTAAGCTCATTTTAAAAGTTATTAAAAACTAAAATCTATAAAATTTGCATGACTTTTCTCAGTTTATCACACTTTCTAACAAGGTGAATCCAGAGAAATGTTTTTTCTGTACAATTTATTGTATTTTTACTCATACTGTATATTTCTAATTTTATGCAATACCACATTATCAGAAGTATGTTTTCAACTGTTCTCCTGAAAAATTGCCACAAATTAAATACTGTTGCGAATTGTGTGATATTTTCCCTTTTGATCAAAAAGGGTCTTGTGGATAACACACCGTTGTTGATTATATTCAGATAAATACAATATAGTATATAATTATATAAATACTCCATATTTTTTAAATTATAAGTTATTAGGATAGTATTTGTTAGTAAACCTTTTATATTTAAGTACTGAGTTATTTTAAATATTAGACAATACAGGCTTGATAAAATGTTAGTGTTATTTTTATTCTAATTGTCTAATTCAAATAAGTTTATTTGAAATAGTTCCAAATTTTCAAATTTAAATTTAAAATATTTACAATGAATTGAATTAAAAACCAAATATCAGATTAGTAATTCATTAATTGTACAATAAATATTTGAAAAATATTTAAATGAATCATTTGAAAATTTTTTCAAAACCTATCCTTTTTCTCTTCATTTTGTAATATGTAGTAATAGTCATATAAGATGATATATATTATTTCATCTTTTTTAAATGGCTTGTGAATTAGTTGCTGAATTGCTAATAATTGGAATTGTTGGAATGGAAAGTAACTAATTCTAAATTACTAAAAATTTGTTATGAAATTATAACTAATAAGAATGACAGAGAAAACCGAAGAAAATAAAATTGAAAAAATTGTGAAATTTATTGAATGAATAAGAACAATAGGGCTCATTTTCTAACTATCTTAATAAACCCATGATAAAAAATTTGTCTATCTTCAAGTAATTTTCATCATAAATTAGGAAAATAACCCTATACATTTTTTTCATTTTGCTTTTAGCTCTAAATTATTTTAAAGTTTTAATGTCCAAGAATTAAAATTGGATCTTTAATTTTTTATTACCCAGATAAGCCTACTGACCTATATTTAGGACAGTAGGCTTATCTGGGTTAAGTCTCAGGCATTCATTTATAAAACCCATATTGACCTGTAATAAAGCCATTGATTCATGGGACTCCATTCACAAATTAACCCAGATAAGCCTACTGTCCTAAATATAGGACAGTAGGCTTATCTGGGTTAAAAAAAGAAATTAAAGATCCAATTTTAATTAAAAGTTTTTATTTAATTAAAAGTTTTTAATGATTTTACAGCAGTATATAGGAATTTTTTTTATATACATTCATATGTTAGACAATTTTTCTGTAATTCTGGAAAATCAGCATTTGCCTCCCAAATGGGATAATTAGTTAGCTGACAAACTAAGGGAGAATTTTCCAGCAATTTTTAGATTAAAAATGATAACGTGTTCAGAAATTACTGAACACACGTGAAAACAAAAGTGAATAATCAATGTTAATCAAATTGATAAGTGAATTTTTTACTTGATAAAAAAATCTTCCATTCACTGTTGGCAAATCATCCTTTTAGCTTATGTGTAAAATTTTAAATTATGTCTCGATAGTATTGTAATATTCCTTATTAATTAATGTATGATCTGTGTGTAAAAAATCTTAAAACTCTAATAGATCTAGGATCACACATAATTGGCCATACATTTTTATTTAGTAAAAAGCTTATCATTTCTTTTTGTTATATAAGATTATATATAATTTTAACTTACATAATTTTAAATCTAATTTTAATATTTATCTAACTTCTAAAATAAATTGTATAATGTATATTTTAGGTGTCAGAACTAAAGCTACATCGATTTGTCCATTGGCTTCCACTCCACTTAGTTTTCCAGTATTTCCTCACAGTACTTTACAGGACAGAACATCAAAGACTATGGCTCGTAGACCTGTAAATGGTGTTTCCTCTCGGCATGAGATCGAGTCAGTGAATAACACAAAGGACAACTTTCTAACTCAATCATATAATTCTCCTATAACAAATCCTAAAAGTGAAATTGACATAATATTAGATGGCGAAACTCTAAAAGAAAATGATGAAATACAAATTATATCTGAAGCTTCTCCACGAAAACACTCCACAGTTCCTTATACGAAAGTGAGACCTCCAAACAAGGAATTTCATAAAAGAGATAGATCTAATTCTATCGAACTATTAAGAGCACCTACTCAGTTTTCTTTGTTTAGGCAAGGCCCAAATACATATACTGCTAATGAGGTAACATATAGTTTGTTTATACTTAGATTTTCTATATCTTCATTTGAAAATAAAATTATGTGTCCTATTAGTTTCTTCCTAATATCAGTGTGTTTTAATCATTTTAGATGAGTAACACTTCTGCCAGTTAACATTGTAAATAATGGTATTACTGCTCTTTTAAGGCTGTTTGATTTAAACAATAAATTGCTTTCTATAATAAAAAATGGTCTAATTAATTCTCGTGTGCAAATTCTGGCAGTGGAGCATTGACAAATCAACTCAACTCACTCATTGTATAAAAAATTTATTAATAAACCATATATTATGATAATTTTGGAATGAGAAAGATTAAAATTTCCAATCTGCTTATTACATCAGATGCAAGTTGGAACTGGCAGTTAAGTAATTAAGGTTCTGGTTTTCAATTTAACAATTTCTGTGTTCATTTTATTTTATGTGCATTGCTATGCTTACAGCTGAGTATTTAGTGGTGGAACTCAAGTTTAGAGGTTAATAAATTTCATCCCCTCCAACACCTTTTTACTGCTACAAACATCCATATTATCTAAGTGTGTGTGTGATGTAAATGTTTGTAGTAATTTATAGAATCTGCTTCTCAAAGCATAAATCCTAATTGAATAAACTCCTGTATGCTAGAAAGGGGGTCATAGTGCAATAAACAAATGACACTTGATATGTTATTAAAAGCTGATGTGCCAAATTCTTTTTACTATTTTTTACACTGAAGGTTTTATATGCAAATGTAAAAGAAATTACAGCTGAGTAAGATCTCCTCAAATCAAGCTTGTTACTTTATGTATATTTTGACACTCTAGAAAATGATTAATTACTAAAATACTTGTAACAAAAATAAGTTATATTATTGATAATTTTAATTAATCAGCGAACAGTAATGTCTGACTTTTGTTATTGGAATATAATTGATTCCATGTTGACTATCAAAATTGATTGTTTTTATAAGGCTAATGCATGCTCAAATCATAATATGACGCAGAAAGTTAAAGATCTCTCTACATGAGAATGCTGTTTATTTTTCTAACATAATGGTGTATAATTATTTGTAGTGTAAGTGTATACTTATTATTAATTGAGCATAAAAGTTAGTTCTAAATCCAGAGCTCGCACAACTCCTTGAAACTCCTTAAATTTTAACTTGATTCCATGAAAATCGTGAATCACTCCTAGAGGTTTTGCTTACCTTGACAGGTATTTTTTTATTAAAGAAAATATTTTTAAAAATTTGAATTTTTTGCTTTAAAATTTTCAATGAAATTTTCTGATATCCTAATTGGGTATTAGTTGTTAATGATACCACTGGATGGTGGCATGATCATCATTAGATTGTTGTATTTTTAACTGTTTAAAATTTAGTTCGGACACTATATTTTCATGATAATCTGGTTTAATAGTATTTAGATATATGTGCGAAGTAAAGCGAAATAATCACCTAACAATATCATCATGTTGAGCAATCAGACCGCGATTTGAATCGATTATTTTTCTATTCGCTTCTGTTTTCCTTATGTTGTATAAAATTCTCTGAATAATATTTAAATTTAATATTTTTGAGTTATATATATAAAATCTACTTTTTCCATGTCACCCTTGGTGAAAATTGCATATAATTTCAGTGAACTGGGAATTTGTTTATGAAAGAAATAAATGCTGAAATAAATTATTTAATATACCTGGTAGAAAGTCTCTTTTCAATGATTAATGTGGACTCTGAAAAATTCATATATATATATATATATGTGTGTGTGTCGTCCTGAAAACTTTATCTAATGGTTGTATTTATTTTGTTTTGAGTAGGTGTGTTTATTTGAAAGAGATTATTATACACACCCTGAAATACTCAAATTGATGGATGGAAATCTATTGGAAGTGTTTAAAAACTCTATAAAGTTATCCACTATTTTATACAATGTATAATCTAGTAATATAAAAATATTGATTATTTAAATAAAAAAATTCTGTTATAGCTGTAAATTCATTGAAGGTTTTTTAAGTAATCTTAAATATAATTCTAATTTAAATAAAAAATATTGCATGCACATAATTACTTGTATAAGAGGGTTGCCTTTTAAGTTTCTACAAAAAGTAGGAAGAAAAAGAATTTTTTAAGAACAAACTATTTTATTGCTTTTCAAAAGATTCACCTTTTCCATCCGTTCCAACCAATTCTTAAAACAGTTTCTCCACTCTAAAGTTGATATCTCATAAACATGGTTTTGGAAAGTATCAACAGCTTCTTGAGGTGATGAAAATCCCTGCTCGCAATTTTTTTTATTTGAGGTAAGGGAATAAGAAAAAGTCATTAGGTGACAAATCAGGAATGATGTGCTGTGTGGGAGCTGGTGTTGTTACGATGAAGAATGATGCGGCTGTTTTTGTTGTTTTTCCTGATTTCGTTGATGACTTTTGGCAAACAAATTTCTGTATACCATTTAGCATTAACAGTTTTTCGATCTTCTTAACGAATGGTTGCGATATGTCCCATAAGGCTGAAGAAAAAGCAATAATTTTCTTTGAAGTATTTCATGAACGAACAACTTTCGTAGGATTCGGTTCATTTTAAATCACCCAAACAGTGGGTTGTTTAGTTTCCGGCATATACAAATATATCCAAGTTTCGTCACCTGTAATGATGTATATGGATTTTGCTGTTCCCAATTTGAATTTTTTAATTTCTTTACACGAATTTCTTTATGAGCTTCTGTCAATTGTGCGGAATCCATCTAGAACAAATCTTTTTATAAGTTACATTTTCATGCAAAATGAATGTATTGCAGTCTGTGATATGCCAAGAGATGCTTCCATCTCAGACGTGACATGCTGATCTTCTTCAATCATCCTGCACACAGCATCGATGTTGCTTGGAATAACTACCAGTTTTGGTCGTCTTTCACGAGATTCATCACTGACAGGCACACAACCACAATAAAATCCCGCAAACCAAGTCTTTTCTGGTGGTGCTCATTATCAACAGTTACACAAACCGATTCTATGCAATCTTGTCAAGTGAGGCCATTTTTAAATTCACAAAAAATCATACAACGTAAACCTTCACGGGTTATTTCCATTTATAGAACTTACTTGCTTCTTTAGAACACTCACTGTAAACAAACTATGCAGACAAACAAACTATGCTTCTTTAGAATACTCACTGTAAACAAACTATGCAGACAACTAAGATGCTACTGATTCAAAGAGGAGAAAAAATGTGAATTTTACTAATATCCTGTAAACAAATTTCAGTAATGCCCTCTATTTGTTTGTAAAAACATAAAAGGCAACCATTGTATTTGTTTAAAAACAATTTTTAAAAGGAAATAAAAAACATTATTTAACGGGAATGTTGATACTTCATGGAAATTTATAATTTGACTCCTGAAAAACTCCAGGAGTTTAATCTTGAAAATCTGTACCAACCCTGTGAATCAAATTAAAATCTATTTCTACCTTTGTTGCTCCTTAAATTGTAGGTCTCATTTTTATTAGCCCTTGAGTTTAGAAAGTAAGAACCACTGAGTGAATAAGTTAACCAACTCTTTTTTTATTTTAATTCATATCTTATGTTATCATAACTGTAAACGTGCATGAATATTTTGTAATTTTTATGAAATTTTATGTAAAGTTGGCTTAATTAACTTTTTACATTTTTATATTGATAAAAATATTTTCACACAATGAAACATTGAAGAATGCAAAATTGACAAGTTGAAAGTAAACAGAATATTCCTTTTATTAAATTCAGTATTTGTCAAAATTTTCCCTTAAAAACCACAGAGGATAAAAACATTGATAATGCTTTGCTTGAGTTATAAAAATAGTCTTTAGAATTTTCAAAGAATATAGATAAAATTAATGAAACACTGATTGGTTCTGTGAAACAAATGATACTGAAGCATTCCAAGCTACTATTCTAGTGCTAATAAGATCTATAACCTTCAGTTCAGCAATTACTAATTCTTGGCTATCAACAGCTCCTAGGATCAAATCTCACTTTGGGTTTAGCGCTTGTGATTTGAAATCTGCTTTGAACTGTTGGTCACAGTCTAATTAACCGTCCTGTGTGGGAGAAAAAATTCAGTGAAAAATCAAACCATTGTACCTCAAGTCAATTCCAGAATCAGCCTTTTAGTTTAATCAAGAATATTACACGTCTTTGTTTTCCTGCACCGACAAAAGATTTTGAAAGTATGTATTTAATTGTAAAATTCCATGAAGATAAGAATCATTATAATGAGGAATTTATATATAATTTTATTTATTTTTTTTTTAGTTAAAAAAAGCCACTGCTCATTCATTAAAATAAACTATCTCAATATCAGTCTAATCATTTTCAGGTTCTTTAAATTTGTAGTGCTAAATATTGAAATAAATTTTATGTTTATCAAAATAAGTTTGCAATATTTTTTTCTCTTTGAAAATATTTGACAGGATTGATTAATATGTAATATCATTACTGGGTAACGATAAATAAGTAGCAGTTTCTGGCCTTATTGTGGCATAGGGTTCAGTCACCTTTGTGTACCCACCATTGGATTAAAATATATATATGTGTGTCCTCCTTTTAATTTAGTTATTTTGTTCTCAGAAAATCTAACTGGCAATTAATTCATAATTTTGTCATGATTATTAAAAGGAGGATTTAATTTCATACTTACATGCTATTTAAAAAATTTAAACCTTTGGTCAGTGAGTATATCAATAAATATGCCAGTGTTTCTTTTATATAATAATCTTTTGATATATATTTTTAATAGCAGGCGCAGAAATTGTTTGCTAAAAAATCTCATTATTTTTTTATTTATTAATTTTTGGAAAGAAATTTTTTTATTATCACAATGCTTGTAATTAGACTGAAGCATTTACCAGAGATTTGACTTCAATTTCCAGGTTTTTATTGTGTGCATTATGCTCTCAATGCCCTCAACAGTGTAATTATGCCCTCAAGAATGATATGGAATACAACAGTGTCAAACAATAACTGTTACAGGGAGAAATTTTTAAATGGCAATACCCGAATTTTTGTATTAGAATGTAATATTCCTTAGTGAAAAACACTAAATAGCATTGAAATGGCACCTATTGCATGAAAATCCTTGGAGCTAGGTAAGGAAAAACTAAAAAGAACATTGCCATGCACCAAAGCATTAATGTTTATTTCATTTACTTCACATCACACTGCTTCTTTGGCTGAAATCCCATCCTAATTAATTCTCCACAAAACAAGAAGAAACAAACGCAAATTTAGACAGTAGGCTAACATCATGCTAGGTAAAAGAAAAGGCACTGCGAAATGCAAGCCTCGTATGTTGCTTTCTGCCTTTCAAAAGTAGATGCCATTTTCAGAGAAAGAATGGAATGAAATAGTAAAGACTTATTACCTGATTGGACAAAATGCTGCAGAGGCATTGTGTGTTTACCAAAGAAAATCACATATTACGGCGAAGCCCGTGCACTGTCAAACTGTATGGGTTTTGTTTCATAAATTGGAAAAAACTGTTTGTACATGCTATCAACCTCGGTCTGGGCAACTTCCATTCCTGTTGAAACTGTTGCAGAAGTTCATTAGATGATAAGCACAGTTCATCCCCCAATTGCACACAGTGTTTCACATCTTCTAAATCTGCCGAATTCAACGGGGTGCAAGATTCTGCACTCTGTTCTAAACATGTTTCCACATTGATTCCAGCATATGAAGATGTTGGGAGCGGACGACTAACAATTAGGCTGGATTTTGCAAATTAATGCCTTATCTGGTACAATAAAGATCGCAGCTGACTTTTATGCATTCTGTGGATCTCTCGACTGGTAATAGGAATTAAAAAATTGTGTGCACTGGGCAGAAAATAATCCATATGTGCTTGCATATAATTCTCCCGTCATTGAATATTTCTGTGGCCATCAAGGTCTGATTTGACACCAAGAGATTGAAAGATGCCATCAGAACTGTGATTCAAGAGATTCCTATTGCCATGGTATGTGGTGCAGTGTTAACCCCCATTTGCTCCATGCAAAGTGTCATTGTGTGTGAAGGAGGTCATGTGGAGAATTTCAGAAACACAAAAAAATGCTTTATTTTATGCTGCTTCTCTGTCCTTATTGGTTGTCCTCACTTTTAGCCTATCTACCGCCAGTGATTTTTATGCTACAGTTGTTGTTCGAACACTATTTAGGATTTTTCACAACGCAGATCACATTCCAATACAAAAAACTTCGTGTTGACATTTAATGTTTTCAAAATTTTCTCACTGTAGCTGTTAGAGTGAAACTTGTTTTCCATATCATTCTTCAGTGCATATCTTAAAATACCTTATGACAAAATTTCATTCACTTTCTGTGAATGGTGTTACAGTTAGTGGTCCTTATGTTGTGGGGATAGTTTTTTTATAATCACCCTGTATATATATCTTAATTTATTTGTATGTGTATCCTATATTAGAAAATGTTGCACTGATTTTGTTCAAATGAGTGCTATTTACCAACTACATATTACAGTCTAGTAAATTATAATTTAATCATCCCAGAAATACTATTCAACAAATATTAACTGTTATGAATTATATTTTATTTAATAAAAATATTTTTAATAATTAAGTTTTCACAAAGCATAACATTCAATAAATTCTCATTAATAGTTGTCATTGGTATTGACACTGAACTGAGATTTTAATATATTTTCCATTAATTATTAAATTAAGTTTAAAAAAAATTTTCAGTAGTTAATTCCTATATTGAAAGCCTTTTTTAATTATTTTCATTATTTCTGTATATCTAAAGCAAAACAAAATATATCAATATTTATTCCATATCTGTGCTAATTTCTTTTCTCTGATCCTCTTCAGCCTACTAAATACTGTAGCCTTTAGCTCAGTTTGTATATTCTATTCTTGTTTTCATTAATAAGTACTTGTGTATTTGTTAGGAATCAATTTAACTAAGAGATCCTGGTAAAATAGACTGTATAAAAGTGACCATAGAACAACCAAATCAATTTAGTGAAGTATTCAATCATATTTGTTTTTCTGTTACTTCAGAAAACAAGTAAACAGTTGAATAGCTAGTGTTCTATCTTTAAATTAAGGATTTCAGATTCCACTTTGAATTCTACTTGCCAATTGATTTAGTTTTCATATACATAGAGAAACTGTAAACAAGTCAAATCCGAAGAAAACTTAAACATTCAGAAATGTTTCAATTTATTTTAAATTATATAAAGTTTTACGATATGTGGAATTCCTGGGAACGAGGCTGCTGACTTTTTGGCCAGAAGGGTGCAAGATTCCTCCAGATACCTTTTAAAAGCCTCTTTTCATTTAGTGAAACTCCTGATAAGCAGATGATATGCCTCTAAGATAAAGCAGAAAGCATTGCTTGACTCTGCTAGTAAGCCATGGGCCTCGCTGCATAAGGATACACAGTCCATCCCTAATTTCCCTAGAAGCTCAGCTGTGGCTCTCTTCCTCCTTACTGCGGACCATGACTGCTTGCCTGCGTATTTGTTTAGGTTTGGACTTTGTGATTCTCCCTTATGTACTCTGTGTAGACAGCATCAAATTATTGATGCCACTCATCTCGGCTCGTGCTCTGCACTTGTATTTCCAAACTATAGAGCTCAGAAATATTGTAAGGCTAGAGAAACAATGGCACCATGGCTAAACTTTTAGGCATTTGAAATAAATAAAATTTTAAGACTTATTAAAGATTATCTTAATTAAAATAAGAGAATCTTTTCTGCCCAGGAATCTGTTTATGAAAGAATGATTTGCTTCCATATTGAACATCCAGAAAGAGAAAGGTATATTGTAAGAATTTATGAATGAAATTGAAGGAATTTATGTAAAATTATATGATATATGTTTTTAAAAAATTCTGAGAAAATTTTGTTAAGTTTATTGATACAAAAATAATGCATTGAAGTCATTTCAAGAATGCCCCAAGACTACACGGCCTAATTTGCCATCGTATGCAAAAAATGACCGTTGAGCGACAAACAAACCAAACCAAGCCCCAAGACTACAGTATAATTATGCAAGCACTATACTCTGCAATTGTGTTATCTAACAACATTGAATTTGGACATTAAAAATAATATATCATATTATTTATTTCTATGTGTACAAAAGTATATTTTTAATGTTGCCTATTAATGTATTAAGCATGCATAAAATTTTCTTATTGAGATCTGTAGATAATAAAACAGTTTTTTTAATAAAAAATTATATTTTATAATTCCTGGTTAAAATTTATTTTATTTAAACTATTTATTTAATACAATTTAAACTTCTTTTTATGAAAGAACCACTAAAATACAGGTGACTTGTAACTTTTTGTCATTCTATATATAAAAAGAATTTAAATCATAATAGTGCCTTTTTTCCAGGTTATACCAATTTCCCCAATTATTTATGTCACATACATTGTTATAAATCCTGTGCAAATATTATTTTATACTACTGTTGTATTATTCTCTCAAATCAATTTTAAAATAAAATCTTAACTGTATCAAAATTTGATATCTCAGGATATATTAACTGTTCTACTAGCTTTACACTAAAGTAACAATATTTGAATACTCAAATTTTCTTTTTTTCATTCTTGTATAACATTTAAGAGCTAAACTATTTTTTATGCATAATTTTAAATGATAAATTAATATGGATTTAAAAATATTGATTAAATTTCAGTATTGTTTATCATTAAAGAAAAACATTTGAATCACAAACTTGAATTCCAACATTATAAGCTGAATTGTTTTAGAAATCAACATTGTTTCAAAATTAAAAATTAAAGTGAATGTAACGATTTGTATTTACTTTCTCATTAATAAATTTATAGCTTAGTGAAATTCAAGTATATTTTAGACTATAGCTTAAAATAAATCTAGTTTTGTTGTTCATTAAAAAATGTCTTTTTCTCACAATATTAAAAGAGTAACCTTTTATTATATTTTTAATCAACTTATAAAAATAGCTTCTTAATTGTTATCTAATTGTAAATATTTGAAAAATGCAATTGAATAAAATTTTATACCAAAAAGAATTGTATAAATTAAAGATTTAATTGTATCTTAAACTATATAAATGCTATGAAATTGATGCATTGTAAAATTTTAACATGGTAATTTTGTAAGTTTTCACCATAATTTTGATAGTCACTCAAATTGTCTCAGATATCAAAATATTTTGTTTGTATGAATAACTTTAATGGAAATTTTTATAACATTGTCCTCAAAAAAGAGTTGATTATTTCTTTTTTCCCTTTTGACATAGGAGTTTATAGTAATTATTTATCTTCTATAATTTTTTTGAGAAGTTAAGTAATAAGAAATTGAATTGTTTCAAAAAAAATAACTGTATACTTTAATCTGATGCTAACATTTAAAAAATTATGTGCCTAAATTATTCCCTTTCATAAGAAAAAATTATTCCCTTATAAAAGGGCATACTTTTTTATACAAATCTCATTAATTTGAAAGTAAATTACATATTATTAAATCTGAAGAATATGAAAATATGTATTTCTTTATGAACTGTAATATTTTTAGCATATAGAATTGTTTGAGAAGTTTTGAAATTGTTTTTATTCAGAATTTAAAATGTTCCTATATTAAAAAGTAGTAATAATAATATAATTCACACTTTCTAAATTTGTCAATGTTTTCTAGGTTATAAGGCTAAAAGAAAAGGCCCAGTATAAGCTGCTATTAGATAAAGTTGTGAGACGTTCTATTTATCGTCCTGTAGTACCTAGGAAAGAACCTAAAAGAGCTACTATTCAAATTGATTTAACTCAGTAAGTATACATGAGAATCATGAGCACATATCTTTTGCTATTAAGTGAACATAATAGGATTCACTTTAAATTGGACATCATGTTTACACATTTCTGCAAAAAATCGTCCAATCAATCGCAGTTTGCTGTGCTAAATCCAAATTATTCACAATAAATTCATGTGTGCATGCTTTCACTCACATAAATTATTGATAAACTCTCACTTCCTATTTTATATTATCAAACTAAGAACTCTTACATACTGACCTCTTAATATAATGCTCATTCTTACCTTCATTTTCACTTACTCAAACACACGTGTCTAGTTATCTACAATCAAAAATATTTTCATGCACCATACAATTACTTTCTTAATTCCTTTACACTCTAAACATTTTTTTAAAAAAAATGCAAATTTGTCACCAGCCATCAATTTCTATCACTAGTTTCATACAAATACTAAAACTCAAATATTTCAATAAAGTATTTGAAGATAAATTTAACTCTATAAACTTACAGTAAACTTTAAAATAAAAGAATAATTCACTATATTTATGAAATCAAACTTAACTTTCAAAATATTAACAAATGAGAAATCATTAATTAAAACTTACCACTTCACAAGTTAACTTTGCATACAAATAAAAACAAGATCAAATGTTTCCAGGGGTACTAACATTCCAAGCAAATTTTTTTAATGTACACAGTCAAGGTACATCATAAAACGCAAGAATTTCATATGAAATTAAATTTCTCCTAGGTATATATTTAAACTCTTATTGATCTTGTTTATTAATATTGAAAAGTTCTGTACCAAATGTCTGAATGTTAAAAAGTAGTGCTTTCTTTTAATGTAACTACATTATCTATTTTATATATATTTTTCAAGATTTACTTTTTATAGATGCATGCTGGCGCTCTTGTCTTTGGTTCAACAGTTAGGGTTCGAAACCCAACTTGGACTTAAATGTTTTTCAGTGGTTCACTTTAAACCATAGATCTTGGGTCTAATTAGACCTTGTATGAAAAAAAATTGACGGTTGAGTGACACAAACCAAATGTGGATGTTACATTTTTATTTGAACATTTACTAGTGATAACTGTAAAATTTTTCTGTTTCATTATACTGAAAAGTAATTTTGTTTTATAAAATAATTAATAGATAAATTTACCATGACCCTTAAAATTTGTGGAATTTGTTTCCAAAAAATCTGTACGAGCCCTATGTTTAAAGAATTAAAATATTTAGTCTCCAGTAACAATTGACAAGCTTGTTATATTGGACTTAATCCCAACTTTTTCTATATTAGTTAGATATTGCTGCTTTAACTAAATTTCTCTTCATAGGAGATTCAAACATGATTTTTTTGTTTCTCATAGAGATGATGATGTACCCTTATTGAGTCGTCAAATTATTCGAAAGGAAAAGACTCAGCCTGTTACTGATTTCTTAAATATGTATTATAAACCCTGCAATTTGATTTCATATTCAGAGAGAAATTATGACAGAAAACTTAGAAATGAAGGAAATTTACCAAAGGAGGAAAGAAATTTACCAGAAGGTAAAGGTGAGTATAAAGTACAATTCAGAATCATTAAATTTTTTGACGTAACCAACTTTCTTAGTAGTTACTGATCATCTATATAATGGCATTTAAATTTTTTATGATGAAAAGAAACTTAATAAATATACTATAACATTTTTGATTTGCGGCATTTTACTGATAAAACAAAACATTCATTTACTTTGTTCTAAAAGGAATGTTATTGCCCTATTCATTGCACTCCTCTGTTTCTAAAGAATCATCTTAAATCTGGATGCAACAATGCATCGTTAAAGTTGGTGTTCTTCGGTCAATCATGTTTTCTGTTAGGTATTACTGAATTTGCAATATTGTCACTAATAAGATAAAGGGCTAATACTACAAGAATGAAGAGTTAATATGATATGGTCCGAGAATTTCGCTAAAATTGCTGTGATGTGCCAATTCATATGTTGTGGGAGGGCATCATGTTATAACAGTGCACAATCCATCTCGTTTTGTCATAAATTTTGGGTTTTTTTATTTTATTTATTTATTTTTCATGAGTATTGCTAAGGAGATAGTGACAGGTTTGCATCAGCATTGCTTTGGTTGAAATTGATTTGTGTTAGTGTTCTTGCTGATTTTGGCTATAAATCTTTCATTGGTTACAATATCTCTGGAGTCTTTCATCAAATCAATTGTTCTCATCTGAATAAAGAAGATGGCTTGTAATTTAGCTTTTATATTTCATTAGCACAATTCATGGCAAAACTTGTAGAAAGTTTGTCTTCCCTTTTGTCATGGCTGAACTGTTAGTCATATGGTTAGTGCTGTTCCTTTCAGTTCAACAGTTCTAGGATTCAAATCCCATCTCAGGCATGTATGTTTGTAGTGGTTCAGGAAATACTCTAATCTATAGCTCGCATTCACTAGCATGTTTGTTCATGTTCATTAGCCTTCATGAGCAAAAAAGACTATGGAGGTACAAATCAAACCATCCCATTTGTCAGTTTGGCTAGTGTGGTGCTGCCATCTATTATCAAAAAAGATGGTCTAAAGAACTTGTTAAGCCAAATTTGATCCATTTGTAGCAAAATGCAAAGGTTTGGTAACAAGTTTTGGTGTTCCATCACCTGAAACACAAAAGGTTAAAGAAAACTTTTTCTGTTCTAGCTGTAAATTTATTGGAGGTTTTTTAAATAATCATTAAATATAATCCTAATTTAAATAAAATATAGTTTCTCCTTAATTTTTGTAATTATTTTTTTCTAATATTTACAAACATAATTGAAAAATATTACATGTACATATTTGGTGAAGAACAATTTGGAAAATATAAAGAAAAATTATTTGACGTGAATGAAGAATCCTCCTGGAATTATGATTTGACCCTGGGAAAACTCCTGAAATTTTATCTTTTTATTTTTATAGAAGGAATACCAAAATGTGTATGGCTCTGTGCTTTTTAAAAGAAAATAAAAATAATTCTAAACTATTTTTACTGCAAGAAAAAGATATGCATAAGAACTTCTTATTCGAAACTTTTCTAAAATATTAAACATTGAGTCAAAATGTTCTATGTAATAAACATCTTTTTTTCAAGTGAACTATTCTATTATCTGACTTTGATGCCATAATATTTAAATAAAAATTTTACTTATCATTTAAACTTCTATTTTCTAAACTCATTTTGCTTTTGCAGTCTTTCAAATAATAAAATCATATACTTAAAATAGATTAATGTTTCTCTGTCCAGGATGATGATTCTTGTATACAACCATATAGAAATATGTAGTATGATTCTTTCAGAACAAATTTTTCATTATGAATCTGCACTGTGTACATAAGGTTGTGCATTCAGTTCAACAGGTTAAAGGTTTATTTGTTAAAAGAAAAGTGATAAAAAAATAATTTTAAATTTCCATTTAAAGTTTTTTCTTCATAAAATTCCAAAAACAAATCTTGGTATTAAATTATAATGAGTTAATATCCTAACAGTTAGAAAAACACAAAAAAGTAGATCTAAAGCATTGAAATTATTTAAAATTGTATACAAGGAAACAAAATTTCTTGGAAACACATCTGTTCACTAAAAAACCCTAATTGGGCTCTGTTGCCATATCTGTTACACTATATATACATACATGTAATTGTAATATAATAATGATTCATTTAACAACATATAAAATACATGTTTTATTTAATATGCTGAAGCTTATAATTAGGCTAAAAGACATTCAGAAGTACTTTTTGAAAACAGTTTGTCCAAAGTAAATGTGATTCATTTAAACATAATATTATCAAAAATCTAATTAAATATTAAGTATAATGTAAAATTAAAAGTGCTAAAATGCATTTTTCACAAATAAGGCATTTATTAAAAATTACCTTTAATTTTAAGCTTTTTGTTTTTATCAAATTTATATGTTAAATAAACAATGCTGAAAATAACTTCTGTGTATGAAATTTAACTTAAAATTTATATCAAATGGGTAAAAATTGTAATTTAAACTATAAAATTAGTGTGATTGGATTTTTTATTAATAAATGAAAGAAGTTTACGTTTACGCCAGTGAACTTCCCTGTTCCCAGCTCAAATGAGCTATACCAGTAGGATGGAAACCACTGGTGAGAAAAACAGAGCTGCTACAGAAGAACCCCTATTTTGCGACCCCAAGCTCTCAAATACTACCACACTATGGACAATACAAATTAAGCTAAATATTCATTACAAAAATTAGGGAAAATCAACATGTATGTACAAAAAATTTTGGAGTAATAAAACAATATACTATGTAGTAAAAAAAAAAAAAAACTGGTTGGTGAATTACATGAATATTAACAAATGGTGATTGTGCTACAAACTAAGTGAGAAATTGTGGATAAATTACAAAATTTGTGTAAGATATGAAGAAGAGCTATACAAAGTAAGGCAGAGTTTTAGGTAAATGGGTGAGGCAAGAGGATTGACATGACACAGGGTTTGAAGAGTAGCTACTAGCTGGTGTTGTCATGGAAACAAGTAAAATGTCCTTCCTGAATAATTAGAAAATCCACAAGTTGGTTCAACTTTCTCCTGGAAATCTTGTTATTCAGGATTGCTTTCTTCCACACCACTATCTTTCTGGTGGGTGGTCCTGATAGATGCCAAGAAACTGTTAATGAGCAAGCTGTGATGATCGCCAATGTTTCCCCAAGTACAATTAGGTGAGTCATGTAGTGAACATTGTCTTGGAACAGATTATCTTTGTTAACCAATCACACACTGTATGTATTTTTAACTATGCTTTAAATGCATATGAAACTTCTGATTATTCTTGTTAATTAATGCATGAATATCCATAGAAAATCAGAAAAAAGGTTTTAAATAGAAAATGGTAATTTTTGTAATGTAAATGTAATTTACAATGTTAATTTTTTTTGAAGTTCAGAAAATAGTTTTAAATAGGCATGCATAAATATTTGATTTTTCTTTTAAAGAAGTCCTTTTTTGCTTGCAACCAAATCATAAGTATTAGCTCATAATTTCAAGAAAAGTGGTCTGCCATAAGCAGGAGACATAAGTTTATGTTTAATCTTGAAATCATTTGTTTGGTGGCCAAATAACTATGAAAATTTATCATTAGTTTTAAAGATAATTAAATGAAATAGTGCAGAAACTTATAGAATAAGCATTATATTATCCATTCTTATTTATCATATAAGAAAGTTAAAATTTTTTAGGTTTACTTTTAAAAAATTTCATGGTGCTATTTCACCATCTCCAAAAAAGTTACTTCAAAGTTTAAAAGTGTGAATGATATTACTTTCACTCATATGAGTGACAAAACCCTTCCAGTTGTATTTGAAAAAACTTTGTAAACAATCTTTAAAATGTAAAATTGTAGAAAGACATAATCAATATGACTCACTATCTTAAGATTGCTATGTTAAGCATTTTTTGTCATTTTTAATATTAAAAGTGATTATTAATAATTGTTGTAGTTACAAACATTTGGAGTTAACACTTCAATTACAACTACACATTTATTTATTATAAATTTTATATATTAGTATTGCTTATTATAGCTTTATTATTAATGTTAATTTTAATTTGTTATATAGATACAGGTGAAGACAATGAAATACAGATAATTGAGTCTACAGATTTTCCAAAATTTAAGTAAGTTTTTAATTATTCTAATATAATATGTATTAAATTATTTATAATAACTTTCAGCTCTTTATTTATTTTTTTCTTGTAAGTCTTAAATCTGTCAAATATTTGTAAGTTAAATTTATATTTAAATATAATAAACTAAATATATATCTCTTCACCAAATATCTAAAGTAAAAGTATTTATATACATCTATGTATTATGCATTTTCAACTAAAAATCAAAAATTGATTTCAACATTTTGTATCTTTACAATTTAAAAGAGGAAAATCAGGGATTTGTAAACACATATTTTTCTATGTCCCTCCCTTCCTCACAATCGTTGCCATTTTACATCTAAATTACAAATACTTAATTAAATGCTAGGTTTCCTTTAGCATTTTAAGTGCACATTTTAATTTTTTTAATGCATTAATTTCATTTATTAATATAAATGAAATAATTTTCAGTTAGTTATGTATAAAATTTTATTTTTTTAATTTGAGTATCTGAAATAAAATCATAAAATTTTTATTAAATGATGCTAAATGTGAATAATATGTTCAGGGTATGTTTTTAAATATTGCATTAAAAATTTTGCATTTATCTATAATTTTAAATAATACTATATTTTAATAATACAGCATGTGTTCACATGTTTTTAATATCATTAAAATGAAAAATATTGTTTTTTTTTTTTTTTTTTATTCATTTAAAATTTTAAATTCTACTTTCACTTTTGTAGTGAAGTTAAAAATCTGATTTTAATACCTTTTATTAAAATACCAACACTTTACGCTTCTAATGCACCTTTTTTCTATTAAGTCTTAGTTTTAAAATTTCTTTAGGATAAGTTTTGATATTTTTCTAAATTTTGATTTCTATATTTTAAGATGTAAGTCCCGGTCTAATTAGCCCTTGTGTGCAAAAAATGACCGTTGAGCGATAAACCAAACCAAACTATATTTTAAGACAACATATTCTAAAATGGATTAAAATATCTCTATGATTATTTCCTTAATCTTTATTAGATAGAAGAGGAATTTTTGACAATTTTTTTAAACCAAGAATTATATTCCTTGCCTTTTCTGTTCATGCCTTTTTTTATTTAAAATTTTATTGGGAATGAAAAAAAATTAACAATGCATAATTTTTTACAGACAACTGTGTTTTAATATTTTTTTTTTTGCTAGAATCTGTTGTTAATTTATAGTAATTTATTTGTCTATTTAAAATGCATAATGAGAAATTTTTCTCTCTAATAGACCTCGTAAGCTGAGAGCAGATGGAGAGTTATTTTCTGATGAATGGTTAAATGAGCTGTAAGTATAAAATTGTCTTTTTGCAAGTTTTACATTTGTATTTCAATCAAATCAAATTTTGGTGATGCTTTTGAGAACCATGTAATCTTATTGATAATTTCTTGCTTTAATATAATTTTTGTTATAATAATTATTGCTAATTGTAACATTGCTAAAATATAACAGGGTTCACATAACTCGTGGAATTTTTCCTTATCTTGATGCTTTTTTTATTTATTTTATAGAAAATATATATTTTTTTTAATTTTCAATAAAATTGTCTGAAAACTTAATTTAGTATTATTTTTTAATATTGCCACTAGGTTGCTGCATGATTGATTAAATTTTTGTATTCTAACTGTTGACTTGTGTTAATGTTAGCTACAATTATAGCTAGTTCAGCTACAATAATTTCATGATAATTCGGTTTGGTAGTATTTAAATTTAAGTGAAGTGAAGTAATTACGAAACAAAATCAATATGTCGCACAATTAAGACGAGTGATTTTAATCAGTTCTTTTTTTTATTTGATGCTGTTTTCCTTACATTGTATTAAATTCTTTGAATATTAGTATTTAAATATAACATTTTTTTAGTTACAACAATCTATGTCTCCCTTGATGAAAATAGCATATAATTTAATTGAATTGAGATAAATTTGTTTATTAATGAAATAAAGACTGGCATAAATTATTTAATATGCCTGATTGAAAATGTCTTTTCAATGACCAGTGGACTGTGGAAAAGCTATACAGTGGCTTTTGTGTGGTTCATAAATAACACATGCCCATTGTCTGTTCTGCAAGAAAGACTTTTGTATTTCAAATATGTGCAAATCGGCAATTAAATCCCATATGAAAGGGAAAAAGCATATATGTAATTAGAATAAGCTATATCTGCTAAAAAATCTACTCATTTAAAAGATTTTTTCACTTCTGCTGATTCTGTTAAAGAATGTGAACCCAAAGGATGCTCTGAAATTTTAGATTCATTTGTTTCTTCAAAAGAAGTTCTAAAGACTGAAATTCTATGGGCCCTTAAAGTTTTATGCAGCGGATTCAGCTACAGTTCTTGTAACAATATAAATTACCTCTTTCAAGCAGTGTTTCCAAACAGTGCTATTGCAAAGCAATTCAGTTGTGCTGAAAAAAGTGTGCTTATTTAACAGTTTTTGGAATTGACCCATATTTTTCCAACTTATTGAAAGAAAAAGTTAAGAATGTTTCTAATTATCTGCTTCTCTTTAATGAAAGCTTAAATAATCATCTGTAGACAAAATAGTTGTACTGCCGTGTAAGATTTTAGGATAATGATAGTTTAAAACATGGTATTACTTATAAGATTTTTTAAGTCATTCAACTGGAGATATTTAGTTTGAAAAAGTGAAAGAGAAGTGCTTAGAATTAGGAACACATGGATTACTCCAGTTGTTAATGGATGGTCCAAATGTAAATTTGTCTGTTTTTACTAAAATGGCTGTTTTTTTAAAAAATTAACTTCATTCAAATATTGTGTCGGAAACTGCAGCCTACAAATTCTACATAATGTTTACAGCCATGGATGTTCCTCATTTCCAGAAGTTGGGTTAACAGCAAGTGCAGTTTACAGACTATTTAAGGACTCACCTGCTCATAGGGATGACTTTGATATCCTTGGCATAGAGGGGTAAAATTTGCTTTGAAGTTTTGCAAACATCAATGGTTAGAAAATATAAGTGTTTTCAACAGATTGCTTGAAATGTTACTGTAACTTAAAACATATGTCATTTGTTCAAAACAAAAATTTTCCTAATCTTGGTACCAAAACTTTTGATACCATGCAGAAGTGTATAAATTATGTACTTTTTTCTGCTAAATGCAATTTTTTTTTTATATTTATTGATCGGGAAGTAGAACTTTTTGTGACACTTTATCAAACTAATAAACCAATGTTGCCATTTATTGCTGGAAATTTTCATGGATTGTTGAAAAGTTTGATTCAAAAGTTTTTAAAAGAATCTTTGCTATCTGAATCTATTGGTAATGTCTAAAAATTCTAAAATTACTCATTATTTTATACAATATATAATCCAGCATTATATAGAACGTTGATTATTTAAATGAATTATCTGTTTTAGCTGTAAATTCATTGAAGGCTTTTGAAATTCTCATTTATGTTTGAAATTATTTATTTTTATTATTTACAAAAATGTTTGTACATAATTATATGCATATTTAGTTAAAACCAATTTTTAAAATAACTCCTGAAATTTGATCCTTGGAAATCTGTACACACCCTGATATATTGATTTATATTTTTATTATTAATTATTTTCAGTATTAGTTTTTTATGTATTAAGTGTTTCCTCCCAAAGTTTTATTTAGTTTTTAAAAGTTAGAAAAATATTTATTTAAAATCTTAAATTTTAATGTTGATTTTTTCCATCCTCTTTCTGAAATTAATAGTTTGTATTTCAAATGTATTACTTGATTATTAGAGTTCATTAATAAAATGTACCATTTTAGAAAAATGACTATCTTATCAGAAACTGAGCGGCAACTGCAAATGATTGCAGAAACAGAAGAAAAAATTCAACGTTACAAGAAACGAGTATGTCTTTTCTTTTATAGCTAATATTTATAAGAAAAAAAATGTAATGTTTAGTAAATTGCATGTTTACTTCTTTGTAAAAAAATTGTATTAATTGTCATATAAAGAAAATTTTATAAACCTTTAAAAAATGAATGTTTTAAAATCTCACTTATTTTTATTTAAGTAAATATTGATTCTTTATTACATGGATGTGTTAAAAATTTAAATGTGTATACCTAAGTTTATTGTGCAACAAAAATTTGTTAAAAATATTTGTGTTAAAATTAAAAACATTTAATTGCTATTATAGTAAATAAATGAAATTTATGTTTTCATCACTAATTCATTATGATGTTCTCTTAAATTAAATGCTTAGAGCAGCAGTGGTTGTATCAAAATTTACTAAAACTATATATAAGAGAAAAAAATTTTCAAATATCATTCTTTCTTTACACTGCTTATATCTGCTGTTAAATAATAAAAAAAAAATTATTTACAAAATATTTTAGGGTTTACTTTATGAGAAACATTGGTGTGTAATATGTTATATAATAAATATTCTGTGCAATCTAAAAAGTAATTTAGTAATCAGTTTTATAAAGCTTTTAAGGTTGATATATTCAAGGTAGCCAAAATTTAAGATTAAAATTTTTTCTTCAATATTTTTTTAAAAAGTAATCTTAGAGCATCAAAGTATAATAGCTAAATAACTTACTATCAAAATTCTGAAATGTTGAACAAATCTTGTAAAAATATTTTCCCTTTATGTGTAAAGTTATTAATTACATAAATTTTAAAAGATCATCTCTAGTGCATTTATTTTCTTGTGATACCTTCAGTTATAATGTTAAATAATTAATTAATGCCTTCATAGTTTATTAAAATGGTCATTGTAGAAGATTGAAAAAATCCCCTGTAACTGGATTCCTTGATATTTTTCTAAAACATTTCTTGCACGTGGCATAACATCTAAATGAAATTATCTTATAAAACCGAAAGTTTAAACATGCAATCATTGTTAACAAATAGTGGAAGTAACTTAAAGAAATACACTAATAAAAAAGCTCAAAATAATGAACATTTTCTTAAATTCATTGTCAATAATTTATAATTGTAATTAAATACATCAAATGTTTTTAATTTTTTTAATACATTTTCTTTCTTCAATAATTTATAATTGTAATTAAATACATCAAATGTTTTTAATTTTTTTTAATACATTTTCTTTGTTAAAATAAAAATAAATTAAAATTAAATAATAAATTGTAAACAATTGAAATTTTAAAAAATCATGAAATATCTAATGGTGTAATATAAATCATAATTTCATTTGTTTTTCATTACTTTTTAGCGAGATGCAGTGCTTGAGGAAGAAGCGGTAAGTTAGAATTAAATCTTTGAGTAATTATGTGTGTGTGTCCTAATTAAAATATTAAATATTAATTCAACAACTACAAAATTTACTTTTCTATGTAAAAAAAAGTTTTTTCTAATGATTTTTGACATTTCTTCATTGCAGCAAGCACGAGAAAAATACAAATTAGCTGGAATAATATTTCCTGAAGATGTAGAAATGGAAGAAGATAAATTGCCTGGTAATTTTATTTGAAAATGATTTATAATTTTTTTAAAAAATACTCTTATTTGAGTTATTAATTAAATAATTGATTTTTATTCATATTTATTTTTTTATTTAAAATTTAATTCTTGTATTGACATATTTATTTAAATTATAAATTAAATGCATTTATTTAAATTAAATATATCAATTGTCATTTTGTTCTCCAGAAATCACTCCAGAAATGGATGCTATCATTAACAGTGCTCAAGGATATGGTGATCCCTGTGAAAAACTTAGTTCTCTTGATCGTCTTACCCTTACTAGGAATGATATAATTACATTATCAAATCTAAACTGGCTAAATGATCAGGTTAGTGTCTGAAAAATTTATGAATACATGACAAGAAACATATTTAATTTTATAGTTTTGCATTATTAATTTCAAAGCCTTTAATTTTGCAGGCTTTTCAATAATGCTAACTATTGACTATTTTATGTATACAATTGTGTATCTTTATAAAGAAAAATATTGATCAGATCTGAAAAGAGTTCCACAGTTTGAGAGAAAGTGGAAATTCTTTTTAAAAATATGATTTTTTGTGACTATTACAGGCATTTATAGATCCTATGCAGATAAAAATTAATGTTTTGAAAAAAATATTTAGCTGTATGCATTACTTAAAACTAGTAGCTAAATTAAGTTTTTATTAATTGTGGTTTTTTTTTTTTTTTTTTTTTTTTTTTTTTTTTTTTTGCATGTTTTACTGAAACTAGCAAATGAATATTAGTAGTGTATTTGTCTCTTCTTAAGTGTATTTTAATTATTTAAGCAAAATTTACAAAATAAATAAAAAAAATATTAAGCAGTATATTACATTAGGGTATAATTGTAAAATTTAATTATCCTCATGTTTTTTTTTTTTTTTTAAATTTTAGCAGAATTTACTTGCTAGTATTGTATTTAAATATTTAATATTCTTCCTATTTTAATGGCTTTAAAATATTCTAATTACTGTGGATTTTTTATTGATATTCATAAAACTACACTAAATTTAATAATTGTTTGTTTTTCTCATAGGTTATCAATTTTTATCTGGCTTTAATAGTTGAACGAAGCAAGATGGGTGGTTTTCCCTCAGTATATGCCTTTAATTCTTTTTTTTATACATCATTGAAAACTAGAGGAGAAAATAATGTCTTGAGATGGACCAGAAGAATAGACATTTTTTCGTACGATATCCTCTTTGTGCCTCTACATTTAGAAATGCATTGGGCCTTATTAGTATGTAAATTTTTTACTTTTGTGTAAAAATTATTTCCTGTGTTCAGTTCAGTCTCTCTCCCTCCCTTTTTTAATTACTGTTTAGCTAAAAAATTGCAACATATTTAAATTACTGACAGTTTTGTAATTTGAGTAATTTTCATTGTTTAGAAGAATATTCTGCTTTTTTATATCTTTAAATGGAAAGAAAAATGAATTACTAAATAATCACTTTAATGTTGATAGTTAAATAGAACTTCTCTAAATTTTTTTCATTTAACATCCGTTTTTATATACACTATTTTCACTTTTTTTATGAACTTGATGAAATTCCTTAGAAAATTTCAAATCATAACAAAAATATTATGAATGTTATTTAAAAGTAATTTAAAACTGCATTAATGAGATTAATTATATGAAAAATACCAAAGTTTTCAATTCTGATTTTTATTTTTAATAGAAATTGTCAAATATTATGATTATTTGTGTAATTTAATAAAAAGTAATAATTACAATGAAATGCTGCCTACCCTCTCTAGTGGTCAACATTACTGACTGCAGATAGAGAGGTTCTGGGTTCGAATCCCAGTTTAAGTACTTTCTCTCCTGTCTCTGTCCTTTCTTGTATGAATTAGTTGCGAATGAATGCATTCTCTCTAAACGGGTACCAGTGGCATGTATAGCATAATGTATTTTTCTTTTCTTTACAGGTAGTTGATAATAGAAGCAAGACTATAAAGTATTATGATTCTATGTGCAGTGGTGAAGATAGATGCTTAAGAATTATACAGTAAGAATTTTCTACTTATTTTTAAACTGTATTTAAAAAATTAATTAATAAAAGTCTGAATTTTTATTTCTGTGCCTTAGTTGAGATTAGTATAATATTTATGTTGTATTCTATTTCAGAAATTATTTACGAGTAGAAATGATGGATAAAAAGAAAATAGCAATGGATCCTCATGAATATGGTATAGTAATAGCTAAGGTTGGTAATTAATGTGTTTTTTTTTAAATCAATCAGTTTGTTTATTTAACTTTTATATAGAAATAAAATACAGGCATGTTTATCAGAATGAGGATAAATGTCGCCTGTCTGCCAAGTTTTCAGAAATTTAATTGTTTTCATAATTTTTTTATATTCCAGTTTTAGTTAATATAAATTGAAGTTAATATAATATAGAATTAATATAAATATTGTGTTTGATATGAACCCAATGTAATGCAAATCACTGTTATCCAAATTTTTAATTTTTTCTTTATGAATATATTAGTCAAATGTTACAAATGTGAGAGATATAGAGAAAATATTTTATAATATTCTTTCCAGAAAATTAACATAATTCTTATAAATAAATACTACTACTTTTTGGTAATCGGTGTTTAACTATAAATAAATATTATGTTTTTAATTTATAAGATATTTTTGCTTCCTTTATTTAATTTTTTATACTATTTTTTCTGAAGGTTAAATTATAGGCACGTTTGTTCTTATAAAGGTTAAATTAAATACTGGTATTTTATCAAAAATACTTAAAAATGCATTTTTGCTGAAATGTCAGTGTTAATTAATTTAGTGAAATAAAACTTCATAAATATGGACATTATTAAATTATTACCCAATCTGAAAAAGTATATTTCTAATTATTGAAAATTTTATTCAAAAAATAAAAAATTGAGTTAGTAAGTAGTTTTATTTATTTTATTTTATTAGTTATTTCATTACAAAAAATTACTTAAAATATTAATTTCTTATGTGACAAAAGAACTTTTTTGTTGTCAAGTAATTCTTAAAATTTGTATTATTTTGAAAGAGTTGGGAGAAATAAGAATAAATTTAATAAAAACATTTTTTAATTGAAGAGCATTTTTAAGGAAAATCTTAAAGTAAAAAACTTAATATATATCTAGTGGTGAACTAGTAAGAAATAGATTATCAATGGACTTCAATTGATTAATGGGGCCTCTAATTTATGCATATAGATATTAACATTAATAATAAAATAGTGTAAGAATTAATTACCACATTAGTGTTTAGTGTTTGCCATTTAGATTAATTTAATATCCATTAAAAAAGTACAGATTTGTTACATATAACTTTCCTAATAAAAATGTAATTCAGTGCATTTTATATTTTTAAAAAAATTAGTCATTGAAAATTGATTTTTTTATAATAGGATATTCCTAAACAAATGAATGGAAGTGATTGTGGTATGTTTACTTTAAAATACGCAGAATATATCTCCAGAGATGCTGATCTAACATTTTCTCAGGTAACCTGTTTAAATTTTGTAGAAGTTTAGATTTATTTTTGTCTTTCCCTAGTGAAAAATATCTTATTATATAATTACATACAGATTCATTTTTAAAATATGAAATGTAGTAAAACAATGCATCTAAATATTTTTGTGTTGTGGGTCCCCTGTCCTTATACTTGTATCAGATTTTTAAGAGCACTGATGACATTTGCATGATTTTTTACTTTAAAGAAATCTAAGAAAATATGCATGACACAATTTTATAATGTCTAGTTCATAGTCCTAGGTCTAGAGTTTGGTTTAAGCCATTTTTGAACATTGTCAGATGGATATCTATCAGGGTCTGCTTGAGTCTTTTCCAATATTCAATCCTTGTGACGCATAATTATTTTTTGTGAAATCTTATTTTCTATGTAAAGTCTTCATACACAGTTTATTCAATAGACGATAAAATGCCTCACAGCAGTCTGCTACTGCAATGTGTCGAAATCATAAAGCTATTTCTTTGCAAAGATAAAAAAAAAATTCATTTTTATTTTATGGTACTCTGTTTTTGCATTTTAATTATGCTACTCCTTATGAATATTAGCATAATCAGCTAACATTAATGTTTCAAATTGCATGTTCTCATTTTTCGGAAAATTGTACGAAATGTTTATTTTATGTTTAACAGGATAATTTTTGAATTTTCCTCTTTCTCTTTGTTAAAAAAATCCTTACATACATTTTTGCTAGGATAAAGTTGACATAGAATTTAAATTAATTTTTTATTGATATTATGCTTATAACCTATCACTCTACTATCTTCATACTTAAATTTTAAATGTAAATGTTATCATAAAAAAAATTTCTATTTCTTTGTTGGCGATTTTGACTAAAGCCATTGTTGAACAAGGGATTAGTGCTGTGTTTCTGCTTTCTGCATACACTATTGTTGTGTTAAATGCTTAGAAAGGTTTCCTCTCTTCCAGCTCATGGTGTAATTGACTTTTGAGTTCAAAAATGCCTGCTAAGCTATAAATGAACCAAACTATCCTTTCTGTCACATGAATAAAAACCACAATTTCTGAAAAGTCTGACTGAGAAGCAATAAAGCACAGTGGATATTGAAATAGTATTAGGCTGTTAATCACTCAGTATCAAAATTTCCATGGAGTTAATGTTGCTGTAGAAATTTATTCAGAGAATATTTACCTTTAGCTTGAATATAAAGTGTTTTGTTATTATCCACTGTGTAATGTATTCATATAGTATATAAAGATTTCAGTTCATTTTATTCCAAAAAAATCTGATAAATATTTTGATACTATTTTATTTTGTTAATGTATTTTATTTAATTTTTTATGACAGGAAAATATGCCGTATTTTCGAAGAAGGATGATTTATGAACTGTTGTGTAAACAAATTTTGTGAGCCAAACACCTGCATTGTATTTAAAATTAATTCATCTGTCTTCAGGGTGGTGAAGCATTGTATATAGATGTCTACATCATAAAAAAGAAGCTACATTTTTATCAGATCTCCAAATCGACATCATGCTTTTATTTTCTCTATTTTTATTTGACATTAAAAATTTTGTATATTGTATATAATAACTGTACTAATTTCTCTGTAATTGAACTGTATTAAATGATATCTAAGATCTTTCATAGATTATCTTATTTATTTTAAAATACTTTTAAAAAATAAAATTATGAAATAACTTTGAACATTCGCTGAAAAATTCCAAATTTGTTTTAAAAATGTATACCTCCCTCCCTTTTAAGGTTGAAAGTTAGGGAAATGTGCTAAGCTAAAAATCAAGAATTGATTCCATGTGAAACAAAACGTTAATATCAGAATTTTATGTTTTATATTTTGTTCCACGTTTTATTTTTAAAATAATTGCAAGATTCATTTAATAATAAAAATTACTGTGAAATCAATATCTTACTCTTATTTGATATAGTTTGGCTGTAGAATATATATATATATATATAATCTTTAATTTTTTGTGAACTTTTTTAATTTTAAAAAATGGTGAAAATATTTTACTGCATAATAAATTATCCATTCAACTTTTTTGTTGAATCGTGAAAATAATACTTGATTATGCAAATACTTTTATAATTTCTTATGAACTTATCAAAAACAGAATTTGGGGAATATTAATACTTTCAATTCCTTCTTACAACTCTAAAGAATGAAGAAACACTAACACGTAGGATGATTTTATAATATGTAAATTTAGTGATGTCTCAAAAGTTTAAATCTATTCTATTTTACTTTAAGGCTATGTTATAGTTTTCTTATTTAAATTATATTGTTTTGCAAGCTAGGTCTAATCCTTCATGCTCATAGTTATTAAGGCTGAGTAATCCCTGTCCAAGTAAAAATATTAATGGCTTGTTTTAATTGAAATAAAAGTAATATATAAAATAATAGTTTAAAAAAATAAATGTGCATGAAATTGACACATTTATTATTTAACTTATTTTGGTATACGTCTAAACTCTTCACTTGAATTCTTAACAAATAGTCCTTCTGTGTTTATCAATCGAATGAACTAATTTTTCCATATTAGGGCGAATTGTTTTTAGACCTTACAAGCTATTCTCTAAAGTCTTTGAAAGAGGGTTGCATAGGAAAAGTTTTTGTAGTGTGTACTGGTATATATAATTTTAACAATACTGAAAAGGAGTTGCCAATTTATCTCTGACTTCATTATTTTTTGTCTTTGCTATCAATAATATTATGGTACTTTGTAACATTATATAGTTTGTCTCTTACAAAGCATTGTAGCTGTTGAGTGTAAATAAACGTCATACAAAACTTGCTGGAGAAAAATATTTCTAGGAAATGTACAAAATGGGATCAGCAGATATTCAATGTTAAACAATTATAGAAAGTCTTTATAATTTGAAATGTTTGGAATTCTCAAATGCTGTTGCTTTAGATTAAAACATTTTAAAATTTTAAGCTGTGTGAATACACTTTTCAAAAATTCTAAATTGTTAAAGAAATGTCTGTAAATTATTATTTTTATTTATTTATATACCATATTTTCCCGTCTATAATCTGCGGATTATGTGTTTAAAAAGTTCCGAATTTCGTTGTGCGTATTATACGCCGCCGCAAATAATCTGATAAAAAAAATATTTTTCACCAGAAAAGCTTACTATAAAGCTTTGAAAGAAATGTTTGTGTTTCATAAAATAAATAACAGATGACGCAACGACTCGGTTGACTTATTTTAACTATAATCAACATAGTCCAATTACGTTCAAGAACGAATTCAGTTCCTCTGAACGATATAAAAATTTCAATTCATTAGCGTCATTTCGCATTTTATCTTGACCTGAACTTTTTCGGTCTGAAAACATTCAAATTCGTTTATCGTCATAGTGAGGTGAAAATTAATTTGCTGATCAAATTTTGAACTGAAAGCTGTAGGGAAGGCAAATGAAAGAAATGTCGACAAACGTGTAATGTAAGATGAGAAACAAAGCATGCGATGTACAAAAGGAAAATGGATTCCATTCGCAGTTAGAAAATAATCCATTTCTTTCATTTAACTATTAACCAAACAAATATAGTTTATTTTTAAAATATATCAAACCTAGTTTTAAAAGTTATTAAAATCTAAATCTTATTGATTTACTAGAAATGATTCTAGTAAATCAATAAGATTTACTAGAATCATTTCTGATCTTGATCGATGTCGTGCTTTCATCTCAGTCAATCGAACTTTTCGTTGAGGTGGATTCAAACTTTATCACTATCAATATATTTTCTGTAGAATTTACTATATTTTAAATCATAATGTGTGTTTTTTATTTTATTTGACACCAAATTATCTGCAGTGCAAGTTTTCGACTAATCGTCGAAAAATTGCCGCGGACTATATGCCGCTCTTTTTTTTTTTTTTTTCCTTTGTTCGAAAAACGGGGCTTGCGGATTATATACAGGAAAATATAGTACATGTAAATTGAAAAAGTATGAAAGTTGATATTGCTAAATATTCTGCAGAATAACGGGGCTTGCGGATTATATACAGGAAAATATAGTACATGTAAATTGAAAAAGTATGAAAGTTGATATTGCTAAATATTCTGCGGAATAACGGGGCTTGCGGATTATATACAGGAAAATATAGTACATGTAAATTGAAAAAGTATGAAAGTTGATATTGCTAAATATTCTGCGGAATAACGGGGCTTGCGGATTATATACAGGAAAATATAGTACATGTAAATTGAAAAAGTATGAAAGTTGATATTGCTAAATATTCTGGATTCTAATGTGTTATTTATATTTTGTGACTTATTGTGTATGTCAAAAATGGTGTAATACTAGACAAATGATTTTAGTTTTAAGAAAAGAAATAAATTCCATAGATAAAGTATCGATGGCATTAAAGTAAGGTTTTACTTTTAAATTACAGAGTTTCTGAATTTCTTATTGAGAAAGTTCTTTTTAAGCATTTTGTTGGTTATTTCAGGTTTGTGGGTTCGAATCCTACCGTGGGCATGGATGTTTGTAAACAGTAAATCTCAGTCTAATTAGCTCTCATGTGCAAGAAATGACTGTTGAGCGACTAACAAACCAAACTCTGTTGGTATTAGTATTAATTCATAGATTTAATTCCAGTTTCAGCAATGAATGTTTGAAGTTGTTTATAATCTATTTTAATTTGTTCCAAATATAACGATTCTTTAAGTATAAAATGTAATCCTAGCACTATAAATCAAATTTTCGCCATGTTCGTTAATGTTGGCTGGTGCATGTTAAATAGATCATGGTCGCCATGTTTTCCAAGTAAAATGAGACCTGTGGAGATGACAGGTCAGGTTTCGCAGAATCTTCACCTGCTCTCGGCTTCTAAATCATGAAGTCTGTAGCCCAACTTCTTCCACCTAGCTGGTAGAGCCCAACTTATGGCTTGGTACAGGGAAGCATGCTGGTGCAATAATATGATTTTAAGGGTACTACTTTTTAATTAGAAACGTACAAAAAATTTATTCAGATCGAAAATATACTATTCTTAGCTAATGTTTTACATAACTAGATTTTAATTGGTATTAAACTTATTAATAACTGAAAAATTACTAAGAATGATTTATTTGTTTAGAATATATATATATATATATGTGTGTGTGTATTTGAGTTATTGATATTTAAGACAAAATTTTTACAAAAAAAAGTTAAGCTGATATAATTTTGTTGATTTTAAATGATAAAAATATTAATAAAATTCTAAGCATATCCTTACTGTTAGTCGAGTATGAATTCAAATTTATGTGCTTTAATGTTGTAGTTGTGCAAATAAATGTAAATAATATAATAATTATTCTTATTTAGAAAGGCAATGAAAATATTTCTGCTTTAAAGTATTCAAAATTATTTTTCAAAAAATTATGTTTACAAATGGCTTGATATGGTGATGCACCTGAGTTCCACATGGGTAGTTTTATTATTGTTTTACAAACTCAATTACTTAGTGATTTTTGTTTTCATGATTAAAAAACTAAATATGAAAATAATCCAGCACTTCACACTTATTACACAATAAAATTTAAAAACTAACATTGTTTACATGAAAATTCAAACGTGATTTTGCTTGTTTCTTTGTCGAACTCTAATGTTAAGAGTAGAAAACAAATAATGAATGCATTCTAATTTGAGTTGCTGCCCATCTTGTCTAGTGGTCAGTGTGCCTGACTGCGTATAAGGAGATTAAATGTTTGAATCCCGGTTCGGGCATGGGTGTACTTTCTCTATCTATCCTGTCTTTGTCCCTTCCTTGTATGAATGAGGTGTGAATGGTTGCCTACCCTATAAATGGGTACCTATGGCGTGTGTACTGAAGAAGTCGGACTCCATACCAAATATGGTTCAGTTCAAAAAGTGGAGCATCGCACCCCATATTGCCAGCCTAGCTGGCACACGACAACATTATGATTTTAGTTAAAATACAAAAATTTATGTAGTATAAAGTGAATAAGATTTTAAAAATTCCAGAACATGCTCATTATAGAATTTGCTTAATCAAAATTTATACTTTGCATATTAGCACAAACATGTATTTTCTATCAGATAAACATTTCACTAACCTATTAATATGTTTAAGTACACACACATTATATTATTCATATAACTTAATTAGTACAGTTTGATACAATCTAAAAGAGTTAACAAATCCTGTTTATAACCATTATGTGTAATAAAATAAAATGCTCCTTAACCAGTTAATGCAGAAAAACAAAATTACAACTTAAGAACTTGTTTTCAAAACTTAAAAAAAATTTTTCATAATGCTGGCCTTGGTTTGTTTTGTTAATTAATTTTTTTAAAGAAAGAGTTTATGGACTCGCACAAATTTCTGCTTAAAATTTATCTAAATATAGGAATGGATCTATCATACACTAATGTAAAAAGGATTTATTTGAATTTACTACACTTCTAAAATCCAGTTAAATTCATTACAAAGAAAAATATTTGTCAAAGTTAATTATATATAAAATGAGAGAATTTACTAAACTTATATTAAATAGAAAATGTTTGACAATAATACAAAAATGGCATAACTTTCATGTAAATTTTTGCTGTAAAGCATTTTTATCGCCAATCGGAACGGTGAAGAATATTTATATTTCCCATTGGACGCTTTATACAGGTCTCCTATGCTTGTTTTTGATTTTCTGAAAATGAGTGGGCCTTGTCTAGTATATTCCTAGACATGGAGATTAGATGTTAATGTGGAATTAATTCCTTAAAAATTATTCGCGCGCAGTCAGTAATAATTTAATGTGTACAATAGTTTTTCTTTTTTAATGAATCCGAAAAGAAAGCCAGAGCTTAAAAATATTACTGTGTTATTAATATTGATAAATTTCAGTGAATTTTTAATTATATTCTATTATGATAATTTACTTACCTATTACAGTTCTTGTTTCTCCATTCTATATTTTTATCATTTCAAATATTTTTTATATCGTATAAGCTGCGTATTAGTGTTCCCAATGACTAATCTTAAATTATTTTTTTATTTGGATTTTCTCTTCGTAATATAATCTACTTTGTGTTATAATCAGTAAAACAACTATGAGGTATTTCTTGTTAATCACTTTTTTAATTAATGTCAAATTTGTGACATTTCCCTATCAGTAGTTAAGACTTTTTATCTATGAATGATTCGAAAATTTTATTCGAGTTCTTTAGTACTTTTCGATTGGTGGAAAAAGTCATATGTGAATGATTTTCAAAAAAAAATCCAATTTTGAAATATATGTTATGAGATTTTTTTTTCTTAAAAGAGTCAAAGCTTTATTTAATACTAGCGAACTAAGATTATTGGATTTCACAGGTCATGTCTTTCAATAGAAAACGTATAGCAAGAAAACTAGGAGAAAATTGTCTTGAAATTGTTTTTCCTTTCTATATTCCTATGATCTGTGGCTTCATCTCGTGATACCCAGTGTGGAGATGAAATATGTCACCGTCATGTCCAATAAAAACAAATTATATTTATGAAGGAATTAATTGTACAATAAGTTTATTTGTTAATTATTTTGTAAATTTTTCATGCATGAAAAATATACAAAAGACTATTAATAAGCTAGTTTAATGTATAAAGTATCATGATTTTTCCTATTACTAATATGTAAAACAGTTTTAATTATTATTTTAGTACAAATTATGTTAAAAATTGTTAGCTATGAATTTTATTCTATCTTTTTTAATTTTATGTACTAGGAATATGTGATTTTATAAAGAATACAAATATCTTGTTATATTATATATTCAATGCTCCGCAATTCCTTTGCCAAAACCTATACATTTTCTTCACAATATTCTATTGACAAAATGGCTAGATCCAAGAATCGTGATTGATAATAGTGGATTTTAAAATAGCTCTGAGCTTCAAAAAACTTCCTCTTTCTCGTATATCAATGAAACATGTGAAGTTGAAAGAAGCTTAATAATGTCAGATTGATGACAAAATCGTAAAGAAATCCAACCAAGAGATTCTTCGATTGGAATTTTGGTGGCTTTTAAAATTCTTAAACGTTAGATTTCTGTGAGGATACCATCAGCAGATAGTTATTCATATGTATGTATTAAATATTTTTATTGTATCAGAAAATCAATCACTATTAGAGGAAAATTATTTTTCATTTTTTTAATTGGATCACTATCTTTTTGCAATTGAGTTAAATGATGGGAATGAATGTAAGATATATGCTGCTGAAATCTGGGGGATGACCTAAAGTAAGGTTGAAATACGAGCAGTTTTTGAAAGAAAGATACAACGAAGTATTTTGGGTTGTGTAAAATGCGACGATACGTGGAGAAGAAAAATTCGGAACTTCATGGACTATATGGGGAACCAGACATTTCAATCGAAAGATTGAAATTGGCAGGACACTTGGTCAGGATGGTCAAGACATTAAAAAGATCTTCGATGCAAAGCCAATTGGAGCCCAAAAAAAAAGGAGAGAATCGAGGATCCGGTAGATTGATTGTCTCGAAACAGATCTGAAGATTCTCAAAAAAAAAAAAATTGGAAGACTGTAAAAGCAGAGGTCTGTCTGGAAATGAACTCTGCGGAAGGCCATGGGTCACCCTGCGCTGGTCGCGCCACCGAGGAAGGGAGGAATGTAAAATACAATTGTGAATGAAAAATTGCTTTCTGAAAAAGCTTTTATACTTTATTTGTCAGAAATTCATGAGCAATATTTCATTTAAATACATCATAACGTTAGCATAAATAATAATTATTTCCTATTTGTAGTAATTGAAATTTTTAAGTTTTTATTTATTTAAAATACAATCACACACACAATAAATGCAAACAAATTTTATGAAACTTTCATTAATAGTTGCTCTGCTTTTCCAATTTCAAAGTCAGGATATTTAACATTTAAAAGTTGGTAATACATGAACAATCCAATTGAAATAATTTATTCACCATTAACAATGAATTATTTTTTAATTCCAACTCCGTAAATTGTTGATCATTAAATGTTCCACGTATGCTTATAATTCACCTTAAATTTTTCAAAAATACAATTGCATTATTCACCTGACAAACTTTTGTTGTTACATGAAAAAATTGATCAGAAACATTACAATTAAAATTATTTTTGCAATTAGCTTTTCCGCTAAGAGTTCTGTATCCTTTATTTAGAGACATTAAAGCGTTATATTTATAACAAATAAAAGAATATCATTTGTTCCAAAAGAAAATAAAATCAACTTTTAATTTATTGTGAAATACTAGCTACAAAAATAGCTTATTTAATTTCTTAACCATTAATATATTAAAAAAAAAAACTTGTTATCTTGTGCCAGCTAGGCTGCTCGAGGGAGCTGCTTCACTTTTCTAACTGAACCGTAATTTGATGTGAAGTCCGACTTCCTCAGTACACGCATGCCGTAGGTACCCGTTTATTGGGAAGGCAATCATTCCCAACCCATTCATACAAGGAAAAGACAAAATTAAAAGAGAGAAAGTACATCCAAGCCCAAATCGGATTTGATCCCAAGACCTCCCTATCCGCAATCAAGCCTGCTGACCACTAGACAGGGTGGGCGGCAGAAAAATTATTATGAAAAACTTAAATAATTAATTTTGGCACATGAAATCGATATCGATAATTTTGGCACATGAAATCGATTTATATATATATCTAAATTATATATATAAATAATACTCCTTGAGGTGGCAAGTATTGAGGGAGAGGGTCTTTTACTTGACTTCTGCTCCTAAATTACAAAGACTCCCCAGGCGACTTCCACCTAACTGGTAGAGCCCAACTCAGGGCTAGGTAGAGAAGTATACTGGTACAACAACACCAACCATTTGGAGCTGGTACCCAATGCAACTCCTCTTACTCGGCTTGCTCGCCACTGCACATGATGCAATTATTCCTTAGCTTTTTCATTCTAGAAGAAACGTTAACATTTTATAAAAATTTTAAAAAAGAAGGAATCACACGCCTCTGTTTTAAAAGCGAGTAGATTTCCAGACAGTATGCATCGTTTCAAATGTTTAATTTAATTATACAAACACTATTATGAACATTTCGAACTAAAATTTACCTTATATTATAAATTATACAATAATATAGATAATGGGAAAACGTATTACTCTCAAAGTGGAATGAAGTATCTCAGTACATGACATCGCCAAAATTGTTTTACTTAGGAGACGCACATACCTAACCAAATATTACAATAAACTCAGTGCTCTGGGCTCTCATAATCGCAACTCAACCTATTTTTGGGGTTGGCGTTATAGTCAGAGACTCAAGAGAAATAGCCCCTTCAGCCAAATAGCCAATATGAACACAGCTAAATATGCCGTGGAACCTCATCACCAGAAACAATGTCTTGACCCATCGGACGATCTAGATGGTGTCATTTTCCACCTGGTTCCTGTAAATAAACGATCTGATATTCCCGACTATCTGAGACCGGTGGCTCTTGGGAGAATTGGAGAAATACAGAGCGATGCCATACAGATTTATATAGATGACAGTAGAGATGAATTCAATCGTACTGGCAGTGGAATTTACATCAAACAGCAACATAGTGTCTTAAGGCTGAAAAAGAGAAATCCTGATAATTGCTCGGTGTTCCGTAGTGAGCTTATTGCCATAGAGGAAGCCCTGGACTCCCTGATTTCCCTTCCTCGTGGAACTGAGATTTGGATTTTATCTGATAGTAACCGTGCAATGCAGCATTTGCCCAGATGGCAACAAGTGAGAGACAGGGCTGGGGTTTCAATACTTCAAATGTTAAAACGGCTGTCCGTATCGCATCATATTCACCTACAGTGGATTCCTTCCCACGTGGATTTCGAATGAGATTGCGGACACTTTGGCCAAAGCTGGTGTGGCTGAGGATGGTGTGCCATCGGCACCTCTCACATTTCAGGAGATTCACTCGAAGATTCAACACGAGAATAAAACCACTTGGATTGTCCCTCCTGAGCATCACTGGTACCGATGCGCGCGTCCAGGTGCTTATCTGGGTACTGGTCTTAATAGACAAGAACAAATGGCCATTGTCCGTTTCAGAAGTGGCCATCTTAGTAACTTGAAATTCGTCGAGAGTATGATGAAATTCGAAATTTGCTCCAAGTGTTTAAATGAACAGGCTTCTCCTGAACATATTCTTCAATGCTTTGGTCTCTCCGGGAGATATCTGATGGAGAATCCACTTATGGTGCTGGACTTTTTGAAGGTGTATGCGCTTATGGACCTGGGCTGACCTCGGAGGGATGCAACAACAACATCTCTTATTCATACTTATTATAATAATCGTGTTCACACAATGGATAAAGTACAAAAAATAATATAGAAATGGAATTCATTTTTGCAATTTTTCTAAAAAAATTAAAATGCGTCGAAATGCACGTAAACTTAAAGTTAAACGCTTTGATCAATCTACTATCCACTAATGTGATTCTGTGAAAAAAAATCAGGTAGTACCAGCGCAGATGTTAGTTGCATCATTTCTTTACTTCAAAATAGCAAAGTGGCTGGCTGTGTTTAATGGCTTCAATCATTTGGTACATTTCTACTTTCAAAATTCAACCATAAGTAAGAGCTGGAGCAGACAACCGTGTCTGGTGGAAACTAACTCATGAGGTCATTGCTTCCTTATAATATTTTGCTTGTTTCATTGTGTGAATTTTTTAAATCGATATTAAGATTAAGATTGACATAATTATATTGACTGAGTCATCTGAAAATAATAATTTTTTGTTGTGAAAAATAAATGCAGGTGAAAATGATCATCAGGAATACTTGAATTGGAAATTTTTATTGTATATTACTGTCTAAAATTATAAATTGCGAGTTTTTGTATGTTGAAAAAAATTGAATATAATATTAGCAGAGGAAGTTTTTATTAAAATTTTCTGAAACATATTTTTACATGTAAGATAAAGTTTTAAATGTTGATTCAAAATTTTACTTAAAGATTAACATCTGAGAACTTCCTGTTCTCACAGATGTGATAAATAAACACATTTCGATTTAAGAATTTTCTTTATGAAAATATCACATTTCTTTCCTGGAAATAATATTAGTATATTTTGTTGGAATTTAGAGTTATATATTCCTATGATAAGAAGTTCATAACCTGAAAAGAATCACTTTAATCAGAAGATTATATATATAATCTTCGAAATTAAGAGGATATCCACGCACGCTCTTTTTCAGATTAAAAAATATCCCAAAGTTACATACCTGAAACAGCTAAATAGGCTAGATTTTCTATCATTTAGATATGCTTTTGTTTAAAAAATTCAATCCTCAGTCTTAGTAAATAAAAAGTTCCATTGCCTTCTTGGATCAGGAGTACTTTAATATTTACTTAAGAAGTACTTAAGAATTACTAAAAAATTTCAGGAAAAAGTTCTTTATACAAAATTTTTTATACATCATTTATTAGATGACCAAATATTTACTTACAAATATATACATCTTCTATTCTTCCAGCTTGATAATTTTGGCCTATCCTTTATTTCTGAAAAAATGGCTTATATTACTTTTTCAATAACTGCTGTCTGCTTTATCATTATATGCATTACAGTATTTTCAAAAGCTCATACTTTATTCTCTTGATATTAGAAAAGTTGAATGAATATGATGTTTCCTTACCAGTTATGAGATATTAGAAGTAATTCTGAAGTCATCTTTAAATTACTAAAACATACTCTCAAGCAGAGGGGCACAATACCATGCAAGCCCATTAAGAAGATACTAAAACATTGCTTTATTGATTCTAATTTATGTTCCTCTTTTTGATGCCTAGTTAAATTATGTGGAAAAACAAACTTATTTTTTTCCATATGATATTCTTCATGAATCATTTTATGTGTGACATTTGATCCAAAAATATACTTATGTATCATTTTATAATGACAGCATTTATCGCAGTTTAACATATATTGTATGGCAGACATTCAAGATTACAGTGGTATTCCTCGTGTTCTTCATTCTAAAAAAATTGACCCCAGTAAAATTGTGAACTCTTGAAATATGGTAATAAACAATAGACTTGTTTCTAAATGTTAACTGTAGCTGTTGAGCTAATTCTTTTTTTGCTTTAACTTTGCTTTAAATTAGAATTTTCTTGTTTCATCTCCACTTTCCCTTATATCAATTTTATTCTATGCTAAATTACTTGCAATAAGGCAACAATATAGTGTCTGCTGAATAATTCATAGAATTTTATAAACATATAACTGTAATTGTTCACATGGAAAAAATTTGAATTTTTCATAAAAGTCTGATCAATTAAATAGTTATTTGATATTGGCCAAAACAATAATAATAAAGCATTTTTGCAAAGTTTAATACCAAACTATATAATACCTGACAAATAAAAAAATTTATATTATCACAATGGAACAAGTATTCTTTGATATTTTATCATCATTCTGGACATTTAGGAACTAATTTCATCCATATAAAAAGTTATGATTCTTTTGAGAATCTTAAAAAAATGAAAACTATTTCTAAACTTTCAATATAATTTCAAAAAATAAAAGCTCAGAGGTTTGCTGACTGAAATGTGACCTGAGATAATGATTCTGTGCTAAAGGTTTTCTTGGAAATGTTTGTTTTTCAGTGATAAATTTTAATAAAAGAATGTAGAGTATTCTATAATTTCATGCAAGCACTTTATATTTATCATTATTCTAACAACTTTATTTTTTAAAACAAATTTATTTGCTTTATTTTGAAGAAGTCATTATATTATTTATAAATCAAAAAAGTGAATTTCAATAGAGAATATTTTGACATGACTTGGGGAGTTAAAAACCTGACTGTTCAAAGTCTGGTGAGTAAGTAATATAAAGCATTTGTGTTCAAAAAAAGTTTGGGAGACAATTATCAAAATATGGGGTATGCAGATTGATGTAATTAGTGATATAGATTGACTAATTTTTTTAAAATTATGCCCACCATTGTCTTTTCAGACATGAGACGTCTTCCAGTCCAGTACAATATTGAAGTAGCTCCAGAAGGGGAGAGGGCTCGAAAGTCATCTCTGGAGCAAACAATAGAAAGAGAGGGGCAACTAAAGAAATGCCCCCCATAGGTGAGGTGTCACAGAGCACACAAAGAGATGCATTAGCTAAATTTTTTTTATATAGATGGCCCTGCAAATAGTCATGTCCTGTAATAATTCTAAAACAAGCAACACCCTCTGCCCTTGGTAGGAGAGAAAGGAAAGATAATACAAACAACCAGAAATTGGCAAGGCTGTAAAACATTCAATGCTACCCAAGTTGCGTTACTAGATTGACTAATTATGGACACAAAATCACATACTTTGTTTCAATTTCTGCTTGTAAATTATTATTTTAAAAAGGACAGTTTCCCAAATTTTTTGTATAAAAATTTGCAAATTACTTCTATTAAATATCTTCTTCCCTTTTCTAATAAAAACTAAACAGAATTGCTATAGTTGCTATTTTTATTGAAATTAACCTTTAAAGTTCTTATTATAACTTCTGTATACTTTTTATTCATTTGTTAATTTTCTACATTAATATTGGTTGTTAATTTCAATTGTTTGTCTTTTAGATAAAGAAGAAATCAAAAAATTAAAGAATAAATCATTGAATTCACAGATTTTTTTAAAATTGACATAAGCTGGTAATATATTTTTATGTTCATGCAATACATATATATATATATATATATATGAGACAAATTTGATTTTTGGAGTTAAATTTAGAATTTTTAATATAAAAATCGAATGTGTTTAGTATCACAATAATACTTTAGGGTATATATATATATATATATATATATATATATATATATATATATATGAATGAAGAAATATGAATACATACATTGAACTTTGTAAAATGTTTTATCTAAAATGCCGTGAAATACTATTCTGATACTAAACACATTCTAGTTATATATCAAAAATTCTAAATTTAACTCCACCAAAAATCAAATTTGTCTTTTTCCTATACATTATCAAGTGGTACTGAAATTTATGTGAACTTTCAAAGATATTTTAGCTACACATATATATCCTCAATTTTCTCTCTAGAAGTTTTTTTTTTTTTTTTTTTTTTTTTTTTTTTTTTTTTTTTAAAAAAAGCTGTTATTTAAATATTAAAGTTCAAAATCTTTTCAGAAGAATTTTTTCTTGAATTTTAAGTTAAGCATTTATTGAAAAATGCAAATTTTAATGTATTTTATTAAGAACTGATATTACATTTTAAGTAACCTAGTTGTGAAACATATATTTCTTTTCAATTTCTATTTTTTCATTATCTATGAAAATTCTTTCCTGCTATGTATTCATGAACAATATTGCATTTACATATTGGATACTAGATTGCATAACTATGTCCTAACATCCAATTTCTGCCTCATTACTCTATAATTAAAAACTGAATAATTAGTATCGTCGAGCCTTCACTTTAGTTGATTCATGGTATCTACTCTTATTTTAAGCATTTGTTTTTATCATGGTTCGAAATCAATATTAAATAATAGGTTCCATACAGATTAGCCTGATATGCAAAAAGTAACTGTAGGCAATGAACCTCAAGTATGGGAGATAAACTTGCACCAACTATGGAGCTAACTTACTCCAGATATGGATAATTGTAGTGATTTGGTATACATTTGATACTTTAAATCGCATTATAATTAGCTTTCATGTGCAAAAAGAGAGAATAGGATGACAAAGTAATTGTTATTTTGCTCAGTAATCTCTACTTTGGTGTTTATTGCAGGTTGTTAACTGTCAGTGTTTTTGTGTCAATATTCTTCTGCTTGATCAACTGTGTTCATGGTTTAATACAAAGAGCTACATATGCCACTCAGTGGACATTCAAATTGCAGTGCTATTATGCAAATTCCAAATTTTGTTTCTGAAAAACAATAATCAGGATAGGTGTATTAATCATGCATCTAAAAATAAAACAAATTAAAATTATTATAACAAATCCATTTTATATTAAGAATTGTATAATCTTTAATTTTATGTTCATTTAAATAATATAATGTACAACCTGTATATGTAATATTTGGATGGAGATTGGAAGTTTGGATTTTTGGAAATTGATTCCTTAATCTTTTATTGACAAAGAAAACATTAAAATATTTAAATAATGCATATTTACAGAAACTCAAAGCATTTAGTTAAACAGTATCACAAAATCCTAGTTGATAAAGTATTATCTAAATTCATAATTGCATAGACTTCACAATTTTTTTCAATCATATCATTTTTCACAATTTAATTTTAAAACTTCTTAAAATTCCATACATGGTGATTCTTTAGATAAATTATACATTGATTGTACTGAATCATTCTCCAAAAATCAGCTTTTTTCTTCTCCAAATTTTATTAGTTGAAAAATGAATAAATTCACTTTCATTTCCTTTAACATTTGTTTTCTTAAACAAATGTTAAAGGAAATTAAAGTTAATTAATTAAACATTAAAGTTTAAAAAGAAAATAAAAATCTTATAGCAAATAAAGGATAAAATTGTTTAAGATTAAATTTACAGAAATATAAATTTTATCTTAATTTTGAACAATTTTGTTTTGTTTTCTGAACAATCAAGTAGAATTTTAATAAATTTTAAGTTAAGAATGGATAAACCTTAAAGAGAAAGTAACTGGAATTTCATATTTTAAAAGCTTGTTTGTAAAAATAGTGATAAATATGTAATTTATCTGTGTGTTGAAAAATATAGTGAATTATTTTTATTTTTTGTGATAGGGCTCAAAGCTGATGTCAAATTATTCATTTTTTTCCTGTATGAAATGTAAGCTTGATATCGTCAATCTTTTTGCAACTCTAAAATGTTCAGTATTAATATTTCACAAATGTTAAAGGAAATTAAAGGTAATTAATGCTTTTATCTGCATTCTTATTGATGTAATAAAAGGTTTTGTAATTTTATTATATTAGAATTTAGTGATACAAATGATCTTAAGTTTTTTCATTCAATTATTGCACAAGTTCAAATTATTTAAAATAACTTAACAAGGGAAGATATTTTAGCTTCAATAATTATTTCTAAAAATAATACTTGTAAATATTTTTTATCATTAAGAAGTGATAAATGTATTTTTCTTTTTATGATTAATAGATTTTTAATTTTATACTTCTAAAATTTTTTTCCAATACATTTTTATAAATTTTAAAATTTTTGAAATGCTTCCTTTCTAAGTTTAAAAAATATGCTTGCATTAAATATTTTTTAAAAATACCTCAACAATTAAATCAGCAATTTCATTTATAGGTGACATGTCTTAAAATGTGTAAAAAAAAAAAAATAAATGAAAAATAAAAACATTTTAAATTATGAAATATTATGAAATAATATTTTTATAGTAAAAACTATTAGTTTTAATAATAGAGCCCAGTAGCTTAGTGGTAGCATTTCGTGCTCCCAAAGCACAGGTTCAAAGTTTGATCCTCAAGTTGTGCAAGTTCAACCTACTTTTTTATCCATTTAGTTAATCGATAAAACTATACCAAATATACATGGAAACTAAATATTGTTTTGCATTATGCTGACCACCTAACCAGAACATGTTTCACACCACATTTGTTTTCTCGGTCATGAAAACAAATATGGAATCTGTAGGTCTTGATCCTCAGATGTGCTGCCAAGTCACTTAGTTTCATTTTAATAACAATTTATTAATAACTTCCTGTCTAAATGTGCTATAGAGATATCTTAATTTATACTGTTGTAGAAAAGGACTATTTTATCTGAAGGAGAAAAGCAATTGTCGACAATTGGTAGACAGCTAAAAATATTTAACATTTTAAGAAATAACTGAGTCATCATTTTTTAGTTAGTATGTTTAGTAACTAAAATATATAAATAAATAGAATTTTTTTAAATATTTTTGAAATTGATGTTTTTGACATACATTGTATATAAAAAATTAAATCAAAGTTTTTATAAGTTATATTTTTGAAAAATATGAACAGCAATTGTGATTGTCAGATTACAGTTCTATGATCAATATTAAAAAATGGAAATTTTTCAAAACTTTTTGACTTTTAAAATAAATATTTCTTTATTCACTTAGTATATACTCAAATTATCTCAAATTTGTAATGTATGACTTGCCAAGAAAAAATAATTAAATGGAAATAAAAACATAAAATTGTTATTCATTAATAATAAAATTAATTTATAGAAATTTCATTCCAATAGTTAGTTTGCTTTAAGAAAATATATTTATTAACCTCTTTAATCAAATGTATTTTTGAAAGTAGATGTGTGTATTATAAGATTATTACAATTAGAATATTTTTAAAAATTTCTTTCTGTAATGTCACTTATGCAATTGGTGTGCTGGATCATTTTAAAAGGGGCAAAAGTAATGGATAATTTATTACATTTGGCTTTAGATAACTTTAAAGTAATCAAGATTATAAATAAATATATGTATGCATATGTATAAGGTAATCAAATTTTTTTTAATTAATAAAATAAGTATTGTTTTAATTACTAAAATCTAGAAAAATTTTAAAAGAATATATCAAAATATAATAATTAAACTACTCTTCTTTTTTCCTGATAATTGAACAGAATTTGACTTTTGATATTTCAATTAAATGAAGAAACATGGCATACTGAATAATTCCTGATTATATTTTTACACAACTTGTTTTGCATATTAAATCTTTAATTTTAAATAAATACTAAAATATAATTTCTGTTGCACATTTTTTAGTTTTAGATTTTAAGATATGTTTTAGAAAATCTTAAAGTAATAGAAAATTTTAAAATAAGTGTCGATAGAAAGTGCTTATGAGTTAGGGTTTCTATTGGAATAATATAATCTATAGAAATTGAAGAGTCACCTTCCATACTTGTATTCATAGATTTGTCTCAGAGACTTCAAAAATGTGAGGAAAACCGAAGTTATCTTGGATATCTGAAGAAAACTTATTGTTAAGAAATAAAATCATGAGAAAAAATGGATGAACTACTATTTCTAGTAAATTTATTCACACAAGTTTAAAAATTTACAATAATAATGAAGTAAATGAAATCAAAGTGTTGAAGATTAACAGTATTTTATTTCAAACTATTACAATAAAGTTTCACTCGTTATAAAATTTTGCAGTTATTTTTTCATATAATCTATATTAGTTGATTTTTAGTGATATTTTCGAAAAAATTTTATTGAATTTGATACAGTTTTTGTAAAATTATTCATTTTTGTAATCTATTTGAGAAAAATTCAAGCCTTCTGAAAAAACAGTTAAGGAAAAAATACTAAGTTGTTGTTAACAATTTTTTGCTATTGTGTGCTTATAATTTTGCCTTATTAATAATTAAAAGCTGACTCATATTAGAAAGCCTTAATGTTTTTTTAGTTAATGGAAACCTTAATGTTTTTTCCTTAAAATGATTTTTTCATATCTCCTCATTTTTAGCAAATATTAGAAAAATACAGATGAGTAGGTAGTGTTTCCTGAAGATGATGAAATGGAAGAAGATGAACTACCTGGTAATTTTAATTTTTCCTATAATTTCAGCATTTTTAATTATGAATATTATAAAATATATTATTTTATGCTGGAATTTCTTTAAATATTTTTTATTATTATATTAGCATATTTATCTACACATCAGTTAATCAGCAATTGCTTCAATTACTTTCATCAATTTTTCAGAAATTACTCCAGAAATGGATATTGTTATTAATAATGCTCTAGGATGTGGCGATCCTGATGAAGAACTTAGCACTTTTGCTGGCATTACTCTTAGAAGATATGATATTAAGAAACTTTCAGATCACAATTGGCTAAATGATCAGGTTTGTGTCAGCAAATTTTATAAAAGTCAGTATTTTACAATAATTACTAGAAGTAGCCTGGTATTTTTCATGGTATTATTTTTACAAGATATGTTATTTAAAACTTTCAACCAAATCTGACAAAGAAGTATGTTTAACATCTGGAAATTTTTATGAGTGTATAATAACTGCTAATTTTAGCTTAATATTTTTTAAGGCTGTACTCACATAAGATATGAGATTAAGGCTCTTCCAGACCTACGTGAGAACTCCCGTTGTCTTGTCGCCCCATCTGGTGTTAGTTCTTAAAGCTTGTCGAGGGGAGTATCCAAAACAATATTATTGGTTGAAATTGCTTGTCAATCAATCTTTCGAAGTTAGCGAGTCTGCCAGATTTGGCGCGTTATATCGTGAAAAATTAAAGCACTAACGCCATAAAAACAGCCAAAAAGAGAGTTTTAAATTTGCTCCTAACAGATGTTAAACCTCAAATTACCCTCAGGGTTCTTAGAATAGGGGTGAGGGAAAATGAGCCACTACAAATGCTGAACGAACTGACACCGGAAATACGTGTTACTGTCTTATAGAAAATTAGCTGCCAGTGATTCTAAAGAAAATATTATTTATTTATATTTTAGAGTTCGGCTTTTATTATTCGCACTAAAAAATATGAAGACAAATTGCGGATGTTGAGTGATTTTACAGTTACTAATTAAATGGTCAAAAATGATTATCAGAATTCAAATCAAACCTAAAATACTATATGAATGATTAAAAATATTTTTTTAAGTGCCTTGGTTGAATTTGATTTTATGAGACTTGATCCATTGAATGCAACAAATAATTAAAAACTATTATTTTCAAAACTAACTCAATATAAAAATATTTAATTTTTTTCAAGTTTTTGTTAAAACTAACACACACACATATACATATTCTAATTATATAAAAATAGATGAAATGATAAATTATATAAATAATTTCAGTTACAATATATATTTTTATGAAAATAACGTTACGATTTATCTATCTATCTATACTATATATATATATATATATATATATATATATATATATATATATATATATATATATATATATATATATATATATATATATATCCCCTGGCTTGATAAAAACAAAATTAGATTAGCACTAAATATGCCATATAAAAACACACAGGTAAATTAGATTAAAATAAGTTTAGTAAAAAATTGTGAGAAATATAAATTAGGTTTATATTTGTCAACAAATAATCAAATGCAAATGCAACTTATAGCATACGAGAAAAATTATAATTTCATAGTAATACGAGTAAAATATAATACAATTTCATGAGCACATGGGAAATTTAGTTAGTACCTTGAAATATATATGATGTAAAATAGTAATTAAAATAAATCTGTTAATAAAATAAAGAAATGCTTGAGCAATTCACATTTCATGAAGAAAAAACAGAAACTAAATATATATATATAAACACACACAAAAACTATATACAAACACAAACATACAAATTCGTATAGTTAAACTTATATTTTTTGGGATTTTAATTTTTCATCTTTGTTTGTTTGCTCCTCAATTATATAAGTGGGATTTCGTATGTCCATTGATCTAGGATAACGTGGATCGATTAGTTCTGGCAAAAGACAGTCAAAATAAAAATCATTTAATTTAGTTTTCATTTGTGTCTCCCAAAACACATCATCTCTAAAAATATGTTCAGTTTTAATTCCTTTTGGGGACCAAATGGCAAACCAACAAAAGTTTCTTTCACTAATGTGTAATTGCCCTTGGATTTGATAGTAAAATTTATGATTTTTATTTATGCCATTAATTTCTTTTGTTTTTCTATCTTTTTGCCAGAAATTGAATTTAGATTTCTTTATAAATTCATTGGGATGTATATCGCGACATGTATATGGGCATTTAATTTCAACAATACCCTCTTTGCCAATTATTCCATCTGGCGTGGCAGCTAAATGAGGCAAATTTTTATCTATAAATTTCCCACATGGTTCTATTTTAAGTCCTATTTCTTTTTCTAGTTCGAGAATGGCAGTTTTTTCATGAATAATCCCGTGTAAAATTGCTTCATTTTTTACATTAGAGTATAGTATTGTTTTCACTAAATTTTGGCATCCTGTAGAGGGTAACTTCCGACATACAGCACCAAAATTTGACGCTGTCAATCGAATTCTTCTTTCCTTTCTCCAAACAGCATTCTCACTTTGAAGTACAGTAGCTCTTTCTAAATCTTCTCTTTCTTTCAAAGTAAGAGCTAGACTAGTCAATAATTTCGATTTTTTTCCCTCGTATTCCATTATATGATAAATCTGGCTTTTCAGCAGCTGGGCCATAATTTTTGTCGGGACCTGGAAAAATATTTGCTAATTTCCTAGGCTTTGACTTATTTTTTGCTTTATTTAATTTATTTATTATTTTATTTTCAAACTGCTTGCAGTATTTACCTGGGCTATTTTCGTTAAGTGCTTTGTGCATTTCAATATATTTTTTTTAGTATTGTGGGAAAGAATTGAAGCATAGCATCTTGTTTGGTAGGAATTCTTTTGACAATAGTTCATTCTCTTCCACACCTTGGCAACAATTGAATTAAATTGTTCTACAATGTTAGTATTAGCGTTATACAATAGACTTTTTGCATGCAGGGCTAAGGACTCTAAAATTTCTAATATTTTATATAAAAAACCATCGCTTTTTAGGGGCTGAAGATCACTTTTTTTACCATTTTCCTTACAAAAATACTTTTTGCATGTTTCATGATTTTCAAACACATGATTTGGGATATTTATTATATCTGTTTTTAAATTAACTATTTTTTGATCAAAGGTTAGCAGTTCTTTTACGCCAATGACTGGCACTGGCTACCACATCTTTCCTGTTTTAGATATTTAACACAGAAGAACAAACAACTCAAAATTTGATAAAGATTTTGACAGCTAATGTTTCTTTAAAAATGGAGAACTTAAAATATTTTTCCCTAGCAGTTTCCTGTTATTTATATTATAACCCGATTTTGTGTTTTTTGCTACTTCTTTTAATTTATTACACATATTTCTAAGCAAATGATTCTTACACTCTATTTTTTCGACTTCCAAATCGTCGTAGGGTCTAGTATCTAATATTTTTTCATGTTTAAAATAGACTAATTTTACAGAGTTTAATTAATGAGAAAAAGATCCAATTACATTTAAAATGGTAAAAGTGTTGGAATGAATTTACGAGAAATTTGAATTTTCCGAAAACAGCATTCAACATCAATTGAGAAATGCGTCAAGGTGAATTATATGTTCAACAGAATCTTGCGGTTGAATAGTTTGGAATGGCTGAATTAGAAAGCTGTTTGGAGACGGTATTGTAATGCGTATCCCATCTTAGTGACAACAAGGTGATTAGCCATACAGAGAATGAAAGTCGTTCAATCACACAATTTCTAGACTAGTCACGTTGAGCATATCTAATTGATTCTCAATTTACTTCCTGATATTCTCTTTCAAGCATTTCTCCTCGAACATCAATACTATAACTTCAGTTACATATTTTATATCGCCTTCAGGATATTTATTCATTCTTTTGATATTTTATTACTTTTATTCCTTTTTTGTTAAAAATAATGTCATTTGCGTTGCTCAAGACAATATTCTTCTCAAATAAATTTCGTGGGCATAAAATGATTCCCCTAAGAGCATTGATGTCATTTGTATTGTAGTGTGTTGTAATGTATTGTTATCATTCGTTTGGTTATTGAAATGCTATTATGTTTTTCTGCTGAAGTTTTACTGCAAACGTATGCTTATCGTATATGGTATCGTATGCTTATTAATCATACCTTATAGTGTATTTTTTTCTTCATGAAATAAGTCGAAAATGAATATTCTTATTATTCTGTCTTATTTCAAAATCATAGTATATAATATAATTGAACAAGGTAACACAAAACAGTTTATAATATTTCATTTTTAAAATTTACTTAAATGAAAATAAACAAAGTTGATTCAAAAGTACATATCATAGCTACTTTTCCAACGCTAATAAACAGAAATCTAACATGCATTATTTCTAGATGTCTTTTCTATTTCATGAGTAAGAAAAGCTAATTCATCTTGCTCGATTTGGAAGTGTTTGCCAACCACATGTTAAAACAGCGGGAATCATATGGGGAGAAGTTTTTCTCAGAAATTCCTCCTTCTTTAGGTTACCGTAGTGAAGTAGATAAATCAGCCAAATTTGGCGTTAAAAATTTTCCAGTTTCATAGGTGGCGTTGTGTACAGAGATGGATTTTCAGAAATAAGAATGAGTTTGATTTGTAATAAAAATTCGTATCGAAATATTAATGCAATCAAAAATATTTTTAGCTTAAAAAAAACGAAAATGTTCATTTTGTAACTGTACGAAGAAAAAAATTAAATATCTTTAAATCAAATTTTGTATAACCTCAATGAAATTAGAATTTGGTTGAAATTTACTCGGATGGAGATATTTTGCCATTTTAAAAATATTTGAAAAAATTTTAAACGCTAAAAATGGGCGTCGAGGTGACAGTAGCTTTGTTTTTTGTAATTTGCAAGAGACCGGAAGTTTCTATCATGAAAATAGCACTTGTGAAACGTTAAAATATTATCCATAGGATTAACATAGGATTCGATTTTCCCCGACGGAGGTCTAGCAGGGCCTTAATAGCATTTGGTAGCTTTATGAATACAATAATTTAATTATTAATATTAGTTCTATTTTAAAGAAACATTTTATTATTTTAAGCAGGATGTTAGGCTTTGAGTGAGTTGAATTTGTTTCTAGACTATTAAGTCAGCAAATTCATAAATATTTATAAAATTAAAATAAAGCTTTGTAATTCTATCCTGGAATCACATTTTATCTAACATTATTGTTTCTAACTAGTTAAAAATAATATGGAAATTAAAAAAATTTAGTTTATATAAAACATTGTAAGTAATGAGGAATATAAAGGTAGATAAAAATGTTTTAATATATTTTAAAGGGTGTTTATGTTTAAAAGAGGAAAGCAGATTTTTTTACTTTTAAATATAAACTTTAAAAAATATAAACATATGAATTCTATTTTATATTTATTATATACATAAGATTTTTTCCCTTTTTTCTATAGTTCTTTTTCAATAATTAAATATATTGTTATACTTCTGTTCATTATAAACTATCCATTTTTATTCATTATAAATAATCCACTTTGCACTAAGGTTTTCTTCCTGCATTCTCAGATGTTTAAGGTCAATTTTTATTTTCAAATTTAGTAATGTTTATTAACATTAAGTAATTATTTGAATAAAAAAATACATTTTATAAATTAAATACATACATTGAAATACTTGAAATATATCCATTTAATTCCAATATACTTGTTAGCTTAAAGGCTGAAAAAAAGACAACCCATCAGAATTCATATTTTTATACAGCAAAATTATACTGAAACATTCTGTGTTAATATTAAATATAGTTCATTAATGTATTATTATATTATGCAGCTGGTTATTTTTTACTAGTCACAATTTGTGGATTAAGCTTCTATCTCTTGTGCAAACATTTATAAAAGTTAAGAATACACCAATCATAAATTCTAATATAAACAAAAAAATGACCATAAAACATTGTATTTTGTGCGATCTGTAAATTTACTTATTATTTCTTTTCTTTTTTCTTTTATCTTTTTCTGATCTTTACAGTTAATTTTTATTTGCAGCCTTTTCAATTGTTTTGATAAAAGTAGTTTATTTAATCAACTATTATTTGAATTAATGCTATGTTTGTAAATTAAATTAATTGTTATTATAATAGATTTCATTATTATAATGAATCTGCTGGATTTTATAAGCATTTATTTTGCCAAGGTACAAATTATTGCTAATTTCAACTTCCAACAGTTTGCATTGTTAACTTCAAAATTATAAAATTTTCAAAAAACTTTGGAAATGAAGTTTTGAACATTTTATGTGAAAAAAATTTTTTATGCAAAATTTTGCTTTTCATAGTGATTTAGTTCATGTGTATTTATAAATTATTAATGTGGTAAATTATATTATGTATTTAATTAGTGTGTTTGTTTCTTGAAATTGTAAAATATATAAAATTGCATGATTTTGGATTATTCGATTAAAGTTAAACATTGATGTAATTTTGTTTTGATCTAGTTCTGCTTGGGTGAATGTGATGAGGATTTTTATAGATTTTAAACAGGCCATTAGAATGTCATAATTGAAAATTTTGCTAGTCACATACGTCATTTATGATTCTTAATTTTGGTCAGATAAATTTTTCTTAAAAGTATTTTTTCATTAATTGCATTTTCTTTTAACCAATATGTGATGTATTTTTAACTGTCTTTTTTAGTGACTAAAATATGCAAATGAATGTTGCTAAATATGTATTTATTGCATCTCTGAAATGCTTATTTTTATTTTTAGCTGTTTAGAGAACAAATAAAACAAATGGTGAGATTTATTTCTATTTTATAAGTTGTTATTATATTGTCAGCTATTGGGAATGTTCAGGTCTCAATTTTAAGTCTGAGTCATAAAATTTATCTATAAATATATAAAATTACAGTTTTGAATAATAATTTCATTGTTTAAGTATGGTTATTTTTTCTTTAAAATTACTTATTTGTAGGTTTTTCTGTTTTTCTATAAATTACTTAGATTATTAGATTTTTTATATTTGTAATATACATTTTATTCTGATCATGTTTAAAATTATGTGACTCAGAAATAATAATTTATTTGAAAATACCCATTCATTAACTTTTGACATCACTTTGTTAAATTTATAAATTTGTATAATGTATTACAATACAGAAATTTATTTTATTTATTGTTAATTTTCTTTATAGATTATTAACTTTTATATGGCTTTAATAGCTGAGCGAAGCAAGTTAGATGGTCTTCCTTCTGTATATGCTTTCAATTCTTTTTTTTATATATCCCTGCAAACTAAAGAAACTGATATCCTGAAATGGACCAAAGGAATAGACATTTTCTCTTTTGATATTTTATTTGTGCCTCTCTTTTTAGAAGTGCATTGGGCCTTATTAGTAAGTTAAACTTAAATTCAATTCAAACAAAATATTTAAATTATTCTAAGTTAATATTTAATTTAATTTATTTATTAATTTATTTTTACACTTTTCAAATGTCCTGGTTTTCAGAAAAATTCTAGCACTCAGCCAGTTTACTTTATATTTTGATAAAATTACAATTTGATTTTATAGATGATCAAAAAATGATTAACTCTGAATGAAATGTAAAATTGATTAACTTTGGAGAATTATTTAGGATAATTACTTTTTCATTTATTTTCATACTATATGAAAGATTAAAATTGTAGAAGAGTGATGGTCTTCTAATAAACGATATTGTCGATGTATCATTTTGTCTCATCAATTGTGATCAAGCTCAATGTGAACAGTTAATTTTGATGATATGTAAAATTATTATTGAATTAGCTTGTGAAGATTTTTACAATATTAAAACCTAATATGTATTTCTAAAAAAGAAAGAGTATTAGGCAATAAAAAATACTTGTAAATATTTTTATTTTCTTTCAATGTTTCTTACTTAAGTAACTTGCAGATATTAATATGTAAAGAAAGAAAATATGTAGATTTACATGTTTTGCTACCCTGGTTTATATTATTATCATCCCTTGTTTAAGTTCCAAATCAGTAGTCAATTATTCATAGCATAGAGAATAAAGTGTCCTCTAAAACACTCCAACTACCCAATTAGAGTGTGTACCAATTAGTGTATGTAATGAATATCTGCGAAACTGGAGAGCATTCTGGTATTCATGTTAAACATTTCAGAAATCTGGCAAGCTTAGTAATCTCCCTTGTTATTTATATGGAAACTTGGATGAATATTATCCTTTTTATGCAAAAAAAGTAGTTAAATATAAAAAATAGTTGAATTAATAAAAGTCTATTTGATCAATAACTTTAATGTTAATAACTAACCATAACTCTTTTTAAGTTTTTATTTTATTTTCTTAGTTTTTATTTCTTAGTTTAAAGCTTTATTTTTCCCTTCATTTCCATTTCATTTAAGTTTTTTTTAAATTTCTTATGAGCTTATTGACAAAATTTCATATGATTGAAAATTATTGATTCTATTTAATAAATAATTTAAAATTTCAGTAGAATTAAATAAAGTAACAATCACATTGTAACGAAAGTTTTGTGTTGCCACTAATAATGTTTGTATAAACAATAATTTACATTGCTGTGCTATTTTTCTCACGATTTTTAGTATTCAAAAGAAGACTTGCTTTTGAACGCTGTGTTCTGAGATATGTTAAAACATTTTGTCATCATTAAGTACAAAGTGTCTAAAATGGACTTATCATGCTACCAGATTAGAATCATCATTTACTTCCAGTCCTCTTGCAAAAATACTGCTACAAAGTGTCATCAAATTATGCATGCAATTTAATATTGTTTTATAACGTGTCACTGAAAGGATTTGGTACAGAAAGTTTAAAAAACAAGGACTATGACATTGAATAAGCAGAGTGCTCCAGCTGACTTACTAATGTTGATAAGGCCCACCTCCAAGAACTTGTGGAATAAAATTAGTATTTAGCTACCTCAGAGCTAGCTAAAAAGTTAGACGTTAGTATTATGCCCATTAATCATACATTTTATAAACTTGATGTACAACATTTGCTGGCAGTTGCATGAGCTGAATCAAGCAGATAAGGACAGGCTTGATCACGCATACACTAATTTGCTTAAATATCAATACATGAACAAAATTCTGCACTAAATCGTCATTTGTGATTACTTCAACAACTCAAACCGAAAAGGTCTGTGCCTCGTAAGACTGTTAGTAGCATCAAAAAAGTGCAGTTTGACTTACAAACGATCATGCATAGTATGTAGTAGAATTGTCATGGTATTATCCACAAAAGGTATTTTTAAAAAGTTAAACCATTTACAGTAAGGTGTATAGCTAGATGCTAGTTGTGTTTATGCTATCAAATCAAAACTGCTGGTTTGTTCCAGAAAAAGAAGACATTGTTCTGTCAAAATAATGTAAGACCACGTGTGTGCATTCAACAGCTGCATTTTGTACAAATTCAACTGGGATTTTTTTCCACACCCACCATATAGCTCTGACATTGCTCTTTCAGACTTCTTTTTTTCACACCTGCAGATATATCTTGCTAATGGTAGCAAGATATATCTGCAGGTAGCTTTGATTCTGCACAGGACATACACAATGAGGTTGATCTATATTTGAACTCATGACAACCACGTTTCTGGACTGAAGAGTTGGGAAAGCACAGATATTGGCAGAAATTCATAGATTTGGATGATGATTACTAATTGCACTAGAGTTACTATTTTCATGTTGTTTTTTCCAAACTTTATTTATTTATTTATTTTTTGGTGTAAAACTTTCATTATAGCTTGATACTTAAAGATTTGGGATTGGTTTTTATTAATCTAAGAAAAAACAAAGAAATATTTTAAAAAAATTTAAATTCCTCAAATTACAGTATATAGTTTGAGTTTGTCAAAACAATAGAATCAATGTATTACTAATGATTATTTGTTTTTAACTCAGTTATAAGTTTAAATTTGGCTTTAAAAGCATGTATTGCTTTGCGTGTTTTCAGTTCAGAGGTATAATTCCCTTAGTTAATTGCTTAATTTTAATTTTTTTATTTTATTTTGAGAATGAAATTTTTTTTCAGGTTGTTGATAATCGAAGCAAAACTATTAAATATTACGATTCAATGGACTTTGGTGAAAGTAGATGTTTAGGAATTATGCAGTGAGAATTTTCCTTTTATTTTTAAATAGTAACATAAAATAAATTAATGGAAGTCACAATTTTGAATTCTGTGTTCAAAGGATTGTAAAATATATTCTTATTTTATTTCAGGAATTACTTGGGAGAAGAAATGATGGATAAGAAGAAAATTGCAATGGCTCCAAATGCTTACAGCAAAAAAATACCTAAGGTTTGTGAACATTTATTTTTTTATATTTTATTTGTTTTTAAATTAATGTGGTACTTGTTATTTTTTTATCAATTTTCTTTATTTTTGCAGCATTTTTGCTAAAGTTAAATAACTATTTTTAAATTAGTTATCAATTAATATATTAGTAATATTACATTTATTCATATTTTTCTATTATTCATTAATTTTTAATTAAATGTGGTTAATATCATTTGCTAACAACAACAAGCTTCAAAGGCTGGCGAAGTTAAATTTTGCTTAATAGATGCTAAATAAATCATGTTTTGAGTTACAAGAAATGAGTATGTTCTTTATTAGCTATTTAATTGTTCTGATAGAATGCTAAAATAGTTTTTTTAACATTAATTATTTATGATTGTTGATTCTAATAATTCACAGTTGCTATTAGTGAAAAAATAGTTTCCGAATCCAGAAAAATGTGTTACAATCCTGTTTATAAGTTTCCTTTTCAAGCAATAAATATTTTAAGAATTGGAAAGCGAAGTACCTATAGGCTGAAAAGATTTGACTTCATGTTCAAAAATGAATTATTTTTGACAGTTACTATTGACAAGCTTGCTGGAAATATTTTTATTGCATTTCACTAATTGGCAAATTAGATTTTATCTTGCAATCCAGAATAGTGGAGGAAGCTAAAGTACATCATATTTTTGTGAGGAAACTGTTACTTAAGTAGATTGAAATAAGATTAAAATATTGTTCAGTTATTTTTAAGGTTGTTACCATTGATAAGTTTGTTGAAAAATTTTTTTTACTTATTTGAGAAGGAAAAATATATCAGAACTCGTTTTGTGATCTAGAATAGTGGAGGAAAGTACTTCTGTTTTTTTCGAAAATTGTTTTATGTGCATTAATTAATGAGCATGTGTATTAAAAGTAATTGAGCATATCTAAAATTATTTTGGAAATTTTAAACATGCAGCAATGTTGTACATCGAATTTTGCTATAAAATTTGTATTGATTTTACCCCAAAATATCATTTTAGTTAAAAACTGAGTTCTCCATTGTAAATATTACTGACAAATCTTTCCTTCATGCACAAAACAGTATTTAATGTACCTTTTTTTTATTTTATTTGAACTTCAGCAAAATAGTAGTTGCTTATAATTAGTTTCTCACAAATACTATATTTTGATAGTTCCATTATAAACAAGAATATTCTCTTTGTATATAACATTTGTAATAAATATTATTATGTACAATTCACGAGTACTATTAAAATTGTTAAATTTAACTCAGTGTTTTCATTATTTGTTGACTTGATTGATTTTAAAAGAAATGCTTGCCAATTATGTAACTTAATTTTTATGCTGAAAGTAATTTTTCTTAATATGGTATAAATGCTGTTTTACTCAAATTATTCCCTAATATTTTGGCCAGTGTTTTTGATTTCTTTTTTAGTTTTATATTACACAAGAATTATATTTATATCTTCCATTAAATTATTTCTTTCCATTACTGGTTTAGAATCGGAAATGTCTTTGTTTCTGAGTTTTCCTTTAATTTCATAACATATGAATTATATTTATATCATATTAAATTCCTTTTCTTCTTTCTATCACTGATTCAGAAATGGAATTGTCTTTGCTTTTATGTTGATGTATTATGCAACATTTGGGTTGAAATAATTGCTAAATTTAGCAAACATTTAAGAAAAAAGAATGAAATAAACAATTCAAATTTATATAATTTTATTACTTATTACAGTCCAATAAAAAATTAAGTTTTTAATTTTCATTATGGCATTTTTCTAAAGCTTTTAATCGTTTCTTTTAATTTTTAAGAGAGAATATTTTTTTCTCAATGCATTTTTGAGCATATTTTAAAAGTTTTCAGTACAGTCTTAAAATTTTTGCATACCTTTCTGTACTGAATTTTGAACAACTTTTGTTATAAAGGTCCTACAATTTTTAGAGCTTTTAAATATTTTTAAGTATTTGTACTTAAAATTCACTATTTAAAACAACTGAAAGCATTACTTTTAAATATGAATTAAAATGATCATTCAAAATTTAAGGAATATACTTGTGCAATAAAAATATTTAAATTCATATAAAATATCTTATATAATAAACATACTTATTAATAAAATATATGAAGTATATCTGTTATATAATAAAAATTAAATTTGCTACATAAGTAAGAAAATATTATGATTCTACATTAAAAAAGTTGATAAACAGAGCCCAACTGATATTTTACTTTTCTGCATTTTAATCGCAATTATTCCATTATGCAGAATTTCAGTCACACATCTGATACATATATAGAAAAAGAATTTTTTTTGGAATAAAAATATCAGTTTCAGAAAAAAATATTAAAAAGAAATGTTTCTCAGAAAATTAAAAAATTTAAGAACATATTTTTGGTTAAGTATTTATTATGTTTGAGAGAAACTTTTTTTTGAGGCTAAAAAATTTACTTGAAGTGATTTCTTGAAAATTGTTAAATTATTGGTATTATGCAAAATTATTAGTGACCAGAGGTGACATGTTATTGTTAAAAATGGTTAATTAATGTACTTCAAAAAACTAATGTGCTCTATAATTTATTTACTGTGCATATAGAGTGGTAATAGCAAATAAAGTTTGTTGTGCTCTACATTGGAATGTTATAATCTAAAATTCTTTAATCAACAATAAGTACAAATGAATCACCTTTGGTTTTGTTCTAGGCTATTCCTGAACAAGAGAATGGAAGTGATTGTGGTATGTTCACTCTAAAATATGCAGAATATATCTCAAGGGATGCCGATCTAACATTTTCTCAGGTAAATTTTGAAATGTTCTTTGAAATTTCATTTTTTAATGCTTTCTGAATAAAAAAACTTTTTGTGTTTAAATGAATATTTTTACATAACAAAAGTATTAAACAAAAAATTGGAAGCACTGCTTTTCATGAATTTTCTTAAAGCAATGCTTATGATCTGTTTTTATGCTTATTATTGGCTCCTTGTATTTTTATAATGCTACAAATCCCGAGAGGTATATTTTTAAATTGCTTCACTTAAAATAAGAAATACATTTATATTGTTCAAAATGTATTTTGTATTGTAAATTATACATAATTATGTTAAAGAAGCAAGTAATTCAAGGATTTTTTACTATATGTGAGTAAATTTTCAAATTTCACCCTGGCACAATTGAGGTCATTCAATAATTCCTCCTCCCCAATAAAATTAAACAGTGGAATTCTTTTATGTAGTATAGTTAAAATTTCATAATTATGTTTTCTCATAGCATATATAGACAAATATCCATATAGGGAAAAATTAGGAAACAATGGATTGCTTAGTCCTGTTTATAATCGCTTAAAATCTGTATGTTCATTTAAATGCGTCAGAAAACCATATATTGATATCATTTTTTAAACGTAGATAATATCCACATCATTTATTTCAGGCATATTCAAAACATTTTGTAAGAAAACTAAAAAAATAGTTTTATTAATTCATTATAAATTATGAGATGAACGCATAATCTTAATTTTAAGTAATTATTTCAGTGTGTAATTTCCCTTTTTTTCTTATTTGCTTTAACAAGTTTTTTTCTTTCAATAAATAAAACAGTGGCTGAAATTTGAATTATCTTGATTTCAAATTAGCCATATTCTTATGTTAAGAGAATACCAAAAAAATGCATTTCATATTTTCTAATCAAACAATAATAACTAGGAATAAATTAATCATGTTTAATAAGGATCTCTAGGATTTCATGTAATCTAGTGAAAAGACAATATTTTTCAGAGCGAAAGGTCCTGGGTTTGTTCCCAGCAACTGTTGAACAATGGCAGATGGATTTCAGTGAATACCAATGTACTGTCCTGTACTTAGCTGTGAGTTTTGTTTCATCAGTTACATAAAAGTTGCCAAGTTTAAGAATTTGTCTTTTCGAAACAGCAACCAAGCAGAAGAGACCTCAATACTTGACCAGTTATCCCCAATATTGTCATTTCACTTGGAGGACATTGTGATCGTAACTTATTTATTTGCTCCAGTCATCGTTAGAGAACATGGCTGATCTTTGGTTAAGTTGGGATTCAAACTCACCATCTTCTGATAGTGAGTACGACACCCTTACCTACCTAGCCAGTGGGGCATCATGAGAGGTTGGTGTTGTTTTTGACTTTTGCATGCACATCTATTGGAATATGTGCTTGGGAGTTTTCTGGCTCTTCTCCTTTGCAACACCTGAATAAGACTCACTGTGAAAAGTCCCCCTGGAAGGCAATTACATGGTAGACGATAAATTGTTTTAATGCAGTCTACAACGCTGTGTCAAAGCAATGCTCTGTTGGACTAATTGTGGACAAGTGGTAAGACTGTGGAAGAAACTGGTTCGATTCTGCATGCTCATCTCTTAGAGTGCTTGAGAGTTTCTCAGGTTTTTTCCATTGAAACACGTGACTATAGTTCTTTAAAAGGAGAAATGAAGTTGATGTTATAGAAAAGCTTTGAGAATTTTTAGTGCACACTCTAATGACAAAGCAAGGTACTCCTGTATTGTTTTGAAACAATATATACAAAAATGCTGTTTGACTAGAGCAATATTGTTTTATGTGAAAGCATAGTATAAAATTTATGATTTTAATTTTATATCTGGATTCAGATGCGAATTTAAAGCACTGCTGGAACTGTATTATAGACATTGTGTTTTATGTGCCCTAGCCGCCATTACCGAATATGACAAATTTTCAGCTCAATCAAAATTGAACTACATAATGAGAACTCCCTCACAATAACCAAGCCACTGCGGCCTCCACATCACTTTAGTCTATCTTTTAAGCAATCATTTAAATTTATTAATTATCGGGACATTTATTTATAAAATTAGTAACTTAGATAGGGCCGCAGTTGCCTGGTTGGTTAGGGTGTTCGTTCTCATTATCGGAAGGTAATGAGTTCGAATGCCGATCCAACCGAAGACCCGTCGTGTTCAATGATGGCGGCTAAGGCACGTAAAATATGTTGTGGTCACAATGTCCTCCATGAGAAATGATACCTCTGAGGGTCGTCTGTCTGGTCCCGACCGTGTTCGGGGATCATGATGGCTCACCCACGTGTAGTATAGAAAGGTGGAAATCTTAGTATATAACAGCAACATGTAGCTGAAGTTTGATAATCAAATTGTTGATTATATAGTGTTTAATATATACTTACGAAATGCAATAGATTATTATTTTTTTTTATTTATAGAAAATATTTCTTTGAATAACTGTTTTGATATTGCTTTATTCCATTTGTATTATTTATTTATTTACTGTGCTGGTTTTAACCTCAAGTTTTCTTGCAGGAAAATATTCCCTATTTTCGACGTAGAATGGTTTATGAATTGCTGTGTCAGCGAATTCTTTGAATCCAACCTGCATTTATTATTCAAAGTTAATTCCTCATACATCAGGATGATAGAACATTGTTCATCGAAAAATATACATCATCAGATCTGCATTCTAATCAGAAATCTACATTGTAGTCAGCTTTCCAAATTTATGCCATGATTTTGCTTATTTCCATTAGCTACTTGCGGACACTGGCTGTCAAGGGCCATAGTTTTCAGCGCTAAAGGTGTATGCAGCTTTCGAAGAGAAATTACGATTTGAAAAAAATTACGCAATTTATTGTTTATTTTGTGTTTAACATGCTGTTTTGTATCACGAAATGAGATTATAGACCAGTTAAAAATAAGTGAGTTTTTGAAAATGTTTGAAAATTTCTTTTTAGCTGCAAAGTTTTGATACATAGGAGACCGCCTAATGCAGTTGTAAGGCATTTTAGTGTCCACCAATGTAAATTGCCTTATGAAATGACTTTTGTATTGACAGTGGACTATATTCACATAACGCAAAGGAGGAGACCTGGAAAATTTCCGAGCAACCACCCCGAATGGACAGCATGCAGAAGATAGTAGCATATTATCCATTTCCTTTTATTCAACAATGGCTGGGACCTAACCGTGCTGGCATCTGAATGGTTAACTCTCTGGCCTATGGTTGAACAGTTCGTTTGTTCAAATCCCACCTCGGGCTTGGATGCTTGAAATTCTCTTTAAACTGTAGATTCCAGTCTAATTAGCCTTCGAATTAAAAAAATGACCACTGATAAACTAAAAATAACCCAAACACAGGATATTTTGCTCTAAAAAGTAATGTCCTATTACTAGGTCACGTAGAGACCTAATAGTGCGAAGTTTTCAATATTCAAGTTAGAGTACTCCTGCCATCCGACTTATAAGGAAAGGCGTAAACGTGTACGCTGCAACACTCGAAAGCAATAATTTTCAGAAATCGATAAACATAGTAAATATCTTTATTTTTTAAAAGTTTATGTGGTAAAATGTTGAAATGGAGGTGTATAAGATGCTGTGAGTATTATTCGTAGATGGCATTTTTTTTATAAAAAAATAATTACACGTCTCCGTCTTGAAGTTCTTGAACGGTGTGCATCGCATTATAAGTATCTTTACTATGAGTTCAAATCAGTATTGATTATGATTTAAATTAATTACAAATACTACGGTTAAAAATTTCGAAATAAAATATAGTTTATATTTTAAGGTTAGCAAGAAACCAACAATCTGATGTAAGTTTCACTCTATTCTGTAAAGATTTTTCTCCATTATAGGTTCGGACAAAAATTTGGAGGAAAAACAACGATTTCATTATATAGATAATTGAAAATTTTGTATATTGTACATAATATCTGTTATAGTCTCTGTAAAAACTTTTATATTAAATTATATTTATTATTTATCTTGTGTTTTCTTATTTTTGTTTTTAAAATATGTAAAATCGAAAAAAGTAAATTAACAAATTTGTTCTTATTGAATTCAAACTTTTTACCTTATTCATGAGATATGAAGTACGTATTGGAACACATACATCCAATACTTTAATGCAATCTGAGTGTGTTCCTCAGCGCTCAATTTTAATTGTCACTCTTTTTAGCTTGTACATAAGTAGCATCTTATATCACATTCCATCGTCTGTTCATGGTACAATGTTTGCTGACGACCTACAAGTATCTTGTCAGGGGTCAAATATGCGTTTGATTGGGAGACAATTATAAATTAGCTGCATAGTGTGCGGACCATGGCCATACACTGTCTCCTAGCAAGAGCCAATGTGTCATTTCTGCAAGAAGACTGGCTTACACAATCATCCAGCAATATTAATCAACAATATACTCATCTGTGGTCAATGAGACGAAATTCCTTCGAATAATATTCGATCGAAAGTTAATTTTCACGATGTTTTACATTTGCGAATAGTTTTACCGAAGAAATGTTTTATATTTACGGAAAAAATGTGAGCAGTCGCTTAACATCCTCAAGATTTTGTCAAATACATCTTGGAGGTGCAGGTGCACATCACACTCTTTCGGGTTTATCAGTCATTGATTTTATTCCGCATTGACTACAGATGTGTAGTTTATGTATCGGCTAGATCTTCTGCATTGCAGAGACTAGACAGTTCATCACTGCTTTTAGGATACGTTATGGGGTGTTTCGCAAGATCATGTCGATCCCTAAGCATCCGATACGTTCCATGATTCCTAACGCCTCTCATATGAGACTGTATGATGCTCGTCCCATGAGCATCCCAAATTTTCTCACACGAGCCAAATCATATCTGACTTTCAGGCCTATGTGACATTCGGATAGAAACAATTCGCCCTTTTGCTCATCCACCTTGGTATGACCCAACAAATACTTTCATTTAATACTTTTGCTCAGTATAGAAAATCAAACACAGCACCTATTGTTTTTCAACAGCTATATTCTTCTCATCATTGTCAGTATCAATCATACACCTTTCAGTTACAGCTTACATTCGTCCTGCTTCAACTTTACTGCTTGACGCAGCTTGTCCATTTTTGGAACTTGCGTCATAAAATCCAACCAACCATCTTTACTGCTAAAGCAACCGCCATCTACCACGCGCTTCAGCATGTGAATACAGATGATCATCATGATTATTATGTATACACTAACAGCATGAGTATTATTGTAGCTTTGAGAAATAATAGTGTTACCTGTCATCCTGTTGTGTCAAGAATTTTCAGAGCATTGCATTTTATTGGATACGTAGGTCTTAATGGAAATGAAAAAGCAGATGCAGCTGCTAAGGCTGCATCGGAACCAATTTCACCATCTGTTCCGCTCTCTGATGGGAGAAACAATAAAAAAAAAATTATTTACTCATTTTGGCAGGAGTCATGGATTATACAGGTCACAAACAAATTACACACCTTATTTCCATTTCTCACTTCATTGTCAGTTTTACCGGTACGAAGTGCTGATGTCCGTTTGACTCGCTTTCATATCGGGCACACTCGGTTTCACGCAGGCATTTGTTCTTGTGAATTAAATTTATTGTGTGAAACGTGTGATAAACCTTATTACACAATTTGTCATATTTTAATATGTCATGCTTTTATCAACAAAGTTTACTCTTTTAAAACTGCCTTTTTAACTTTGTTTGATTTATGTGGGGAACCACGCTACAGAAACTTGTCTTTTTAAAGGCAACAGATTTTCTCCAATTTATTTAATTCGCTTATTCTACATTTTAGAATTTGAAATTTTATTTTCATTTATTTATTTTATCATTTAAAATTTTGGATTTTAAATTAGTTATATGCGCAGTTTTTTGTGTTTTATTTGATTTTAATATTGCTTGGGTTTTCTTCAATTTAATAAATACATAAAAATAGATTATTTTTTTTTAACTAAACATTTGGCGTAGCTTGTCTTTTACGAACCTTGCGCCAGAAAACCAAACTAACCAACTAACAGAGTCTGTCATTTTTTTTGGTGCCGAGCTTGTGTTATAAAACGAATATCTTCAGATGTTCCATGTTAATGTGTTGGCGTCATACAGCGTGGCATCTAACAGCTCTTACCATCGTTCAGCTAATTGGCATGCATGATATTTATGATGAGAGTTTCTTAAAATCCCACGATTTTGGAAGTTCCGGAGATACTTGGCCATTTGGTTAGCAGGCTTGCCTCTGGTTCATCAAGGAACTGTGGAACGTCTGTGGAGTGCCGTTGCAGCCAGAGTGACGTCAGCACGCGTGGATTGACGCGTCTAATGGGAGACGGTTTTGGCCCCGTAAAGCACGTCTACTGATATTCTGCTGCAAGTACAAGTCATTCTGGATGATCCCATATCGAGCATATTTATCGTCGATTGGTTGCTAGTGGTCTGGATTTATGTCCTCCGTTAAGAAGACTGCCCTTGACCCCACAGCATAGACGCCAACATCTGGAATGGTGCTAGATTAGAGTGATGTGAACGACGAGAAGTGGCACAGGATCGTCATCTCAAATGAGTCACGCTCTTGTTTCACGAGTGACAGTCGTCGCATGTAAGTTTGGCGTCGACGTGGAAACAGGTCCAATGCTGCAGCAATTATGAAACGCCCCATCGCGCGACAACGAGGCATAATGGCTAGGGATGCCATTGCATGCGATTCCAGTTCACCTCTAGTACGTGTTCACTGCACTATGGCAGCCCAACATTACATGGATGATATGCTGCGGCCGGTGACATTCCCCTACTCTCAGAGGGTGTCATATGTCTTTTATCAGCAGGTTAAAGCCCGGCCGCACATTGCTCGATTCAACCAACAGGCTCTTCAAGGTGTATAGCTGATTCCTTGGTCACCGTGCTGACCATATCTCTCACCAATCGAACACATTTGGAATATGATTGGACGCCATTTGCAGATCCTGCCACTGCCTCCTTCACAAGACACGCTTTGGTAAATGGTTGACAGGGAATGGAGAGTCATTCCTCAGTACGCCATTCGTATTCTCATTGACTCTGTGCCTAGATGTGTTGCTTCGTATATCGCCGTCCACGTTGCTTCTACAACGTACTGACCTGATCCTGCTCTCGCTCTGAATTATGCATATCATTTTGAAATATCAATCACTTATTGTTCGTTGCTGCCTCTCTCTCTCTGTTGAGTTTCGTTACTTTCTTAACCACTCTTTCATTGTCGGGCAGTGTACATATGTAGTGAGCGTAAAGCGAAAATTAAAACAATTCATTCAAATCTCGAATTACGAAGATGAATATTATTTCCCAAAAAAGATGTTTGCGGGCTGTATTTATTTATTTATTTTCGAATTATCAGAATGTTGTGTGCCGATCAAAAAATGTTGGAATATTATGGAAAATTTAAGTTATAGTGAAAATTAGGCAAATTATAAAATTAAAACAAAGCAATTCATAAAATCAGATTATTAATTATTAAGTGATTTTGTTAATTATTTTATGTATTTCACATTTAATTAGTGAAAAGATATTCAGTATTCAAGCAATCAGCGGCACTAAGACAGACAGGGGCACACTAACTGGAGTGCTAAGTGTACGGCACAGCAATTTATGAAAGCCAATTATGTACATGGTGGTACTTACGTGTTAGAGTCACCGCAGATAATGTTCCAAAACTTAAATAGAATTAGCACGTAACCTATAATTTAAACATTTTTCTACTTTTAAAAAATTGACTTATATTTCTGAAAAGAAATTTTCTAATTATAGAAATTTATTTTTTATTTTCGTTCGGCTTAAAAGCTGTGGTGATGCTAATACGTAAGTACCTACATGGTTGCTATTTTGTTATATTTTTCATCGTCGATCCTATTATTTTCTAAACTAGTAAACTATTGTTATTGTATTGCAGGTGCTGTTTTAATGTCGGTTGTCGGCCGATGACACTTTGGATGTTGGACAGATAGCTGGATATTTTGCGGACCGGCAGTTGAGAAACAATGATTTAAGACAGTGTTTCTCAACCTTTTAGTATTCACGGCCCAATTTTCAATCATAATTTTCATCGTGCCCCCCCTCCCCACCGCATACAATAATAATGTATTTTGAGTATTTTGGCGCTAAACCTACACTACAACCTTAATTTTAAACTTTACAAATTACCAAGAATACGGAAATTTATTGACATTTTGCAACACCGATCCTCAGCATTGAAAAAACAAGAATCCTATGCCTTTTTATTGCTCTTGCGTCCCGCCATGTCGGGCATTCTCACGGTTTCGCGAGAAGTTTCGATTTTTCTGGTCAGCTTAAAAGTTAAGTTAGGAGCGTGCGCAGATGTGAACAAATGTTTTCTCATAGGGAGAAGGAGAAAGTTCTATGACGCCAATTTCAATTCCAGACAATCTCATTCGAGTCGATCCTTCTATCGCTATTGAATCTATTCTGAATGTGTATGTTATATATATTTTCGTGTAATTGCAATTCACCGTATTAAATATTCACGGCAGCAGACTTATGCAGAATCATGGATAAATTTTTAAGCGGGCGTAAGCGAGCATTAGATGATAGACAAGCATCAACAAGTACACAGACAAGCGTGGTTCCGAAAATAAAATCAAGAAAATATTCTCAAGAATACTTAAATTTTGGGTTCACTAGTACTGAAGTAAATGAAGAAGATAGGCCCCTGTGTATCATTTGCTCAAAAATGTTGTCGGCAGACAGCATGAAACCTAATAAACTTAAACGACATTTGGAAACGCTTCAGAGGGAGTACGTGAACAAACCCAGAGAATTATTCGAATAAAAATTAAAATCAAATGGAAAGCAAAAATCATTGTTTAAAAAAACTTTGCTGTGAATGAAAAAGCTTTAATTGCCTTTTACAAAGTTTCATATAAAATAGCCAGATGTCTCACACCATTGGTGAATAGCTTATTTTGCCAGCCACAATTGAGACTGTAGAAATTATGTTTGGAGATAATTATGCAAAACAATTGCAGTCTATACCTATTTCAAATGACACTGTTGCCGGTCGAATTGCTGATATAACTGGAGATGTAGAGTGTCAGCTTTTGTCGAAGATGCGTGACAAATTGTTTTCAATACAACTCGATGAGGCAACAGATAGTAATAAAGATGCTCATTTCATTGCCTATGTTAGATTTTGTGATGATTTGTCAGTAGTAGAAGAATTACTTTTCTGCAAGCCAGTAGAACTCAAAGCAACAGCACTCGCATTATTTGCTACCTTAAATGATTTTATGAACGAGGCAAACATAGAATGGAAAAATTGCGTAGGAATATGCACCGATGGTGCTCGTTCTATATCCGGAAGATTCCAAAATATTCAAGCACTTGTGAAACAAAAATCGTCACAGTGTGTCTGGACACATTGCATGATCCAAAGACAAGCTTTGGCTTCCAAAGAAATGAGTCATGCTTTGAATATTGTGTTAACTACGGTCGTAACCGTAATAAATTATATAAAAATGAGACCCCTGAAATCAAGAATCTTTTCCACACTTTGTAAAGACATGGGTGCTGTACATTAAGCGTTACTATTTTATTGCGAGGCAAAATGGTTATCACGAGGAAAATTTTTGCAACGTGTTTATGAATTAAGGGGACTCCTACCGCGCCATATTGAAAACGAGCGCTAATGTTAAGTCTATGGAGAAATTGAAATACATATTTCTCAAGTTCTATTATAGCTATACCTTCACTTTTTGTAGATTTTACTAATGCACAAAAATAATAATTTATTTTGTTTTGAAATTTATTTTTAAAATTATTTTAACTATTTTTAAATTGGCTCAGTAATTTGATAATATGCTTAAAACATTAATAACTTAAAAATAGTAAAAAATTTAGAAATTTTAAAAACAGACTTAATGTGTACATATATTTATAAATCCCAACAAAATTTTATTTTTACTTTATCTACGATAGAATTTTTGTATTTGTCCGCATAAAACTTAAAATTTTTCGCAAAAATTAGCAACGCCCACATGGCGGATGAATACTTGGTTGTTTGAAAAATCAATCCAATCAATTGCATGCTTTAGTCAACAAGCTCCTCCTCACACACTAAAATTTGAAGTTTGGTTTTTCGCAGTTCTATCAGAGATAATTTGTGTGTTCCCTTCCCTCACCCCCAGCAAACGCTGTGGGTGTTCCTAGTATCCGGTATCTTCCTGTAAAATTATGCTTCTAAATTGGCGCGAGAAGGGACATTTCTTTCCCCTTTACTACATACGAGGGGCTCTGTGATTTCCCTGAGACGAATCTTCATCTTTCCAGAGCGGTCCTGCAATTATTTTCACGAGAAATGATGGGCTTATGGACATTATATACATTGACTTTAAACAGCTAAATCTATTGAAAAAATATAAAATTTATACAGTTCTCATGTAGTGTACTTTTTTAATTCTTTATTTATATTTTTGATGCAATTTTTCAAGATGTATATCTACATGATATGATATTGCAATACATATCTATAGCCATTGCAAAATTCTTCAATTCCATATTTTTTAATCTTTATTTTATAAAAACTTCTTAAAGTTTGTTGTTTTTCTTACTTTTATATTTGATTCTAAGTTTATTGCTTACTGATTTTGGATGCAGAATTAACTTTAACATTTCAACAATACCTACGAAATATTTATTTATCCATGAAAAATATAAAAATTGTTTATTAATAAATATAAAAATAAATAATATTATATATGTATATATATATGTGTGTGTGTGTGTGTGTGTGAGGTGTGAGTGTGTGTTTATATGTATGTATGTATATATATGTATGTATATATATATTTCTTTTGATTTTGAGGTTATTTCTTCTAAGTTCGAATTCTTGGTAAGTAAAAGCATTCTTTTCTAAATCGGAATACGTATGTTTCGATGATGTTTGGGACAATAATAAATATGTTCATAGGCCTTACACAATTCAAAATTTTAGGAAGAATATCCCACTTATTAGTTATTATGAAACTTGTAAAGTGTAGAAAATTGGGATACACTCTTGAACAAATGTGTTATAGAACATTCTCAGAGTATCGTAAATGTCACTTTTATTAATTCAAACATGACATCAATGCACCAAAATTAAATCTTTCAAAATATATTCTAGCATTTAAAAAATGCATGTTGTGAGTCATGGCATGCAGTTTTAGAATTCTAAAAACTAAAAATTTGACATGCATTACATATAATACATTTGTAAAATTGTATCCTCCTTTTTTATTTTCTCTCTCTGTAGATATAAATTTCCTACGAATTTTATATTACTGGTTCGGTGCATATTACGTATAAAATCGATATGACAATCAGGAAGATTTATTTAAAAAAAAAAGCTTCAAATGAGGCTTTTGGAAAGTCAAGTATTTTTTGAAATCTCTATATTAAATTATAATTCTATATTCAATTATTACTTGCATATGGAATTCCAGATGTTGGGGGAAAGCTTGGATACAAATTGTAAGACCTTGTAGGGGCTGGAGAAATCTTGGACCTACATGTGGTTTCCCGGAGCACAACACTTCCGTCCTGGCTACATTCAAATTTTATGAATTTGGACATAAAAAGCCGAAATCTCTCACCACTGCCAAAAGGAAACTTGATCGGTAGAAAATGGTTCCTCGAAAGGGGGAAGAAATGTTATTGTTTTGTGCCAGCTAGACTGGCAACATGTGGTGTGCTGCTCCGCGGGAGAAGAAATCCATCAAGTGCTGTCCGAAAGACTCGTCCTGAAACACTCATAAAAGTCTTCTACAAGAGTTCTTATTATTGCCTGGTACATTTTATTTACAGCAATTTTAAATAGTATAGGAAGACAGATCCAAATTTCTTTTGCTCAAGACAATTGAATGCGCTATTTCTATTTAGCGTACTTGCTAAAAATGAGTTACCGACACCGAAAAAATAAGCTTTCCAATCAGTTACGTACTTCAATTAGAAGAAAGAAAAACAAAGGACAAAATTTGAATGCATGGAGAGAAAAGTAAGTTTATTTATTATAATTTCTTATACTGAGAAATTTTTGTTAAATTGTCATTCTATCATTGAAAATTGTAGGAAAAAAATATGCATGCTGCAAATTATGTTTAAAAAACACAATAGATTTTATTACTTTAAAATTTTTGATTGATTATGAAAAATAAAGTAATACATTCTTAAATTGCTTATATTTTTTCAATCTTATCCCGTTCTTAGAATGCTTGCTTATAAGTATAACTAACTGTCATTTGAATTCGATTAATAAAAAGTTATATAATTTACATTATTTCCAAATTTTTAACTAAAATTACCAGTTATTGTTTGGTAAACTAATTTGTAATTGAGATGATCGAAAAATTTTCATTTTATAGAAAATACCCTAAAATATAAATATCGAGAGAATTTTTTTTAAATAATTAATGACATTTCATTTAAAAATATAAATAAACGAACATGTATGTGAATGAATATTTCTTGACATTCACAATATTTTATTTATTTTTTACTTCTAGGCAAAAGAGAGGTTCGGAATTAGATAATCACGTATTGGATGTGGAATCCGTTGAAATACAAAGTAGCTACAACTTAGAAGGTCGAAGACTAGTTGACTTAAAATATTTTATTGAGCAGTTGCAATCTATAGATAATCATAGCCAATTTGGCTGTACTTTTTCAACAATGGAAGTGATTTCTGAAGAAAGAAAAGGATTGCGAAGTGGACTAAAATTCAAGTGTAGAATGTGCAATATCATAAAGATTGTGTGGACTGAAGATACAGAAATCTCTTCACAAAATGTAAACACTGATGCAGTAAATGCAATTATAAGTATCGGTTGTGGATTTTATAACTTAGAAGAGTTTTTTTCTGTTATGAACATTCCTTCGATGTCTTCTAAGCTGTACAGTAAAGAACATGAAAAAATATGCTCTGCTTGGGAGACTACTGCTTTGAAAGAAATGGAATTGGCAGCATCAGAAGAAAAGAGATTGGCTATTGCAAGAGGTGATGTTGATAAAGATGGTATACCTCTTTTGACTGTTGTTGTTGATGGCAGTTGGGCTAAGCGGTCTTACAGAGTAAATTATTCTTCATTATCAGGAGTGGTAAGTACAAAATATTTTATTGTTAAATTTTTATATGACTTTTGAATACACGTTTTTCAATATTATGAATACCCCCCCCCATCAAAGCATTAAAACATTCTATATTTTACCGAAATATATATCATGAATAAGAAACAAATATAATTTTTTTTATTTGTCTTACTTTTTTGTAAAGTGTATATTCTATTAATATGTATCGATTATTTGCTCTATTTTTATTTAAATAACTTTTTTATTTGCATATTGCAAATTGTTGTAGGTAAATTTTAATGATACTTCTGCATTAAATCGTTTCTGAATAAAGCTAAATTTAATTTTAAATCCTATTGCTACACTTTTTAAAAATAATTTTGCGATAAGCGCCAAAACTAGGAGGCTAACTAAATTAAATCATACGTTCCTGAAATGTACACAAAGTGGCCTAGCGGAAGAAAAGCTCTCTTCAGAAGGAGAATTCCCGGGTTCTACGCCACTTTTCAGGAGAAAGATATGATGTTTCTTTATCCATGTGTATGCACGGAAAGAGTAATTAGAGATTTTACGGTTTATAATAACTTATAAAAATAATAATTATCCATGTAAGCATTTGTGCTCAATACTTAATACATACTTAATTAAATTAATATTTATAACATTTGTTACATTATTCTAAAATTCATTATTATAATAATATTGTAAAAAAGAAATATGGAATCACACATTAAATAATTCAGAGTAACACTATTCAACTGTATGTAATGTGGAATCAGATACTTAGAAAATGTAGAAGTAGTAATATATTACTACTTCTACATTTTCTAAGTATTTGACTACATTTTCTAAGTATTTGTAATGTGTCATTTCAGTCAATTCTACATTTTTATTTTTATTTTGTTTTAGGGTGCTATTGTTGGCTATCACACTAAAAAGGTTCTTTACCTTGGAGTGAAAAACAAGTATTGTTCAAAATGCGCTCAAGCCAAGGCAAAAGAAATGCCAGTTCAAGAACACCAGTGTTTTAAAAATTGGGAAGGCAGCTCTTCTGCAATGGAATCTCAAATAATTGTTGAAGGATTTCTGAAAAGCATGCCAATGTATCAATGCAAATATTTTCGAATGATTGGCGACGGAGACAGTAATGTTTATAAAAAGGTTTTAGACGCGCGTCCATATAATGATACTTTAGTTGAAAAAATAGAATGCAAGAACCATCTCTTCAGAAATATGTGCAACAAGCTTAAAGATCTGTCAAGAACTAGCAAATACGGGCATATTTCCTTACGCAGAGAAATTGCTATCAATATTTTACGCTTGAGAAAATCAGTAACCATGGCTGTTCGTTACAGAAAATTAGAAAAAAATAAATCTCGCTCAGAAAAAATTTTAAGTTTACGCACCGATATATTAAATGCCCCTGCCCATGTATTTGGAGACCATACAAAGTGCGCTGATTATTTTTGCAATCGCCAGAGTATTTCTGCTGATTTATTTTCAAAACTAAAAAACAGCGAAATTTATTTTAAATTAATGGAGGTCATGAACTTTTTAGCAGAAAATGCTAAAAGTTTGTTGTTTGATGTCACAAACAATGCAGTTGAAGAATTTAATTCAATAATTGCCAAATTTATTGGGGGAAAGCGGATTAATTACTGTTTTCGTCGCTCATATCAAGGAAGATGTGCCGCGGCTGCTGTTTGCCACAACACAAGAACTCCGCACTCGAAGCTCCATAGAGAGCTATACAATAGTAGCCCTGGAAAGATTTTGACTTCCACAGAACGTAAAAGGTCATTGAAAAGGAAGTTAACATCAGACAGCAAGAAAAAATTTCGTTTCGGAAATGAAACAAGACCAAGATCTTTGTTTCCAAATGAAATGTCAAAAAGTTATGGGGAAAAAGCCGAAAAACCTGATATGTCAAAAGAATCATTTATTGAAAAAAAGGAATTATTTCTTAAAGATCTCCAGCTCAATGAAATCCAGCTAAGAGAGTTGGAAACATCAACAAGAGGTCAAAGAGATTGTCCTTAATGGTTGTTTGAAAGGCGTTGTTGAGAGGCTAAGCTTTAACACACATACACACAAAAAAGATCATTTGCTTTTTCCCAAAGTTAAGATTATATTTAATTCTTAAATTAAAGACTCTATTTTTCTTGAAGTGAATTTACTTCTTCAGATACGAATGATGATATCACCATATTTGAACTCAAAAGTGCGGATTATGTAATAGGTTATATTGTTTTTAAAGTTTGCTTAGAAATATATCAAGAAACAATGTCGAGATGCCTGATCAATCCAAATAGAGAGGTAGACTTTCCATTCCTACAAAAAGCTTTGATAGAAATTATAAGCGAAATATACGGAATTTTCCGTTCATTTTATATCGAAATATTTTATAAAGCTAGAAAAGTTATTCCAAAGTTAATAAATAAACTACATTATTTTCTCTTTTTTAAGAGAGATAAGAAATTCGGCATTTTTGTCTATTTGAAAATATTTTTAAAAGTGAAGTTTACTTAGAGAGAAGAGTAACTGTTTTGCTTTCTCATAAGGCCCATTAAAAAAGAATCAAATCTCGTAAAATCAAAGCAAATTGAAATTAAATCAAGAAAAATAAATAAGTATATTTTATATTTTTATTTTTATTTGAACATTGATATTAAGTTTTGATCATTTAATGAATAAAACAAAATTGATAAAATTTTTTATGCATCTGTATACTTTTTTGCTGAACAGTAAATAGAATATTTCTTCCCAAAATCTCCGAGCAGAGCTTTTTCTCTCTCATTGCTTGACTAAGCTCACAACGGATATTTCCGGTGTCAAAATTTTGTTTGCGGATGATACTGCCGTTTTGTCCACTAGCTCTCTCTACTGGAAAATCCATGCTATCCTTACTGAACACCTCATGGCCATTGAAGAGTGGCTTAATAAGTGGAAAATTAAAATAAATCCAAACAAATCCACTGCTGTCATTTTTACTAGGAAACGTACTCTACCCCCCCAGATTCAACTAAGCGGTTTTTCGGTCCCCTGGTCAAATAAAGTCGAGTACCTCGGTCTTACGTTAGATAAAAAACTTACCTGGAAAGCCCATATTAATAAAATTAAGAATAAATTTATTTCTGCCAAAACTTTACTCTACCCCTTAATTGCCTACAAATCAAAGCTCTCCATGGCTAACAAGCTATTGATTTATAAATCATACCTTCGCCCTATTATCACCTATGCAGCCCCAATCTGGGGTGGTGCTGCGGAAACGAACCTGAAACTTCTTGAGGGTCAGCAAAGTAAATTTCTTAGACTGATCACTCAATCAGACTTCTACATCAGAAACGAACACATCAGAAACAATTTGGGTGTCCTTCCCCTATCAAGATACGTCCAATTCCTTGCTTTTCGCTTCTACAACAATATTTATGAAATTGATAACTCTGAAATTCAAGCAATTGAAAACTACAGTCCCTATGAACTTTCCAATTTCCACAGACCAAGGGCGGTTCTGCGGGCTAAGCCACATTCAAACTTATCTATTTGCCTCCCAAAAAGTAGAAATTAATAATTTCTTCTTCTTATACTTAAAAAAATATATATAATAAAATACAGAAAAGGAAAAAAAATTGTATTTATATATATGCATATATAATAGAATAAAAAAAATATTTTGTCTTTATATAGTTATATCAATACTGTTACTATGTATATAACTGTAATTTAAATTTTTATTTATTTATTTTATTATTATTATTATTATTTTGCACTCTTGTTTGTAATGTGTATTCAAATTTTTCTTTTTTATGTTTATTCAATATCATGCAAAGAACTCTCGTTGGGAGCACTTTAACCTAAGCAAAATATTTTCTTAATCTTTTGTGTTTAAATAACCTTATGTCTTGAAATCATTATGTTAATCTCAACTAAAGTTAGGTGTAGAAAAATTTCTTAGGAACAGAAGGTACATGGCCATTTAGGCTAGGAACCTAACAAACACTAGATCCACTTCTTCTTCCGGTGTCAAATTTGAGAAGCATTTGAGCTTGCCCTACTTTTTCCTCACCCATGAGATTTACGGACATACAGTTCCAGGAAGGCGAGAGGGGACAAGCAAACTGACCACATATGCGGAGAAAATCTACGTCAGAACATGGGGAAGGAAATTAGGATGCGGGGGTTATATTGTCCACTTTACCCCTATTGCGGTTAAGTGGTCTTCTCATTCCCCACTTAAAATTCGCCCCCCCATTGAGATAGGAACTATTTTTTCTTTGTAAACAGGTGCTTTGGCGTGACTTATGAGTTTAAATTCACCAATCAGTTCTTTCAGTCTTTGTAAGAAGGACTGCCCCCAAACAACTGCGCTAGATGGCGCTGAAGCTCATTTCTAGATTTATTTTGAGGAAGGATTCCCCTTAAGGGTAGAAGAGGAAAACAGACCGGAAGCTTTTCGCGATAGTTTGTTTGTGATGAAATTGAGCTACATGTGTGTGTGTGGTCGACATATTCGAGAAATTAAATAACTTGAATCTTCAACTGCAAGGAACAAATACACATATATTGGATACGAGTGATAAACTTAATGTTTTTTGTAGGAAATTGGAATTGTCGATCAGAAATTTAAAGCAAGAAAACTTAACAATGTTTGCAAATTTGAATTATAGTATTAAAACTTACAAGACTAAAGAACAACATGCAAAAGTTGTTTTTGTAATCATTGAAAATCATTTAGCAATGCTAGCAAATAATTTTAAAAAGTGCTTTCTTGCTGACGACAAACTGATATCAAATTACAAATGGGTGAGGGATCTATTTCAAAATACTCCCGAAGGACTCTCATTTGAAGAGGAAGAAACCTTCATAGACTTCACGGCAAGCGGTGAAACCAAAAGACAATTGAGTAATAAATCATTCTTTGAATTTAGGGCAGGTTTGGTTTGGTTGGTTTGTTTGTCACTCAACGGTCATTTTTTGCACACGAGGGCTAATTAGACCGGGACCTACGGTTTAAAGTGGATTCCGAACCACTGCAAACATCCATACCCAAGGTGGGATTCGAACCCACGAACTGTTGAACCGAAGGCAAGAGCGCTAACCATCCGGCTGCCAGCTCGGCGAATTTCGGGCAGGAGTGGATGATGAGTTTTCTGCACTAAAAACAAGGACATTTCGTATTCTACTACCATTTTCAACATCTTACCTTTGTGAAACTGGATTTTCTGCGGTGGCTTCTTTGCAGACAAAATATAGATCTCAGCTAAATATAAAAAAAGAACTGAGAGTGTCTATTTCTAATATTAAACCCTCCTTCAAAAAACTTTGCTCTGAAAGACAGGCCCAAGGAAGTCACTAATAATTATTAAATTTGTTTTTAATTTAGTAAGTTGTTTTACTTAAATAAGTTAATTATTAAATATGTCGAAATGTATTTTGTTTTGTATGTGTGTGTGTGTTCTTTCCTTTCAATCACTTAATCAATTTTTTTAAATAACATTTTCTCTTGGATATGTTCGCGCCCCCTAGGGGGTGCGCCCCACAGGTTGAGAATCACTGATTTAAGATAATATGATATTCTCCTTTTTTGTATTTATTCAAATGTTATATTAACTCAAACTGAAAAGATGACAAGTTACAAAGCTACAGTATTTTTAATCTTTTTGTTTCTGGAATTTCTGTTTTGTACTTGATAAATTAAACCTTGTTTTTCCTTTTTAAAGGAATTTTAAAAGGAATTTTGAAAGATTCTATACTATATATCGTTATTTACGGTTTTTTTAGTATTGATAAAAGTGGTAGTACTTTAGATGCACTATATATTCGGCAGAAGAATAACAATAGTTATCTATGTGTTTCAATAAAGCTGAAGCTCAGCACCCATTTCTCGTTGTTCTATAATGTCTGGGATCGAATCCGGGACCTTTCACTTTTAAGAATGCTGCTCTATACCATTAGCCCATGATGACGCAAAGACTTTGATACAGCATTGAGTCTGGTAAGATATTTTAATGTCCATGAGGTAAATTATCTTCCAGGAAAACTTTTCATAGATAGTGGTCCATATTCTCGTGTCACAAGGGTGGAAACCTGGAAAACTCCAAAAAACTATTTCCGCAAGCTTATATACAGAAGGCGGAAGTGCAACATACACGTTCAAGGCATGAAGGTAGTGGCTGAGATCAAACTTGCGACCTTGTTCTCCGAAGAGCGCTATCTTGTCAGCAGGACACGGTAAACCGCAATAGTGACTTGAAATAAAATGGGAGTTTTACGCAAATTAAAAAATAATGAAAAACGATCTACTGAGGGTGTTAGACGATACAACGTGTATTGCGGTGTGAGACTCGTAGAGGCAATCGGAAGGAAGGTAATCAAACTCTTATCAACTAAACTTTTTTGGAAAATAATTTCTTTTGATAAAGCCTCAGAAATGATCTGACTCAAGTATATCCACACAATGTATAAGAGATTTCAATGAAACTGTTAGTTTTTCAAAGATTTGATTATGCCGACCAATGGCTGAGTGGTTAGCGTTCCTGACTCTTGAGCTGTGGGTCCCGGATTCGATTCCCGGTTCGGGAATGGATGTTACTATCTCTCTGTGTTTCTCTGTCCTTTCTTGTGTGTTGATGTATGAATGTGGCCCGCCCTATAAACGGGTCTGTGGTGGTATGACGCTGGTAATGCTACTCGCCTCCGTGACTTAGTTCACAGGTGCCCGCTGGGTAACGACAAATGAGTAGCAGTTTCCGGCCTTGTTGTGGCGAAGGGTTAGTCACCCAAGTGCCCGCCGTTATTAAAAAAAATAAATAAATAATGATTTGATTATATTTTTGTAGATAGATATAATCAGTTATATGTATTTTATTTTTATTAATAGTTTTCCTAGATAAAAGGACAAAAATAGAATTTTGATCTGAATTTATTGAAAAATTTTTTTATTAATGAGTCTTCACTAAAAGAGGTGTTGGTACTGTTTGTATAACAAGCAAATGGTGAAAAAAATGAATTTCTAGCAAAAGTTAAGAAAAGTGGCTTGAACATGCAACATTTACGGCACTGTAAAATGTGATTGGAAAAAACTGTTATTTCACAGACATACTTGAAAAACTAAATTTATCGATTCGAAGGAAAAAAATGCTTCATATTTATATAATAAAACTTGATGCTTTTTACTGAGAAAATTAACATATGGAGGAAATTGTAAAAACATTCATAAGAGAGAAATATTTGTAGCAACAAGTAAGTTTTTTTGGGGGAGGATGATGAAAAAGGTCACCAAACAGATGAGAGTCGTTAAAAGGAATTAATTGAATTTTCTGTGTCTTTAGAAAAATTTTGGGAAACATTTCTTTTCAAATTAATTGACGAAGAACTAGTATAGATAGTGAATTAATTTAAAAAATATTTGCTATTAAAATCATAAGAGCTTTCGAATTATCAAATGATTCAAGTTAATGAATTTTCTGTATCATCAAAGGTTAAAAGTTGATTTTAGTGCAAAGTCATCATCAGAAGATTTTTAACGAGGAACCGTAAAATAATTTCGAACGATTTATTAAACTGCTGTGTAAGCTTCCTCCCCCCCGAGACATGTTTGTGCGAAACAACATATTAGTCTTTAACCACCATAAAATCAATTTATCAATAAAATCTGAAGTATATTTGATTCGTTATTTATCATAATTTGAAGAGTTAAGCATGAAGTATTTCTTACCACAGAAAGGATGTTTTTCTATTAAAATTTAATATTCATACTAAGATATTTACAATTATAAAAATCATGTTTTGTATGTTCCATAATTTTAATGACAAACAATTTTCTTTGTTACAAACTAAACTTGGAATCGGTTTACTTCTTGTTGCTTTTCTTCATCTGATACATCGGTAGTAATAAATTTCGACGAATTAACTGATAGCAATGATTTACAGTAAATGATAACATTCTCTCATCTTTTTCAGAGGGTCAGAAAGGTTTCATTTCTCGAAAGACCGAATACAATGTTTATCTAACTAGACGTGTCACTGTCAATCGCCAATCTTATTTCAGGAAGAGGGACACACATACTGTGTCGTCAGTGAAGGGTGGATAACAACCTGTTGTGCCTACTACTCATATCATTGTCATTCACAAAGGTAACACGTGACAGCCAATGCATCATCTTTTCGAATCTTCAGTCTCTCACCATCTACTTTGTCAAAGTGCCTTATCTCAACAAACCTTTATCGTGAAATACACTCTTAATCATAGGAATGGTTCTTCCACGTGATAGTCAATGAACCATGCAGTTTTGGAGATTATCCATTCGAATCTTCAGTTACCCATGATTTACTTAGCCAAAGCGCCTTAACTTAACAAAGCTTTTTCATGAAACACACATGTAACCATAGGAATGGTTCTCACATTCTTCGGAATGTACTACATATTGTTCTTGCTGAATCACATGACTCCTACGATATCTAGGTGGGCAAAATGCCAAGTTGTGCAGTGACAGGATTAAAGATAAATCTCTTATTAGAACTTTTAATTTTGACCGCGGGTGTTGCTGCGATCTAGCATATAAAAGAGAAGGATAATATATAAGAGGTTAAAAACATATTATTTTACTATATTTATGTTTATTGCTGGTATTATTTCATTTGATTTCAATAAATGTTTGTCCTGTGTGACTAGTTGGTAATCTACGTTCAATTTATACACCACGCTCAACCTGAACATACGATAACAGTGATGACGAAGACGGACGTTACATTGGTACAAGAAATGGAGTTAGGTTTCATGTGATTGATTACGTTACGAAGGTCTCTGGCAGAAATTACGCATCACGGGATTAAGCTACGACCACGGATAAATTTACATACGATAATAAGTAATCAACAAGATAAGAAGTATTTAATTCAATTTGTAAAATGTACAAACGATGGCAGAAAATGAAATGAATAGTTATAAAGCTGAAGAAGAACTTAAAATTATTTTGACTAAGCTGAAGAAACAACAGAAAAACCGTTCGAGCCGCCATCACCGAAACAACGTCTGCTATTAACGATACTGCTATTGAAAATATTTGGACTTTTACAGTTAAATACGTTAGTTAATCTTAAAATTTCAGATAAGAAAATTCGTATCATTATTAGCGAAAATAATATAGAAACTGAAATAGAAAATAGTTTAGAATATGAAGATAAAATTATTAAGTGGCAATACAGAGTAATATAAGTTTTTAAAAGATCAAATTCCTCTACTAATATATTTATTGATTCTAATTGTTCTTTGACCCTAAATGCAAATAATAGTATGCAAAATCTTTATTCACAATATAATGTGAGACTACCTAAATTCTCTTTTTCGAAGTATTATGGAAACTTCTACGAATGGCAAACATTTTTAAATTAAATTAGATGTATTAAAATACATCTATCGCTAATAACCAAAATCGTCAAAAATCAATAAATTTGACTACTTATTAAGCTTGCTAAGAGGTAATGCATTAAAAGTAATACAAAGTTTTTCTTTATAGCCAAAAAATTACGATGAAGCAGTAAATTTGCTAAAAGAAATATTTAGTCAGGGAAAGACTTTCTAATTAACACATAAGTAGAAATTACAAGTTTTTCGAAACTCAGATGATATTATATCATTAAAAAAAACTATTTGACACCTGATAATGACACAGATAAGATCACTAAACTCTTTAAACATAAAAATGGAAACTTTTAGAAATTGTTTTTGTTCGTTATTAAATAAGTGTAAACTTAAAGATATAGCGCGCTTGAGTATTTCCGTAAGGAAAATGATGATACTTTCATACATTCATGAATATGATGAATTTTCATTAAAAGAACATTTTGAAAATCGAAATTGAAAGTAGAGAGAACGAACGACGCCACCAATTTTTTTCATTTTGAAACGATCAAACTAAATCAGAAGTATCATTTTGCTAGAAATGAAAATTCAACTTAGTCTTGATTCCCTGAATTGGTTCGAGGCGAAACGGCAATGGATTGATTTGAAATCAAACGGGATTAAGCAAGTTTACAACGACGCTTGCCTCTGAGACTTCTTTTTTCGCCTCTTTTGTATTAATACGGATCATAATAAAGAAAATTGTTCGCTGATGCCAATTGAGAAAAAAACAAATGTTAAAAGAATAATGTTTTATTTGTTATGAAGGAAGTTGCCGCACAATGAACTCAAAATACAAACAAAATCGATCCATTTGTATATCTCGTTATTATGGATCTTTGCTGCACGTGCATAAGAAAAATGAAAGCAAAGAAATAAGAAATGAAAGTATTCTGACCTCTCGAATTCCATCAGGAAAATTTGGAAGTCGGGAAAATAATAAACGGAATTACATGGACTCATTACTTCGTTAAATGTTTATTCAAACATCATGAATGCAATAGCTGACATGGGAACTCTGTAGTAAGAAGTAATTTAGTTTCAGAGAGACACCTCATGCTAGTGCAATGCTAACGCGTGTTTTAGGCCAGAGTATTTTTGAAAGCGCCATTCATTAATTTGCCTGTAACCAAGTGAGAAGGTTTAATAAATTTGAAGAACCAATTAATGTTATGTACGTGCCATGGTTGATAATGTATCAAATGATTTGTTATTATTTTCAATTTGCTCTAAACGAATTGAATTTTGATATAAACTAAACTAAACTCCATGGCACGCCAGCCCATGTGGGCCAAGGCCTACAGTGCCCATACCTGTTTTCATGACCGAGGGCCCTGGGGTGCGAAGCATATGTCCCAGTTAGGTGGTCAGCCTAACGTAAGACCCCCAGTGTTTAGTTCCCAAGCATGCTTGGTACTCAGTTAATCGACCCACTGAAGGGATGAAAGGCTGAGTCAACCTTGCCCAGCCCGAGGATCGAACCTCGGACCCGTGTCATAGGAGCGTGAAACGCTGCCACTAAGCCACCGGGCTTCGAATTTTGATATAAATGCTATTAATTTAAAATGCAATGAAATCGAAATGGAAAATAGCGTTAACTTGCATAATAATGCAATAGAAGATAATTCTGATTTTCAAATTAATTTGACAACTAATATGTTATGTGATAATGAAACTGAATGTTTAAATAATATTTTAAATTAAATGCAAGTAAAAATGAAGAATTAAAAATTTCGATTGTTAGATGCTGTGCTACGATATCTGAAAATTTAATTAATAAAACCATGATGCTAGAATTAATAATAATGAAATGTCCTACTCTGAAAAATTTCGAAATGAACATCAAAAGACAACTGTTTAGCTTCTTGTAGGCAACATGCTCGAAAAAACATTGATTTTTATATTACGAAGATACTATTTTAGGTGAGAAATAAAACAGTTTGTAGTTCTGATTTCTCGAAGAAAACAATTATTCGAATTCGTTTACTCTAGTTTGTGGGGGGGGGACATCTTCGAAAAAAGAAAACCCTAGAACGTTTACGATATTCCTTTTATTAGCCAGTTATCAAAAAAGAAATACATGGGTTTTTACTATAGATAATTCTAAAATTTGCTGGCACAGAGTTGTGAGTCACTACTTCAAACCACTGGAGGACAGCGGATTCATTTTGGATCGACCCAAGAAGTTCTGGATAGGGTGTTCGCATATTAAACTCGCTTTGCTTGCCATCCTCTCGTTCCAGCGGCTGGAAACTTGGTTTTTATTGCTTTACTGATTGCTTGCGAAGATATGTCCTTGAGAATGACGCTTTAGACCGCTCCCTAACTCGAGCCGAACGAACAAAACATTAGCGAAAGCTTTGTGCGAGCAGCTCAAGTCAGCCAACGGTAATCAAATCCATCCTTCCAAATGTCTTCTTCAATTATCCTGAAAAATCAAGAAAAATTATTAGAAAAAGGATAAACTCAGTTGAGCAACATATGTGAACATTTACACGAAAGATTGCACTGAATTTAAGACTTCATGTAAATTGTATGAAAGCAATTTTATTCTGTTGGTTCTTCTTCTTCTTCTTCTTCTTAGAATTGGGTTTGTATGTCATTTGGGCACCTCTGCTTTTATCAGCATTTTGTACCATTAACTCCAAACCCAATGTTTCCTAGTTCCAGATGCTCGGGTCACCCACTTTATTAATAAAGTCTGATAACCCTTTAATGGAGTCTAGGTGTAACTCTCTAGTATGGATGATGCCTAAAGAGGTTAATCTAGGGAGGGCAAGAGCATCGCATTCATAAATGATATGCTCTGCCGTTTCCTCTTGCGTATGACATTTCCAGCAGATAGGGTCTTGCTGAAATAGTCCCATCTGGTCAGAGAGTCAGTCATACTGGGGATAGCTTCCTGACTTTCACCAGAAGATGGTTTGGAGGTCATTTCTACCTCAAGTGAAGGATTCATTACTGCCCCTTTACAAGACAGCCTCTGAGTTCACTTGTCTTTTCCAGCAAGGTCAACTTCAGAGGCATCACCTGTAGATGCAGAAAGGATTGTTATTTCTTGTGTCTTTTCAGCCACAAGATAACAATTTATAAGCTCAGGTAATATAAGTCCACCCAGCATTGCCTGAGATACTGGGCAAGGCAAATTACTCTAGAAGTTTGCCAGGCAACTAGAGGCTCCGTTAAGACACCAATACCGCGGTGCCAATTAGCCCTAGGCACGGAACGCATAACACCAGGGTTTACGGGAGCTGGTTCACGGCCTCTGATTCTATATTCAAGGCTATCCTGTCATTCCTACAGGACGTTCGGTGATCCACCGCCTACCGACGCGCCTGGTAGCTGCTCAGGCCCCAGGATTCTGTTGGTTCACTAAAGCAATATCCAATATTGAGGAAGAATATGAGCACGTGGCGGTGAAGGAAGCACATCAGGGTGCTGTTCCGCGGCTCACTCATAAAACATAGGCTTTGTTTCATTAGGGTTATTATGATGACAGCGTTGATAATGTAGTAATTTAAACCATAGCAGACCCCGCAGTGTAGTTTTTTACCAAAGACATTGACTGATTACATTTTCTATTATCGAAAAGGCATTGTTTTTGCCTGTCGCAGCAAACATGTTTTCACTTTCAGATTTGAAGCTAACTATAAAATTTACTGAAACACAGAAGTAGCAGTAATAAATACAATTTCCTAGAAAATTTTACATTCATCATTATGATAAAAAATGTTTTCAAATAAAATATTTCTGTCTGGTAGTCAGAGTGCCTGACTGCGGATAGGGTGGATCTGGGTTCGAATCCCATTTTGAGTACTTTCTCTCCTGTCTTAGTCGTTTCTTGAATGAATGGGATGTGAATGGTTGCCTACCCTATAAACGGGTACCTATGACACGTATTTACTGTGGAAGTCGGACTCTACACCAAAATTATAGTTCAGTTGGTAAGGGGGAGCGGTGCACCCCATAATGCCAGCCTACCTGGCACAAGACAACAAAAAAATAATATTTTAATTAAAAAAATCTATTTTCTATCAGCATATTACACACCATTCTAGTGAGGATTATTGTAAAATGGTAGCGTGAAATGCTGGAGATGAAAACTAGTAAATAAAAAAGTGTGAATTGTGTCGAATATAAAATCAAAACAACTACCAGATTATTAAAATTTTTTCGTTTTGATTTGTTTTTGTTTCACAATGGAAACAAAAGCAAAAGTTAACTAGACTGGTCTAACTTCCGATGGATTTCTAACCATAATTAGCATATAAATTTGCAGAGGGAATAAAATCTATGAAATAGCTATAGAGCGTTAGAGGTTTAGCGACTAGCTTATCAATTGTTGTTTCACCCCTCCTCCCAACATACCTCCCTGCACATCGCCCAAAGAACTTATGAATTGTATACGTGCGGAGAAACATCAAAAAAGATTTAAAAAAAAAATCATTAACTGAAAAATAAAAACATCAATATTGACGAATATAACTCTTAAAAAGTTCATCATACAAAAGAAAAAAAATTATTATTTTTTTACACTTGATAAATTGAATTGATGAGCTTTATTTAAGGAGATAATCAAGTTAAATTAAGAATTTTATCTAAGGTGATTACTGTTCTAATTCCTGAATTTAATATTGAATACTAAACACAGAAATGAGAAAAAAGCAAAGATAAAATTTTCTTCTTCGAAATTATTACTTTATTGAGGATATATTTTCATACTATTTCTGAATAATATAATGTATTAAAAAGCTCTTAAAGTAAACTGCATTCGCAAATAAATGATCATTTATTGATATAAAATAAGTTAAATAACCGTTTTGTGTAATTCAATAACAGAAAAATGTGTATTTGCAAGTTGTTAAAATAACATCATGGACATTACTAAGTAATTTCAATGTTAAAACTTTCGTTGATGAAATTTTTATCTGAATGAATTTTAATAAAAATATTCCCGATAATTATATTTCAATGAACAATATCATGGGAAATAAGTATGAAAAAAAAGCTTTTATATGAAATATTAACTTCTAGATAGTAAACAAAATTTTAAAAAAATGCTATTATCGATATTTTGCAAAATGATTCATTAGCATGAGTGGAATAATTAAATAGTCTTTTTACAAGGCATCTTTCATTTATTATGCGTATCATGAAAACGGAATAATTTCTTTTTGAATTGTGTTTGTAAGGCTCGCGTAAAATGCCATTTCTGAATGCTGCGACTAACAAAACAGCAATTATCTTTCCAAATTATATCAGAAATCTTATCTATATAGTTGATTCTTTTTTCAAAACATTCACATTTTGCGTGTCTAGTGTTATAAATGATCTTAAAATTATATGTAAATATGCATGCATACGTCATGATTAAAATAAATATGTAAATAGCTTAACTTAGAAACAGAATTTTTTGAAAGAATGCTAAAATTATTACAATGCCACACGAGCTTTAATTTGGTAGTAGATTTCGTTTTTGATTCCTGTTTGACGAACCACGTGATATTGTAATTTTTTCTATCTATTTAGAGGTTAAAAATATTGACCCTCTTTTTTTATTCAAAAAGTAAAAAAAATGTTTGGATTTCTTTATTTTTTTAAAGTATTGCATATACAATTAAATACACACACACACACACACACACATATTTATATATATATATATAAATGCAAAGTTAGATATATAACCAAAAGCACAAGAATATATAAGAAAATTTAAGTTTAGCAATACATTTAGCGCAAAAGCAGCTAGAATAGTATTACTAAGATATAGTCAATAGTATACTTATAAAATGCAATGAATATAATGAAACAAAAACAATGAAAAATGCCAAATGGAGAATAGTACATGGAAAAATATCCATTTAATATTTCAATATATTGTCTTCCATTTAATATTCTACATTTGGCATTTAATATTTTCAATGTACTATTCTCCATTTGGTATTTTTCATTGTTTTTGTTTCATTATATTCATTGCATTTTATAAATATACTATTAACTATATATATATATATATATATATATATATATATATATATATATATATATATATATATATATATATATATATATATACAAAACTATTTCCAAACGAATACATGTCGAAGTATAACATGAAAAGTTGAGAAAAAAGGTGCATGTTAATAGTTAAGGGTCATATTTTGCGACACTAAACCCTGTGAGAAAAATAGGCTTTTTAATATACCTCATTGAAAGTAATAGTCAATGAAGAGTAGCGCCAACTTCGTGCATAAGAAAAAATGGACTCAGGATAACAGGAATTACACACTGGCCGACAGTGAAAATGCAACACTAAGAAGGAAGTGACGAAACTCGGCAAAAAGAGAGACGAACAATAATTTCGAAACGATATGCATAATGCAGAGCAAGAACAGAATCGGGTTGTAGGACCAGGGTGGACAGCGATACAGGAAGCAACACGTCTAGGCACAGGTCAATCCAGCAAACACAAGCCTATCGGCATCCTGATGGGTCAACATCGGCATTGGCGAACTGATTTCGTAATGATAACGGTTCCATATTGGCAAACGACATCAAAACTTGGTACTTTGATGTTCTCAGAAACAAGTATTGGTCCTCATGCGATGAACTGCCGGCAAGTTGTGAATGCCGTCTGCGGTCTCATGCATGCTTTTCGATTCTGGGCCGAATATCATATGCAATATCGGTCTCTAGTACGGAATTGTTTGTGGCACCATCAAATTTTCTCTGAATTCAAGACCTCATTGTTACAAACGCAACAATGGCAAAAGAAATTAAAGTTATTGAAATTATTTGATATAGGAGAGCTATTTGTTTTAATATTATTGCATTTAATATTCACACTGATTATTAATAAAATTGTTTTATTTCTGCTAGTGTGAAATAGTTATTTATTGAAAAAATATTTAAATAAGAAAAATGTTGTTCTACTAGCATGTGTGTAAAATGAACATTTTTCGATGCGAAAAAAAAATAGTATTATGACGAAAATAAATAATTTTATTGTTTCTTTTTTTATAAAATAAAGTATGTCGCAAAAAAAATCCAAGATATTGTCACAAAAAAGCCTTTATAAAATTCAATTCACCAAATAACTGCATAATAAAGTAATTTCATTTTCTTATATTTTGTATCGCGAATAATAATCTTTATAAGTTATATCTGAAAATATATGTGAAGATATACATGAAACATAAAAGTCAAATTTACTGTTTCATGCAGCCCTTTAGGTAATTTAAGTCGTGGTAAAATCTGTAATCACATTTTCTGTGATGTAATTAATTATTTAACGAAAAATAAAAACCGAAAAATAAGTAATTAATTATTTAACCGAAAAAAAATTATACTTTCAGCAATGAGATACATTTTTCTGTAGAAGTAAAAGAATTATATATTTTTTGTATTTCTATATTTCATTTCATAATTACCATACCTCATTTTTACACTGAAGTCGTATATGTCTTCATAAGAATATATTTGTTATCGCATTCTGAAATCATGCTAGTTATATTTTAACACACAAATTAAATATCTTTTATATAATTTAGTTACATAAAATGAACATTAAAGAATTAATTATTTTAATATTAATAAACTGATTTTGATTTAATTACCATTAAATATTTAAATTATATATGACATTGATTAAATAAAATGTTTCATTTCAACACTATAATGGTATAGAAGCTTGATAATAATTAATTACATAAATTACTGTAATTTAATTACATGAAATGAACATTAAAGTATTAGTTAACTTGATATGAATCGACTGTTTTTGTTTTAGTTACCATTGATTAACGACAAAATGCTTTACTTAACTTCAACACAAAAATGACATAGATGCATGCAGCAGTTTTGACGTGCTAGTTCAATTAAATTTAAGTAGAAATGATGTAATTGATATAAAGCTAAAGTTTCGGATACTCGCTTTCATATTAGTTTAAAAGTTCGAACGATTCATTTACAATCAAAGTCCCTATAATTAATTCATGCAATTATCATCTGCACTATTGATTACAAGGTGAGTACTCATTTAAAAGTAAGGAAGGATTTAACTGTACTATATGCATAATGTTATTACTACTAATAATAATATTATGAAATTAATCATTACGATTTGATGAAGGAAGAATATTTGGCAAGGATTGGGTGACCCTTGTCAGCTTAAGACTGATTCAACAAATAGCTCAAACTATGAAATATTTTGCATTTAACTAGCAAGCATAAGAAATTATGTGGATTATATCTTACCAGCAAGACATTCGCTGGTCTACGGCAACTAATCTTCATACATGGGAAAGAAAGCGAGTACTTCCGCATAACCCCGTCGGGCTTTCTTGTCCAAAAATAGGTCGTCGAAAATTAACGACAAAATTTTCGCTGTATTTTATGTAACCCCGAACTGAGCCCCAGCAGCTCTGTAGCTTCCCGTTAGATCAGGAATGTGAAACATCACTTGTCGCCGCGGGCAGTGATTGGGAAGGTGACAGCGTTTACCTTGAGTGGATGGAGATCCGTGGGTTGGGACGTGTCCACGTTCTTCTGCTGTGACGTACGAAGTCCTTCCGATGGGCTGGCATGGACATGGAAAGAAGAGTTCCAGCTCAGGTGTGACTTCGTCGCCTAACCGGGCTCAAAATGACAAGGCACTTGGTGACAGACGAGTATTCCAAACTCATTAACCTCAAGCTCTAGTCTGGGACTCACCTGCACCATTACGTATGTCCGTAACTCAGATTAATACTAGTTATGCATTTTTAATTTTTGTAAAGCAAGATGCAGTGATCCTTTGGCTTAATTACAAAAGAGTATACTTATTTTATTTTTACATTTTAAATTTAAGATCGTGATTTCTGTAACAGTTGCGATATAAAAATAAGAATAATAATTAAAATAAAGGGTGTGTGTGTATGATTCCGATTATCAGGAAGGTTGGGGCAAGTCGTATACAGCTGGTCGATTTCAAATGTTATTTTGTGTAGCAAAAGCAAGGAAATACAAAAACTGAATTATTGTTTAAGAAACACAAATAGTTTATCAAAGTAATAAATATGTATGTGACGTATAGTTTTGTATCCTCAGCGTTTTTTTTTTTTTTTTTTTTTTTTTTTGCGCGGATTTATTGATTTGCGGAATTTTATGAAAGTAACAAATAAAGTTTCAATAGAGTGATTACAAAATCAAAACAGTTAACTTATCTTTATTAAAACAAATAGATAAAAAAATTAATATTTATTTAATATTACATTTTTTATATCGTCACGATTACAGGAAACCAGTGTATTCGCTAAAAATAAGATTAATAATTTGAATTTATGTAATAAAATAAATAATGTGTTCTATATATTCAAACATTTAGTAACACATTGCAACTTATAAATTTTTTTTATATATAAATTTTTTTATATATAAAAAAATAAAATTTTAACAATATAAATTTTTTTTCGGAAATGGTTGGCAGAATGATGCGAAGTACAGAAAAATCTAGCGAGTTGAAGTTCAAACATTTAGTAACACATAGCAACTTATATAAATTTTTTTCGGAAATGGTTGGCAGAATGATGCGAAGTACAGAAAAATCTAGCGAGTTGAAGTTCAAACATTTAGTAACACATAGCAACTTATATAAATTTTTTCTCGGAAATGGTTGGCGGAATGATGCGAAGTACAGAAAAATCTAGCTAGTTAAAGTTAAAAATGAACGAAGGAAATTATCACATCATGAGGACGACGCTATATAATATTACTAATATAAGGGGATATCTACAAAATTCATTAGAAAACTCAACTGATTTATGACAAAATTAGTTAAAATAATTTTTTTAATCTCAAATTAGATTAAATGAAAACATGATAGTTTTATAAAAGTGATACAACCATATATTAATGATACGTATATGATATATAAGTGATACGCAGAATTCATTACAGTTGATCTTTCTAGATGTAGGAATTACTGGAGAATGACCAAATAAAAATAGACAAAAGCTTTGCCGTGTTTGCTGAAAACAAAGCATTCACATTTGCATCATATATTGAGAAAGAGTTATTTCAATATCACAAGCACGAAATATTTCATGTGAAATTAATGCAATCGTATAAAATATGTTACATGTGATCAGCTAGAACTGTCGATAAAAACACCTTCAGTCCAAAGGATTCCTTATTCTTTAATTCAAAGTATTATAAAATTAGAAATCGCATAAATTTATGCTTTGTCAATTTTTTTTCTTTCTTTGGAAACTGAAGTTAACAGCGGTTTTATATATAAGTTATATTAATAATAATTTATTATTTCATATTTTTTTGACATATTTGTCTGGAGAAAATCCCTCCCCTCCAGATCAATGTCAAAATTATGGGAGTGGATCCTCTTGTGGTGCCATCTATCGGAGGAGTCTTACAGCAAAACCGAACTTTCATCTTCTTGGTGCTCTGATAATCGAAAGACGCACCCTTCTGATATAATTTCGTAGCTGACGGCTAACAAGCTTGGCTTGTCCAAGTGTCATAAGTAACAACATTTTTCAATCTTCTTTTATTAATTATTTTAAAAATGAAACTTTTCATTAAAAGGTGTTATTTGTTCATTACATAATTAAGCTAATGCTGATCTTTAGTCGTATTTCATTAAATCGTAATTTGTATTTTTTGATTAATGATACATATTATCTTTTCATGATGTTGTTTTACACTGATTAAGATAATTATTTAATAATAATTGAATAAATTTCTAAAAAATTTTTAAATTTTATTTAAATAATATATATATTATTTTACCAAAAAATCACAGATACTTTTGTTGCTTTAAAAATTAAAATGTTTAGTAACTTTATTAAAAATATAGAGAATAAAATAAAATCTCGGATGCTTTGTGGAGAAATTTTCAATATTACTGTTACTGCAAATTTTAAGATTAAATCTCACTGGTTATTTTAACAGCAGAGACAATTTATTTAGTCTAATGCAAACATATTTGCATATTTATTTGTTTATCGTTTGTTTGCAACATTATTTTAAATAATAACAAATAAAATTTAAATTTATCTATTTTAAATTTAACTTACATTATTTGGAAAGCAAGTTACCTTTTAAGTAAATAATCGATAATTTTCCATCAACAAAAAACCAACAATCTGATAATTTTAAAGAACCGTTTCATATCATTTATATTTTTAAACCACACAAACATCCTTTTGTAATTAACTTTCATTGATATTATAATAAAATAATTTAAATGCATGAACTGTGACATCTATTTAATATTTATAAATCATTAACTCTCAAATATTTTTGAAAATATCCTGATAAATATAAGTTTATAAAAAATAGAATTTCATGATTTTTCAAGAGAAAATTTTTAAAGTTTTATTTTATCTCTCTTTTTTCTCTTTGGAAATAAATATAACTGAATCATTTTAAGAAGCAAAATAAATGAGAGGTCAGTAGCCATACATTTCTTCAGTTTTGGGAACACAGCAAAATTACATTTAAAAAATTTAAAAAAATTATTAAACAAATATTGATAAATCCTTAAATTATAATTAATTAAATTATTAAATAAAGATAATTGAATCATTTTAAGAAGGAAAACAAATGAGAGGTCAGTAGCCATACATTTCTTCAGTTTTGGGAACACAGCAAAATTACATTAAAAAAATTATTAAACAAATATTAATAAATCATTAAATTATAATTAATTAAATTATAAAATAAATTATTAAATAAATACAATTGAATCATTTTAAGAAGGAAAACAAATGACAGGTCAGTAGCCATACATTTCTTTAGTTTTGGGAACACAGCAAAATTACATAAATAAATAGATAAATTAGATTTTTAAATTAATCTGACTACTAGTATGTAAAATACAAATATATAAAAACCAAATAAAAAAGACTTCTTATTTCCTTTGATATTTTAATGACGTATCTGATTTAGTTAAATAATATAAATAACAACTAAACAACTGTAAACAAAGTAAAAAAAATATTTTTTAACGAAAAATTAAAAAGAATATGAAAACATAATTTTCAAATTTTTTCTCGGTAATCCTACAATTATAAAAAGATGACATTCAGTAGATCACTTCGATTCTTTTCTATGAAACTTTGTATCACTACAAATTCGTTAAAAAATATAAGGTAATTTTAAAATTATTAAACACATGAACTTTACAAAAAATATGAGAAATATTGACAGTCAAAATTTTTCACACTTCATCTATTTATAATTTTATAATTTCAGAAAATAAATTAACGTTCAATTATTTTCAATTCATTAATTTAATTATTGGTTGTGTGTGTGAATATTAAGGGGAAATAAAATACAACTGCACTTAAAAAAACGGTTTTCCCATTCATAATTTTATTTACATTTACTTAATTTTTTATTATTGTTTATTTCAACACCTGAAAACCTGAGTAGCCTTTGCACGACTTCATCAAAAACAACATGTAACTTTACAGATAAACTTTAACAAAATTTTCAATCCATAAAAATTATAGAAGAGGATAAGCTTTAATATTTCACTTATGAAAAATCTGTTCTATATGATCAATCCTTCAAATAGTATATGATAATTTAGAAAATGCATTATACTCAAATTCTTTCTTCTAATTTTAACTTTAAATATAAGAGAAAATAGAGATGCTGTGCATGGAAATATTATTTTGAAGTAAGTTTTTAATTGTAAGAGTGTTAATATATTTTAAAACATAGTTTATGAAGATTTCACTCAATTTGATTATTCTAGATCCATTTTCCTATGATTGTCGCGATGTAGGATATTTTATAATTAATCTTAAATAATTTTCAACTTAATTATTTATATGTTTTTCCAAAATATTTAGGATGATTTTTGACTTATTTGGATCAGACAATTTCAAGTATAAAAAAGTCAATTTTTAATACCATAGGTAAAAATGAAATTGTTTTATTCATTTTTTTAACACACAAGTTACTTTTAAATAAATATCATTATAATAATTCGTGAACAATGAGATGTTAGGACGCCGTATAATGAAAATTTTTCCGATTCTAAATAATTCTCAGATAAAACAAATATATTTCAAAATATTTTTCTCTTTCGAAGCCTATTATTGTATAAAACAAGAAGGTTCGTGATTTTTACCGAGCTCTCAATTTGTATACAAATGAAAATGAAAAAATGGGATAATCTTTAAACTTGTCTTATTGACTTTCGAATATTTAATGTTTTTGATTTTTCCTGTCTACATGAGAATGAAACATTTTAATGTATTCTAGATATGTTATATAAAACAAGTTTTTTTTTTACAAATTCCCTAGTTTTTTACAGTAAGCTTTCAAATTCGAATTAAATATAAATATTTGTCTGCTAGATCTTAAAACTGAGAAATTTTTTTATCACAATTCAGTTATCATTGACATTTTACCACCCGATAATATTGGGTTGTTCGGAAAGTAATTTCGTTTTTTCCCCCGACAGAGGATTTAATTGTATTTTTTTTGCACCCAACTTCACACTTAAGCCGTATAATTATTATATACTTTTAGAGCTGATATAGCACGGCTTGTGTGTGAAAAATTTCAATTACTTCTACGCAGTAGTTTTTGGTTGGTGCCCTTCTAAATATGGAGAGCGATAAGCAGCATTTTCGACATGTCTTACTGTTTTACTATAGAAAGGGTAAAAATGATGTTCAAGCCAGAAAGAAATTGACCGATGTGTATGGAGAAGGTGTGTTGACAGTACGCCAGTGCCAGAACTGGTTCGCTAAATTTCGATCTGGCAATTTTGATTTCGAAGATGCACCACGTTCTGGAAAGGCCGGTTGAAGCTGATAAAGGCATTAGTTGATGCGAACCGACGAATGACAACAGTTTGTGACCACTTGAAAGGCCTGAGATTATCCTCGAAGCTCGATGTATGGGTTTCCTATGTTCACACAGAGAGAAATCTGTGTCGCCGCATTGACGTCTGCGATTCGCTTCTCAAACGTCACGAAAATGATCCGTTTTTGAAGCGCATCATCACTGGGGACGAAAAATGGGTTGTATACAACAACGTCAAACGCAAGAGGTCATGGAGCAAAAAAGATGAACCGGCTGAAACCATTTCCAAAGCCGATATTCACCAAAAAAGATGCTGCTGTCTGTTTGGTGGGATTTTAAAGGAATCGTTTTTTTTTTTAGCTTTTACCGGATAACACAACGATTAATTCGGAAGTCTACTGACATCAGCTGGACAAACTGAATGATGCACTTCAACAGAAAAGGCTAGAACTAATCAACAGGAAAGGTGTAGTGTTTCACCAAGACAACGCGAGACCTCACACAAGTTTGGTCACTCGCCAAAAGCTTTTACAGCTTGAATGGGATATAATGCCACACTCACCATATTCTCCAGACCTGGCACCATCGGATAATTATTTGTTCCGGTCACTCCAAAATTTTTTAGAATGTAAAACCTTCACCTCAAATGAGGAGGTCAAAAACCACCTCGATCAGTTTTTTGCCAGCAAAGACCAAAAATTTTATGAGCGTGGAATTATGCTACTACCAGAAAGATGACAAAATGTGTTGGACCAGAACGGCCAATATATAATTTAATAAAGTATTTGTTTATTATACGAAAACTGTCTTTCATTGCCATAAAAAACGAAATTACTTTCCGAACAACCCAATACATTGCGAAATTATAATAGTATTGAATATCGCTGGAAAATAAATGAGCATGCAAAAATATATCAATAATAAGCATGTGCGATTTTATACGCTTCTTATTTAGTTATTTGCTTAATATTGATTATAAATTCAACAGTGATTTCTATCTTAGTAAATTATTTGTTCTTGTTTGAAGTGAAGATTGTTTCAACTATGAGCACTTATAGGTGACTAAATAGTCAGAGGTGTGCAGAAATACTTACGTGACTATAGTCACACCTAAATATTTCTGATCCTATTTCATTCATTTGGAAATGACAGATAAATCCAACATATAAAGCTAATAAGATGACAATTTTTAACAAATCATAAAGAAACACACGTGTGGTTACATTTAAATTAAACCAGTATATTTTACTTTATTTTTAATGATGAATTTTCTATTGACAAACTTTATATTCTTAGTCATTTTTATTTTTTAAGCCTGCAAATTATAATCATAAGAAAATGCCAAATAATTATTTGGCTTGTGAAGTATCAGAAGATTTATTTTGATATTATCGAATCGTGACTGAACTATCGAAGTTAAATTGATGCTTATTAAACAACATGAGAAATTATAATAAAAATAGAGTTTAACAAATGTTTTTAATCAAATTATTGATATATGTGGCACATAAATTTGTTTAAAACTTTATTAAAATGTACTAATAGGAAAATTCAATTTTTGATGGAAAATATATGGGATAGCAGTTATATGATGACCCATTTTGAAAATTCAATTGAAGAATTATGGGAAATGTTCTGACAACACACGTGAACACAGCTCAGTGGTTGTTCGTGGTGTGACATCTCAAGCCTATTCTTTTCTGAAAGGATTACTTCAAAGATTATGTGTTGTCTTCCATGTTATAAGCGAAGAAATCTCTTATAACAGTCTGATTGATGTGCATGCAAAATTCAAAAACTACCAGATTATCAATATCAGGGATCAAACCCAAGATCTTCAACTCCAAAGAAGGCAGCCCTTCTACAAGATCAGGATAAGCTATGTATATAGGAAATACTGTGGGATTGGTTGGTTGTGGCTCTATTGTTACATTTTGCGCATTAGGGATAATTGGGGAATTGAACCCACGAGTTACACAGTCCCTAGTTCATATTGTATTGAATCGAATTCCAGAGTGCAGATAAGTGTACATGAGTCATAGTCATTTAGTTTTTAAATTACTAAAAGTATAAACAAAACTATTTACATTATACCTATACATACCAAAGTAAGTTTAATCAATGTTGGTAAGTTTGTATGGAATTAGTAAAATAATGTATTTTTTAACATGTTTACATGTACAATATTTGAATTATTAATTGTTTTAAAAACAAATTTGGCAAAAAATTAAAATCTACTTACGGGAAATTTATGTATAAATACAGTATTTACTAAAATGGATATCATTAAATACGAGAATAGATTTAAATATATTGCTTTGAAATAATGAAAATTTGCTAAATGTTGCACTATCGTTTAAATGGTAAAATTCTATTCAAAGTTATTAAGATTTTGTTTGTAATCTTACTTTAAAATCAAAATGAGTAAAATAGTTTGTGCTATAATCGAAAATATAAATTTACTTTCAATTGTCATTATCCTCAGGAACTTTTTTTTTTTTAAATATACTTATCTACGTTTGAAAGTTAAATTTTTTACACAGCTATCGATTTGTTTTGTAATGAAAACATTTAATAATACATTTGAGAAAATATCTGGTATAAAATTTTATATCTTGTTTTATATACCTCAATAATAATAATACTTTACTTTACCAGTCGACACTGGATTCAACACTTAATAAAATTTATAGAACTTTTTTTGTATATAAATATATAGTATAAGAAAGAGCTTAGATTCTTTCAAAATACTTTTTCTGTCAGTGCTCCTAAAGTTACACGAAAAATAATTGATAATCACACATTTATTTTATCCAGTAAGATACACTTTAGTATCGAAAAAAAAAAGTTTATTACTCAGTGCTTACGATGTGTAACAGCAGGTGGCTACAGTTAGGTAAATAATTCTTTCATTTCAAGATGGAGTACACGAGATAAGATAACGGAAAGATGGCGTTGTGTAACACCTCCATATGACGTCACACCTAAATCCTGTCCGGAATGAAAGGCAGCTCAGGAATTACGGTTATATTAATCTTCAAAAACATTACAAATGTTAACTGCTTCATGTGTGAAACTCTTCATACCTTTTCCCTTAAAGCATCCGATACTTTTAATATTATCACTCTTTAGTTTTGACTTGATGAATAATCCGTTTTTCTTATTATTTTATGTAATTAGATAAATATCTCCATGCAGCTGAATTTTGATGTAATTTATTCGTATGTTTAGTAGCTTATATGTTCAAACTTTAAAATGCAACTTTTTAATTTGAAATGTAAGTTATAAATAACAAATTTTTGTAATATTTAATTAAACTCATGCATTTAAGTAAAAATGTATTTGGCGACTGAAATACTTCGTGATGAACTTAGCTTCCTTCTCATTTGTTAGTTAGTCTTTTGCGGAATAACACTGCAGTGTTGAACTTACTCAGTTTGTGACAAGCACATCATAAAATGATTTTCCATATATCTAAGCGAATTTGAATAGGAAAATTTAAATTTTAAATGAGAGTTATTAAAATTCTTGAACGTATTTGACGAATTTTAAAATTTGTTTTGTTTTTATAAATCTAATATTGTAACTTTTGATGATAATTATAGTACGAAGCACTTACACCTTGTTTGACTAAAATATCATTTTATAATGAACTCAAAATTTTTTGTTTATTCATTTATTTAATATTTATTATTTACTAATACTGTTGATTCTATTCACTTTTACTTATTGGAAATTTTAAATACTGGCAGATATTATCTGCTTCTGGTAAAAATCTCAACTTGAACCATAATACATTTTTTAATTACTAAACAGACTTTTGAAAATTAGTTAAACGAAAACAAAATTGTAAATTAAAAATGAAGAACAAAGTTATTAAAAAAAATTAACACTGCATATTGAACAGAGAAATAAGGAAAGTTTGTAAAAAAGGTAATTTTCTTTGTTCTTTTTAACTTTTCTTTGCTTCATATCTCTTAAAGTGGAGCAAAGAAAAATGAAAAAGAATAAAGGAACAATACGGTGACTGTTGTGAACTCATTTAAGTTTTCGAAAACCATCTTGCATTAGAGGGGAAAAAAACTTTTCAAAACTTTTTAAAGATGAGTAAAAATGAATTTGTTTTTCAGTGAAAATGTAGATAAATACCTCAAAATGAGCCTCAAACACATAGCTTTAACAACTGAAACAAGCTAATCGGAAACATACTGAGTAAAATGTCAGTACTCATTATTTCCTTTCATATTTTTACTGCAAAATGAACACTTAAACTTTAAACTTAACTATTAGTATTGTAGAGCTTTTTTGAGACTTTTTTCTCCTTATTTCCTTACAGTAAGGAATTAACTTCCTTACTTGTGTGTGGTTAGATGCTCTATATTTGCTCTTTATACGTGGAAGCTAATTTGATTAAAATCTATGGCTCAAAGTGAATTCCAATGTTCTACAAAACACCAAGGCCGATGTCGTTGTCAGTAACATGGATTAATGAAGAACCGTTGTTAATGGGTATATGAATATCTTGCTAAGGATAATTTTTTCTTGAATAGATACCTCAATAACATGTCCATAGAGAATCACTAATCGGAAATTTCCTATGAACCCGATTTTTTCCAAACATCAACGACCGATGTCGAAATCTCTCTCACGTGAACTGTTGAAGAACGGTTGTTGGTGGACATGAGCAGTCTTGCTAAGGATAATTTCCTTGAGGAGATACTCCAGTAACACATCTATAGAGAATCACTAATCCGCACTTTCCGATGAACTCAATTTTTTTTAATTCAATGTCTTTGAAATTAATTAATCTCCCCTCATAAGAAAATTTCTATACAATTTGTATAGACCTCGTTTAGAGAATGCTCACGCTTGATAATTATTTAGATTTGGGAAGTTAGTCTTGCGTAAACAAGCATAAATAACAGGATAAATTGCATTCAATAAATTGATAATCCGACATTTTACTTTCATTTAACTCATAATCTCAAACCACATGAGAAAGCTATAGCTTCAAAAAAATACCTCTTATAGGGAAAAATATCTTCTTCACATATCTAAACACTGTGGATCCATAATGGATTAAAAAAGAAAGAAATGTGAACGTTGGCCGCCTCCATTCACGCATGTATGTCTGGCAGGGAAGCTCTACTGACTCTTCGGAAAATTCCCTCAAGAATATAAAATGTGTAATTTCCTGGTCGGTCTTGCAGCACAAATCTCTCAAGACTGAACGAAAGGGAAAAAAGTTCCCTTTATTTGATTAAAATAGGTGGGATAATAGGAATTCATTCTTCGGGTATGAAGCCAACGCCCATCCGCGAAAAGGGCGAGATCTAATTTATAATCCATATTTTTAGGTATAATGATGAATGAATAAAGATCTAGACTTTTTTCCGAAGTCGGTTCGATTCTTTCAAGTTGTTGTTTATTTTTGGAGTGAACTCTTTTACTTGAAGTTAGTTTGATGTTAAATAAATGCAATCGTATTATGTTACTTGATTTTTGTTCAAAAATAAAACTGCTTGTTAATCCAAATCAAATTTCTTTCTAGATAGTTTTTAGATGTTAGAAAAAAATTGGACAAAATGAAATGTATATAAAAACCAGTATCTTCAGGTGAAATGTGTGTATCCGAGATTAATCTAGTGTAAAACAATGAGGAATGTCAACTAGAAAATATAGAAACAAAAATGCAGAAATTAAATAATAAGATGTAATAAGAATCATAATAAGATCTTTAAATTTTAATTTTTCATTGAAAAAAGTTTTAAATTACTATATTTTAGAAAGCACTCAAACTTTTAGTTTTATTAAACAGAATAAAGTTATGCCATCTAATATTTGGACACTTAAATTATGTTTTACAGAAACGTTGGTAGCTGCAGCAGTGTATTTTTTTAAACAATAAGCATGAAAATCAAATTTAATAATATATGCAAACAATTTTGAGCAATTAGTTAAGACTTGCTTCTTTAGAAGAAATACAAAAATATGGTTATATATTAACAATCTTTACGCGTTATTAATTGTGTGGTTTTAAAGGCACAAACTTTTAATTTTATAGATAAACATTTTAAAACATTAAAAAAAAAAAAAAAAAAAAAGTCTACAGATATATTTGGAGAGAGATATTTATGTAAAATATAATATGTCTATTTTTCAAGAAGTATAAAAGAATACTTAAGAACACAGAGAGGAAAGACTTAATCATAATAATGTATATTAATTTGAAAACATAAACAGAAGTTATTTATTAAATTACGGTTTAAACTGTTATTTTTAATTAGCTAAATATGAGTTATTTACTGTATTCTGTCTTCTTTCTATTTTAATTAGAATGTAAGCCTCCATTCAGTAAATATTCCCAAAAATATATTTAAATCATAAGATCGGAAAATACATGCATAAATATTTTTATAACTAAATAATAATTATTTTGTTTAAATTATTGATGTGAATAAAATAGCATAAAAAGTAAGAAAGGAGAACTGTTAAACGTGAACTAAGACACACAATACATTTTTAAAATCTCCTTCAATGACATTTTGCTATAGTTATCTCGATTTTGAGTTTTACTATCCCACATTGATTAAGATTCGTTTAAAATTTTATTAGTATTTTTTTCATGTGAAACTTTTCTTTACAAAGGAACTCTATCTTACAGAGATCTAAAGAGCCTATTTAAAGTACTTTAAGTTTTTCCATTTAAAAAGAGCAAACTTTTTTTAATAAACATTCCCAAACGATGTCTTTTTTAATCCTGTTAATCTTAAAATTACCTAAAGTTCGTAACTAAAAATCATTTTTTTATTATTTAAATATATATAATAAACTTTGTGCAACATTTTTAAATAATTGAATTCTAAAAATCATTTAAATTTTACATAAATACATGCATTCAAGGACTATATTTGAATTTTAACTAAACACATATAAATATGACCTGACAGGTATTTTACTTCGACACGCAAGAGAAATAACACACACTTAATAAAATGTTTATACTACAAAAAACTTTGTAAAATATTAATATACGGTGTATATGAAATAGAAAAACTACAAATTACAATTTTAAAGATTGAAAATTTAGCGTAAATTTTTATAGTGTATTTTAATCCGAGAAGCACTTAAAATATTCAAAAAACTTATGTTCTGAATTAAGAGTATATTAATGATTTTAAATAATTTTATGCTTTTGCATTTTTGTATATAAATTTAATTATTTGTTTATCAACATATTTTAATTGATTAATTAACATGTTGAGTGTTGTTATATAGTAAAATGTAGAATTCAGAATAAATTGAAAACTTTATAAAATTAAAAGAAGCTTAAATTGTGTTAGAAATATTTTTATTAAGGATTTATAAAAACGCAAACATAGAAGTCCCGCTTTTGTGTAATATTAGAAAAAAAAATATTTTGATTAATTTACGAATGTAGTGTTGAAATAAATGCAATGGAAATATGCCACAGTTATTGGATGGAAGGAATTCTTTATTCCTAAATTATTTAATAGATAAGATTATATGTTATTTAATTTATTGTGGAAGAAAACATATTTAAATTTAGCTACTTTTTTTAAAAAATAATCTTCTGTTATTAAATTGAATCTAAAAACTAAAACGTTTGCTTATTATATAATATAATTTTCCTGCAACTATAGACGATATCAATATTTAAAAAGCATCTTCTATATCATTATTGTATAACATATTATTCAATTTCTTTTACATCATGTGTTTTCCATTTCATAGCTCATTGTCATACTGTTGTATTTTATATAAGGTTTTGTAAATTATTCCATAATTACAAAAAAAGTATTATTACTTCTAAACTACATAACTTTGAATTTTGTTGTGAATGCAAAAATTAATGATTTTAAATTTCTCTGAAATTTTTTAATACCAAATTGTAAATTAATAAATTTTGAGTGCTTGTAAACTAATTTTTAATGATTTGAATTTCACCATACAATAGCTGCGTAGTATTTTAAATTATTTTACTTGTTTTATCATACCACAACAATTTTTATTTATTATTCTAATTAAAAAAACTTTAATTGTGTTTAATTTTTTCAAATGTAATAAATAATTTGCGGTTGCTAGAAATCCTCATATTTTATAGTAATGAATTACTACGGATGTAATTAAATTAGATTACGAGATTTAATGGACCACTTTTTACATGAAGTTCCTTAATAAAACATTAGCCATGTGCACTGAAATATAAGAGCCAATCTCTCCAAAACAAAGCCATCAGAGTGCGAAACGTTACCTGCCAAACGGCGCTCCCCGGGGAAATCATCGCCAAACCACGTGCGTTCTGTTGTAGCAGCGCTTCTCTTTCACACACACACACACACTCGGAAGAATGTCTATCTCTTCCGATCCAGTAACGCCAATCAAGATCTCGCACTCGCAAACACTAACCTGATTGCGGCTCTTTAACCGTTACTTCCTGTGATACCTGTTAAATGTCGAAAAGGAGGACGACCGAGTATTCCATGGAACAAGTGGACAAAATACTACCTGGTGAAGGTTGTGATGGGGAAGACACATCTAGTGTGGGGGTATCCCTTGAGGAAGGGCGTTTCCTATGACGTCATAATGGTGCACGCGACAGCAGGGTGTTGGCCTGTACATAGTAGGACACACCCTTCCACCACCAAATCAATTAACTGTGACTGTGATTCCGAGTAGATGAGGTAGGGATTAGTTGGAGGAGACTTTTAGTAACTTTAAAAGTCTTATAAATCGTCCAGATAGTATTTTTTTTTTACTTTTCTTTTCTCTGTTCACTAATCGATAACTAGTTTAGAGAAACACCCAAATATTAAAGCAACCTCTCCCTGAAAAGTCTTCCCGTTTGTTTTAGGAGGTTAATGGCTGATCAAGAATGCTTGATACGTAAGATATATTATCAGCTAAAGGCCACGGGTTCATTTGTTTGGAGATAAATGGTTGTGTGCGGGCTATTTGTACACTTCTCTGCCTTAAACTAAGGCTATTTTTCAGTAACTTGTTAACAAGATTACAAAGGGTCTAACTATTTGTTTGACACGTTAGATATTTTTTAAATCTTGTTTCGAGAACATCACCATTTGATTAAGATGGCTTTTTTAGATAATTAGATTCGTATTATTGAAGAAATTATTACAATTAGACAAGTTCAAGTGGATATATGAAACATGACCACCACTTGCAATATTCTAGTAAGTATTAGGAAGCTATATGTGAATAGGTACTTTCGTAGTAAAAATTAAGAAACATAAGTACTTTCTTAATTTTATATCATTAAATTTATAAGTTTATAAAAGGAAGAGAAAAAGTAATTAATAAGCGTATAAGTAGCAATTAATTCGCAAACCAATATTTCTCACTAAGCGATGTTAACAGTTTAAAAATTTATAACAAAATTAAAAACACTTCAAATTTTCAGTGCATATTTTGTGAGGCATGTTTATAAAATGAAAGCTTATATTAATGCATCAAAGGATTCAAGTCTTCAATAGTTGAATTCAGTAATCGAGAACTACCTCACCAAAATCATAAGTTGTCAAAAATTCATTTGATTGTTCAATATGAAGAATGAAAAAAAAAAAAAAAAAAAAAAAAAAAAAACAGTGAAGATCAAGTAAATTTACTGTATATCTTAGCAATTAAAAATTGTAATGAAAATTCACTTATTGAAAATAATTACTATTTATTAATAGAACTCACTCTGACTTACTAGTAAGACAACCTGCATTGGAAAGGAAAGTCTTAAGTACTGATTCTCCGTCACTGGCTGAACAATGGCAAATGAATGCTCGGGAATTTTCATGACTTTCTTGTCTTGACATAAATTTTGAGCACAGTCTATAAGAATTTCTCCTAGAAGACAAAATGTGGTGGATGTTAAAAACATGACAATAGCTTTTATTTGTTAAATTATCTTCTATGCAATATCGGCTCATCAATTAAAACAATATACTCTAACATGAATTAAAACCATAATATAAACGTAATAAAAAATCTCAAGAATGTTTGATTAATATTAGTGAATATATGTATGTATTCAATATCTTATTGTATGATATGTTGTATAATGTATGATAAACTAGAGTACTAGATGAGCATTACAGATTTTCCTGACAGCCTTCTTGAGGAATATTTGTTCTTTGAGAGGTCATTAAATTGCATTGCCAAAATATGATAACGATTCATATAATGCTATAACTCTTAAATTCCTAGAATAAAATATTCTATGAGTGCCAAATCATATTTAGCAAAAGAAACTGAATACAAAATATAGTAAGAAGTAGGAAAGGCTGTTTGAAATGCTTTCTTTTTTTTAGAATACTATCATAATCAAGCTAGTCAATGTTTTATTTGTATAATATATTTTATTTGTATATATATAATACAAATTGCGGAAAATAAAGCCGATGACATTAAAAGTACATCATGACACATAAAATATTTCGTTTATTTAGTGATCAAAAATATAAAAACATAAGTGAAATTAAAGTGAAGAAAAATAATAACTGTGAGTTTCACCTTTTTTTTAAATCAGTGCCATGGAATTTAACAGAGAAAGCTGTGACTTTTAAATCAACAGGTTATTGTCGCACCAGAATACTTTCCCATACTCTAGCCTCTATTTGGTCTCTACGAGATAAATGGGAACTAGCGGTTGGAAGTCTTCTTCATTTAGAAGCAGGAACTAAGCAGAATCCCCCTACAATATTTGACTTACCACCCCAAGAGGTTATCATTTCACTAAGAGGATATTGCCATCCGATCAAATTAGCACTTTTACAACCTTTTGTGAACATGATGGATATTCTGAGGTGAAGTAATTGAGCATATTTCCCTGCATCTAGTCCAAATTAGAAAACGGTTGGGTCCTACCAGTTACAAGTCAGCATGTTGCTGCACTAGCATGCTTCCCTGTACCAAGCCGTGAGTTGAGCTCTGCCAGTTAGATTGAAGCCACCGGCTGGAGTCTTCGTGATTTTGAAGCAGAAGAACCCCACTACTTTTCTTGCTACCTCAGAGGTATGATTTCACTTGGAGGACATTGCGACCATCCCCGTTTCAACGTACTCCAGCCGTCGTTAGAGAACTCAACGGATCTTCGATTAAGCCGGGATTCGAACTCACTTCCTTCCGACGAGAACTTTGCCCTAATCAATCAGGCCTCCGTGACCTGACAAGTCAGCATGTTATTGCTCATCAGAGTGAAATATTCCGATTCAATCCCAGTCACTGTTGAACAACTGGAAATTATTTATTTTTACCTTCTGTATGCACATCTATCAGGGGGAGAGTTTCCAAGTTTTCGGGGTTTTCTCTTTTGCTGCACGACCCTATCATGAATAGTGCAAGAGCTGTTTTCACACTATCTATGAAAAGGTCGCCCGATTGGTAACTAATCAGTTGATGATAAAGAATAATTTTAGGCTACTAAATAGACCACAACGCGTGTCAAACTCATGTGGAGTGCAGTCAACAATACCCAACAAAAGTGGAGATCATCTACTTACATATCTTGTGTTATGATCTTCCTTCATTTGCAAAGAGTGGAGGTTTAAATATGTTGGTACCGTTTCAGGTGTCGACTCGCCACTTGACCATAGCTCAAATGGAAAATGATGCAGTTTTTTTAGTAATTGTTAGCTGTAATTGTCATTGTATATTTTCTATTATTATAAAAATATTGAAATTTGAATTGGATAGTAGCTGTCTATATTTTGAGTGGGTTTGTGTTAGGCTTAAGAATTGGTACAATTATAGCCTTCTCCAAGCACTTGACAAAACCATTTTGGTGTAAGTATGATACCCTCCCCCTCAAGTGATTTCTCGCCAAATCTAGCGTCCCTTCTTTTGATTATAGTGTTGCCAAATTGAGTTTTTGCTACTTTTCAATTTTTTTGTTGCCGGATTTGGGTTTTCTCGTGTTTTACATTTACATTCCACAGCGTAAGAGCAAAGTCAGACTTCAACGCTGTGGTGCTCCAGGTACCTTGTACTAAAGTAATCTGCTCATTTCCCCCTACACTACAGTGCCCGTCTTTGTTTTCCTGATCGAGAGACTATGGGGTACGAAGCATATGTCCCCATTAGGTGGTCAGGATAACGCGAAACCTCCAGTGGTAAGTTCCAAGCGCTTGGTACTCAGCTGATCGACCCACTGAAGTGATAAATCGACCTTGCCCAGCCTCAGACCTATGCCTTGAGCGTGAAACGCTACCACGAAGCCACCGGCTGGTAGTCCGTTGTGGCGTTGTCCCAGTAATAGTTATATTACTGGACGTCTAGTATATAACATCATTCCAAAGATCGGGGTAACCAAAAAATGCTGGCCCAGACAAATTACACTCTTTGCATCTGGACATAGGCCCTTCCCAAGTTACCTCTATAGATTCGGCTCCAAACAAAACGACCACTGTGCCTGCGGGGATGTTGGAAATCCCTTTCACTACGCCACCAGTTGCCCCTTGACGAGCACCTGGCATTTCAGGATTCCAAGTGAACATTTGGTAACCGAGTGGTACAGGAATTTAATAAATAATCGTCACGCCAAAGTTAAAGTTATAGCCCTAATGAACTTCTTATTAGAAAATAGGAACTTAATAATCCCAGAGGATTAAAATGATGAGGGGAAAGAGGCATCCGATGGAGTAATGCAACCCTTTAGTGAAGATGAACTTTAACTCTTCCTATGCTTACCCCCTTAACGATTTGTGACGTGTGATCAGTGACTGGTGCACCGATTTTAACATGTGACCTCAAGCAGAAGTGGCTATCCTGCGGTGGAATCTTCTCTTTTCTTTCAGGCAGTCTCCATCAAAACTGGTAGAATCCTTTTAGGATTAGGTACAGGGAGTTCTGCTGGTGTAAACTAAACGAAGCCACCGGCTTATTAAAGTTGTATTTATTGTTTTATAAATTAGTTAACAATGTTTCCAGAACCTAAAAGAAATGTTGCTAAAGGATTTAAACAGAGTGGCAGAAAATTCGTTTGAAGTCTATGTGCACTGCAAAGCCAAAGCAAATTGTGCCCAAGTAATGCAGCAAATATATTTTGCAATAATTGTATTGCATTATTGTAGTATGATCCAAGAAGATTATTGAGATACGTTTTCAGATACTTATACCAGACCATTTAATACGTACGTTCCATTCAGCCAGAACGTAATTTTGAGTAGCATTCAGATAACGAAGTCGACACAGGGGCTGGAACCCTTTATTATTCAGCCTTTGCCTCAAGGGAGAAGTAACATGTCAAATTCTTAAAGGGAATAAGCCCTTTCAGTAAGACAATCTTCATTTGCCACATGTATCGAATTCATTGCCTTTGTGTGACAGCAATGATGTTTCCCTTGCTTAACTCAGCTCTTTTATTGTCGATCGAAGCCACTAAGCATAGCTAATTACCTTGTCAAGTTGAACCATGCCAAATGATGGAGACAGCATCTTAACTCTGCCTCCTTATTTTCCAAACTTTTATATTACAGGAATAGAGACCAATCTTTAGATTCCATGAATATTTAAATTACTTAAATCTTCTCAGCAAAAGTCACTCTCGCTCAAAAACCGATGATTTTCCGCCACTAGATTACATGCTCCTCTTAATAAACAAAAAAGCGGACAGGTAGATGCCGAGTTCGATTCCAGTCACTTTTGAATAACGTCTAGAGAGTTGTCGGGGTGGGTGCTGGGGAGTTTTCAAAATTTCCTGGCTTGCGGTATGTGAGTACGTTTCACTGATTATAAAAAAAGTTTTCCTGCGAAAAATGAAAAAGAAATTCGGGGCTTTCAGCTGTTAAATTATTTTGTAATACCTTAACTTGGTAATGGGATATTCCATTTATTACATTACTTCAATGTATAATGGGATTTTCATCTAAAAGAAGGAAGATGGTGTTTTTATTAAAATTAAGATCAATAATATGAAGGTGGAATTTTTATTATTAATTGTAACGTTATTATAAATTAAATTATTGCAACTCTGTTTTTTGGGGGGAAGGGTAGGCGAGGAAATAAGGAAAAAAGATAAGCAAGATTTTTTAAAATATTAACATGAATTCTAAATCAAATTTATAAAATTACGTTTCCTCATATACTAAATACTTCAGAAACAGTGAATTCAAATTATGTCAATTATGGCTTAAAGTATGTAGAAATGTAATCAGAAGTTATGTTTCATGTTAATCAAAGACTAACATCGTGACGTCAGCTTCATTCCTTATGTTGCTGTTACTCTCAGTTCATTCATTTTCTCAGTTTATTTATGTAGATGTTAGTATGACTCATGGCAGTAAATATAAAGAAAAATTAAGCGAAATGCAAAACTCAAAATATATGCCATAAAATGCAGCGATTTTTATATACATTAAAATCATACATAACCGGAATATTTTGCATCTCAATCACATATTATGACAAATATATAAACTCTATAATACTATAAAACAAACAATATATTTATAACAAATTAAATTATAAATAATTGAAGGAATAAAAAGAAAGAAAACAAATTAAACATCTAAAGTCCGTTTTTTTTACATTTTTTTCATTATTAAAAATTAAAAAGTTTTTGTACATCGTTGAGACTTTTACGAATATATATATATATATATATATTAAAATCATTAATACTTATATGAAATAAGTTTAAGTAATATAATTAAGAGAAATACGACATGTTTAAAAGAATTTTTTGCTTTGTCAATGCTTAAAAATTTTTCCATTAACTTTTATGCAATAAATATCGCTGGTAACATGAAACAATTTGAAACCCAAATGAGTAGCTTTTGAATTGTGTAAGAGAAAGCAATAAATTCAAATAATAATCGATGCAATTATTCCATTCCAATCTCCGATTGGAATAAAAGGACATTTAATGGTCATGACAGAGGAAATAAAAATCTCGTTGTAAAATTGAATAAAGATCTCACTTGAACCGCACCGAATCGGATAAATGTGAATTTTTTTAAGTAAAAAATATAACGATACCAAGAAATACTTGGTATCGATCATTTATGCATTAAGACTGTGAATAAAAGTCAGATTAAAAAATGAAAATAATATATTTAAAATAAGATAATAGAAAATTTCTGTTATAATACAAAATTTTCATATTCAGATTTGCAAAATATTTTGAGAAGGGTATAAAAGAATGCTGCATTTCTGTCGTATAAATACAAGTATAAAGATTTGTATCTCGGAATTTGCGGGCTCTCTCTTTGTAAAGAGCGTGAATACAGTCCGTTATCTTCGAAAGATTCTCTCAGAAAATATTAAATAATGCAACAACCTGCTTTATGCGGCAAAAATGTTCACTATACCAGGGGAACAAAATAGAATAATCTATTTAATAAAAATAATTAATTCAATAATGTATGAACAATTTTAGTATCATAATTATTTTACTGTTGCATTTTTTTTTTACAAACAAAGTTTTCTCTGATAGTAACAAAAATAAATTTCTTATAATGTGGAACAGTATAACAAGATTTATTACAAGTTTATTTCTTGTAAAAATTAATTTTAAAAACAAAAATTTATAAAATTATTTTTTTTAATTATAAATTATGCAATAACAACAAAAATATTATATACAAATCAATTTTTGTAAAAATTAATGTTATGAATAAAAATTATTAAAACTATTTTTTCAAAATATAAACACGGTTGAAGATACCAAAAATGTATTATTCAAATTCTTATTGTATTTTAAATCAATAAAAAGATAAGATTTCAGTTAATGAAATAAGTATTTTCTGAATTTAAATTTACGTATTTTAATATTATAATTTATCTATGCAATTAACATGTGAAATTAAATTCAAATATATCATAATTTAAATAGAGAGAAAATTTAATTTATGTGATAACTAATCCACACATTAATCTAATTAAAATTACTCATAATTTTAAATAATTGAAATTTTTTAAACAAAAGTATGTCTTTAAATAGTCATTTTCCATACTGAACCAGAATTACATTTATTATAATATATTCATATGGTATGTATTAAATTATATATTATTACAATAATAAATACCATTTTCGAAAATGTATACCCCGTCACGGTTACAAAACATGCAATTAAAGCATTTTGAAAAGGACACTATACTCACGGCTTCTTTTGGTAGACATTCGGGAACAATTGCTTTTGGAACTGTTCGGCTTCTGTTCGGATGACAGACGATTTGAAGAACTGGGCGATTCGAACACTTGTTGGAACACACATACATTGCACTCATGCACGGAAAAATGCACACCTGCGCTTAATGTCAATCATACGTAAGATTAAGGGGGAGGGGCGTCCACGATGACGGCTGTTAATTTCAATATGGGAACGATAACGGCAGGGAATGTCTGGCAGAAGAGATATGCACTTTGAAAATTTTATTAAAACGTTAATTCTTTTCTAATGAAAATACACATATAATTTTATTATTATCCTACTTCTCCGTTTTTTCTTAAAATTTTTGTAATGTTTTAGTTCTAAGTGGATTTTTTTAACTGCATTCTTTTGCATGAATCAAAAAAGAAGGAATCAGCATATTTTTCTTTCTTTTTAATTTCCACATCTTTCAGATCATATAGCGATAGAGATTTTTATTACTTTTTGATATCGCTTTTGAGAGAAAATATTGGAAATTCTTTTAAATATTAACAAAAAAATTATAACTAATAAAAAGCACAGATATTTTTTTTTAATTTGGAGTTTTCGATGTTTTAAAAATAAATTAGAAAAGTATGATCGTATGAAAAAATACAGTAATCTCCCCTATAACACTGTAATTAGTTCCGCGTTCATATGATCTCGTAATGTACAAATGATTCACGTTTAACTTTTTTCATTATGCATCGAATATTAAGGAACAACTATTTTATGAACGAAATGCTGAGCGTTTTATCAAAATCAAATTAAGAACATTTTAAATAAAAAAAAACTTACACAAAAATGTAACTAAGAGACATTTTAAATAAATCAAATACTTTTTAAGAAGTTTTATTACATGTTCATTCACTGTCGGAGCTACGTGAAATAACATTACGCCAACATCTTTTTTTAGCAGAATGTTCAAAGGTCATTAATATAATTTAATTTCATTTCATTTTATTTTATAAAAATACAATTGAGACAATGTGCAAACGTAATCCAAATTTATTGTGAACTATACAAATCATTATAAATTTCTCAGTATTGGAATATAGCGTTGGGAATCAATGTGTTATATGGGGAGGGGGGAATACGTGTTATACGAGGGAGAATGAAATCTCTTAATACGAAGATACGCGTTATAAGATTATCAAGTTATAAGGGGATTACAATATGACAAAGGAAAATTTTACATTTTCTGGCAGAGTTATTTAGAATTTGTCGATTACTTGGAAAATATAGTATGAGATATTTTTATATTTTGAAAATGCGTTATTGCCTCAAGTACATATTACTCAACAAGATGAAATGTATGAACTTAATCCGGAAAACATGAATGAAACTTCAAATACTTTCTGTTAAGTGAATATTGATTATTCGCCATCGTGAACAGACGCCATTGCGTTTTATTCTGAATGAATTTATAGATTCCTAATTTAGTTGCCTCTTAACAAAAATTTGGTGTATCACCAACATTCGGGAATGAATGACAAATCTGTTCAAGTGGTTTATTTTCGGAGTTTTCCCTATTCGCAAATATTTAATATTATCGTAAAAAGTTATTAATTTCATCAGTAGTTACAGTTCCACATGATAGTCACTTATATTTTAATTTGAAAAGAGGATTATCATAGAAAGTGACCTTTAACTGTTAAATACCGATCTAAGAGTTCTTGGGAAACTTTAAAAACCTAACAGCCAGTAAGAGAAAGAACAAACTGTTTAAAAAAGAAAAATCTTAAGCTTTCCTTAGGTATTTTTTGAACTTCTAATGTATAATATGATGACTAAACCTATTTGGCTTCATTAGTTTAGTGAAAATAGTCGTCGGTCTTGTTGCCCGAAGGTAGTGAATTCGATACGTAAATGAATCTTTTTAATGTTCACCACTGTTGGAATCTGCGCTGAAGACAATGTGGCAGCTGAGGTGAGAATTTCGTCACCCAAACTTGAGATTAAAATTGCCTGGTGATTGCCTGCGTTTAGATTATTTATATATATTTTATTTTAATTTTCCACTGTCACTATTTCAAAGTAATATTTGAAAAATGTAACTCTTTAGTATTGTTCCCTGTATATATTTGTAATCTTTGATATAAAAGGATATTTCTCATAACAAATGTGAAAGTCGAAATACTCTAGATCACTTGGAAACAGCATTATTTTCTGTTATTGTTATCACTTATGACACTTGAATAAACTAAGCAGGCTATCCCGTTGGCTATGCGAATTTAAGTCAGCAGGGTGCGTCTCTCGTTTAATCCCGAAGGTGAAAGTACGACTTTGCTCTAAGACTCCTCTGATTGATGGCACCACCAGAAAATCCACTCCCTCAATTTGGACATTGATCTGAAGGAGGAGGAAATTTTCTCCAGAACATTACACCCATAGTAATTTCTCAAAGACCGACCACAGGATTTTCGATTTTACAGATTTAATGAGCACGTATATCGCATGTACTTACTTGGTGGGTCTTTGGTGGCATTGGGAATCGAACTCCATTCTTCCGGAGAGAAGGTTGGTTCCCTAAATACTTAAGCACAACCCTAGCATTAGGTTAGCACAACCCAAATACTAAGCTCTTCTCGGAAGTTCATTTTGAATTTCACATATGCGCATGCATTTTGGCATATATTCATTGACCTACTTGGGCAACTTCAATTATAGTTACATTTCTTAACGCTAGAAATCACAATTCTTAAATGGAATAACTGAATTTTCACTCAATTTTATAATGATAAAAATTTAAAACATTTAGGTGTATGGATATATTTTATTAGTTAAATTTCCAACCCTATTTTCAAGAGGTTTGTCTCTCCGAATACTCATATTTTTTTTAAAGAGACCTTACAATTTTTTTAAGCATATTTAAGATTATTCACAGGCAAATTTAATAGTTTTTGAAATAAATATCTAAAGTACATCAAAAAGTGCTACATTAATGGAACGTAAATTATATTTCGATAAAATGCTATATTCCTAAAACATAATACATGATGAAAAGAAAAAAAAAACAATTTTCCAGTTATATAAAGTATCAAAAATAAAATTTCATATACATTAAAGAGCTATTTATTCTTATTAATACTTTGTACTACTGATTGCCGATTGTGTAACAATTTTAAGAGTACAACATTGAAATTTTAAACCGTTAAGAAAATAGCGTAACTGATCAATCAAAATCTGTGCTTTTATTCTGAGACAAAATCAAAATTGCGGAACTAAAAATTAGTTTACCTCAATAATGGGTCTTCTTTGTTTTCAAACTCAAAAAGAATATCATTATATATAATTTCATCTTGTTTCGTTCATGTATGTTCTATTATGATTAGTTTCTTCAAAACAAAGCAGCCTATGTAATCATGAAAACGAATTATATATGCAATTCAAATGCTCAGAGTTTTGGAGAAAATTTCCTCCTCCTTCAGATCAATGTCAAAATTGAGAGAGTGGATCTTCTGGTGGTGCCATCTATCAGAGGAGTTTAGAGCAAAGTTGTACTTTCACCTTCATGGTGCTCTGGTTAAACGAAAGACACACTCTACTGTCTTAAATTTGCATAGCCAACGGCAAAGCGATCTTGGCTTGTCCAAGTGTCATAAGTAACAATAACAAATGCTGAAAGTAACGACATGCTGTCATCACCATTATCGTATTAATCACAAATATTGCAACCTATTGAAGAATGCCAGCAATGAAATGCTTTGACGACAAGTAACAGAAAATCTAAAATCTGAAAACAGTTAGAAGTCATTCACGCATCACCAAGTCTTGCTACCTAAGATAATTTTTCATAGATAGTGAGTCGTATTCATTTGTTTCAATGGAGGAAACCTGAAAAACTCTTAACTAGAATATTCCCAAGCACCTACCCTGATAGACATACACGTGGAAAGAAAATGTGCTCATGCCTCTCCATTGTTCAACAATGGTAGATGTCGAAGCCAGAACCTTTCATTCGAAGAGAAACGTTTCACCCCTACAAGATGTTAAACCGACAAATACTGGACTAAAAAGAGCATATTACAATCTCTTCATTGAAATATTATTTAAAACATTGAAATTGAATGAAATATTTAATCAAAAACTCTGACAACACTTTTAGTTATCATTTAATATTATCTTCATTTTATAAGAAATTTTGAAAATTAAGTTATGTCTTTCCAGAAGACAAATACATCGAACGAGAAATTGAACTGTTAAATGTAACGTTTCTTTGTAGAAATATTACAGATGCAGATAAGTTATGTAAAGTTCAAGTTGTCTGGTATAAGAGGGAAAAAGACGGCCACCTGCTACAAGTTAAATAATTTTACAGTCTTTCTCACCCTGGGTAAAAACGATATTTTAAAGCGAAATATTATTTTTTTATTTTTTTTAACCTTCACTTTTTGAAGAACGAGACCTTAACCTCATAATCTTATTTGAAATAATGCTTAGAGACATAGCTAGAAAATATGATATCTCATATCAGATTGTTTAGTTATTTCGTATAAGGTGGTCTTACGGTATTAAAATTATTTTTCCATAATTACTTTATTATGTACCACTTTTTTTTGTAAATTGCATTTAATAGCTGAAATCTTTGCAGCATTTCTAATATCTATAAAATTATGGTTTTTAAAATTAAGCATTAGTAATTATTTCGCTAATAATCTGCATATTACATTTATGATGTCGCAAGAATAAGCCATTGCAATTTGTTTGATAATAATACAAACTTCATAACTAAAATTGTAACAAAGAAAAAAGTTAACTTAATATTAGTTTAAAAAGTTACTTAATATTATTGTTTTTTTGTTTTCAATTATTTTGATAATAATTGATTTTAAAATTAATGTTGATAGATTTTTTTTTCTAGAACACAAATAAATTAAATGTCAGCAAATAATAATTGAAAAAAGAGGGATTTATTGATAGAATTAAGCAACAAAGTGAGATTTATGAAAGTGTTTAACCTCAAAGTGAGGTTTGTGACCAAATTTGACTTTATATGGGGGTCATTTGACTTCATATATAATAAAATTTAACCTCATTGGGTATTTTCTGATAGTATTTAATGTCCTAGTTAGGTTTAACATAATATTTAATCATACGATGCGGTTTATTACAGTACTTAACCTCATAATGAGGCTTATGATAGTCTTCAATATCATAGTAAAGGTAATGATAGAAATTAACCTCATTGTGAGGTTCATGATGGATTCCCACGTTATAATAATAAGTTACAGGATAAATAAAAACATCAAATAAACAACTATACCAGTAACAACACTTAACATAATGATATGTATCAGGATATGCAAATAATATTAATTAATTATTAATTAACAATCATGATTTTTAAATCTGAGTTTCAAGCGTTCCAGTTTGAATGATGAATATTGTGAAAGGTATTGATGCAACCTTTAAGTAATTTTGAAGATAATTACTTTCAATTTAATAAATGAAATTAATTTCATATAAATATATGCAAAGTTATTGACAATAATAAAAAAAATTACAGTTATGTGAAACATTAACGCATCCAAATAATAGTTTTTTTTAAAATTAATCAATGCAATATTATCAACAATTTATTTATTGGAACTGTCTAGCATTTGTGAGCCTTTTTTGAGTAAATCTTTTTTTTTAAAAAAATAGATACGGATTAAAAAAAGGACTTTTAGCAATAATAAGATAATTTTTTCTTTTTAAAATGCGTATATAAATATCAAATTTAAATGTCAAAAACGAAATTTCCTATATATTATATTTTAAGTCATATTTATTTCATCAATTATAAAAATTTCTGTTAAAAGTACATTTATTTTGATAAAAATAAAATTTCTTCGTAATACTAAAATTTCCTTAAGAAAATCAAAAAAATATTTTTCATTAATTAAATTAAATTGAAATCACAAATGTTTAGATTTTTTTATTTTACTAGAGTACAATACGATATGAATTATCAATTGTTCGTAGGAATTATATTAGATAATACAGAATTGTTGTCTATTCGTAATACTGATATTTAATGAACACAGAGAATGTTAAAATATTAAGAACTCTCTTTTTCAATAATGGTTTTTCTGACAGATCTTATTAATTTTAAAATATAATGTTTTTTAAATATTTTGATATTTATAAAGCTCAATAGTTTCTGGCTTATATAAAACGCACATAATGAAAAATATGATAAATATGAGACATAAATAATTCAAAAACACACCTAAGGAATAATTTTTTTAAGAACATATATACATCTTAATAACGTTTAAACTGTAAATTAAAAATATAAAAAAATTAAAAAATAAAAGCTGAAATCGAAAATTTGCATCAAAACTGTGAGAATTATTATTCAAAAGTATGTCTTTTGTTCATAAAGCTTGGATTTTTGTCATGATGTTAGTAATCTTAGATAACCATGTAAAATGATAAAAAAATTATTCAATATGTTAATTAATTCAAAACTGAAATCTCATTTGATAGAGAAGTCAGCATTTAATCATACTTTGATTCATTACTTCTATATTTAGTTGGTTATCTTAAAGAGATGTGTTATACTTTATGTAAATACTCAAGAACCATACACAAGAAAATGACCAAAAGATATCTATTGAGAAGCCATTGAAAACGTAAATTTAATATCTGTAATAAAAAAACATTTGATGAAAATAATTGAAATACTAAATGTTAGTTATTTTTAAACATTAATAAATTTTAATCAGTCAATACTTTAAAATTTTATTGAAGGTATATTTACTTAAAAACCGAGTTAAGCTTTAAACGCTTCAAACGTCCTATTTTAGAATTTTGTAAATATTTTTTCTGGCGAATTTCTTAACGTTTTTTCTGAAAAACATTTTGCATCAAAAAAATTAAATTTATAAGAAACTTGTTTTTTAACAAGCAATTTATATATAATTAATATTAGAGAAATTTTAAATTAATTATATAAAATCTATTTACAATATAGCTTTGCAAAATACTTTTGTAAAAAAAATAAGTTTAGACATAGTAAAATATATGCAAAATTAAAAATTTATTTTTAAAATTATTTGATTTGATATATTATTAACGTTTAAAAGCGGGTAAAAATATTTAAAACTTGACATTCTAAAGTAAAATAAAGCACAATTAATATTAACAAGAGAAGTGATTATTTAAGAGAAACTATAAAATTAGTATACTGTTTAATAAGAATACTGGGAATTTTATATATAATAAGTATAATTTAAATAACTTACTTTAAATTAAAATCGTCGCACAGCATTTTCTGGAGCTAACAGATTTTCAATTTTTTATAAATAATTAAAGCATAAATAAAATTTTTATTTTGTTTTTGTTTAAAAACTAAAATTTTATATAATTTCAGTAAAACCTATGATAATGTTTTAGGAAAATAAATAATATATTAAATTGAAAAGCAAATGGCAACGAATCAGTTTGTTTTTACGCCGCTGCATGAGCTATTAATGAAATAATTCTTTTTACCTATTCCAGCAGTCGACATTTCATTATCTCGAATTATCGGAACAATCCGAATTTCGAAATAAGTATTTTCATGCTCACCAGTCAAAAGCAAAAGGTATAAGTCACTCGAGAAAAATGACATCATTTTATTTTCGTATCTGATAACGAGAAAAAGTACCTTAAACGTTATTTTTTCCCTTTGTTTAAATAATGAAACATTCTATTTAGATTTCGAATAAAACGGTCGGAAATACACAAGTTGTGGTGAAAAGGTTTTACTCTAAACGTTGGGAAGATTTGATATTATTGATAACTGTCTAGAACCACTCGCCAAAACATCTGCTATTTTACACTAACCGCACTTTGAAATCGTTGTTATCAGAAAAGCTGCTGGTAATAGGGGATCATATACCATTCTTAATGCAGCACTCGAGTAAATGACCTCTATGACCTGCTGCGGGAATCTGATTGATTGTTCAGATGTTACTTTCTTAAGTGATAAATTTGTTGCAGATTTAATTCTTTGTGTCAATTTTTCCTTTTTCATAAGCTGCTCAGTTTTTCTGTATTTTTTTGAACATTAATAAATTGACTTGGAAAGTTTAGAAAGTAACTAAGAAAGTTTAATAAACATCATGAATATGTATGTACATATATTGATTTAAGTAAAATTTAAATAAAAACTAAACTAAAAATAAATAAATTTGTTTTTAGAAATTTTCAGTATAGTTAAAAAAATAATTTGAATTATATAAAACATAAAAACAAAAAGAAAAACGTTTCGAATGAGAACAGGATGGAGGAAACATTGAAGAAATAGGATATTAATTGGAGTAATAATAAAACAAATGAAAAATGGAAATTAAAAACAGAAGAATTTGCACAAAAAATAAAAAATAAATTGAGAAACGTAAGAAATAAAAACTTCTCCCTTCTCGTCAGTGGATGAAAGAACAAGGAAAAAGCGTTTTGAATTTATTTTGTGTTAATTCTAAGAAATAAATACAAAAAATATATTCGCTCTTTTGCATGTTTAAAAAAAGTTAATTTGGAATTATTCAAATAAAAGAATTTTTCCATTATTACTTATAAGAACTTGTTTATTGTTTCTTAAATTCTAGCACCTTATATTAATCATAGTTTGCTACCCAATTTACTTTTCTTCTTCAAAACACTTTAAGAATTCTGGTACAAACGTGTTTTGGTTTTCAAAAATAAGAATTTAATTTATGTTGCTTAAAACTGAAAATATAGATCATATATCCCAAAAAATATATAAATGTTATCAACATTGTCTTTATGTTAATAAATTTTGAGTTCACAGAAAAATATCGAATATTGAAAATACTATGTTCAATAATATCAAAAAATATTTAGTAGTATTGATTTAAATTGTGTATGTATTATGGTTATATTTTAACGTTGAAAATTTTTAATGTTAGTAAGTTTCTTAATGATGATATTTTTAAATTGAAATATACTATTTTAAATGTATAATATTTTTAGTTATTAATCATTTAATTTCGCGAGATATTCTAAAATTCAATGTTGCCAAATATTTGCTTATAAATATCTATCACATTATATGGGCATTATTGATAATCAGCGATAATTTTATGAAACACAAAGTGACGGTATATTGTACTTTTTTTCTTTCCATTTTCTCTAAATAAATACTCTTCCTGTCAAAAACATTTTAATATTTTTTATTAGTATACTAAGTATTTGAAATCGCTTAATCTCTCTTTTAGATACTCATTGGTAATATTTCTTATTTGTTTTTGTCAGTTTAAGTATTCTTTATGCCAATATTCAATACAGAATTATACTGCTTACATATGCAAAATTATTTTAAACATTGTTAAATATTAGAATTCAATATTTATCGAAGTTAAATGCGTAGAGTTCTTTATCGATTGATAAATATTGAATTCAATGCTTAAAATGATTTCCAAAATTAGAATAAATGGATTTGCGTTACTGGGAATGTGAAATGTTTTAGAAGATCAATTCACAACAAAAGTAAACAATTACAACACCTAGCGGAAAAAAACAAAACTACAAATTAAACAGTTGTCATAGTTATTTTTAATTCTAATTAGTGGTTATACAAACATGACTAAAATTAAACCTAAGTCGTGAGGAAAAAGTTAATTATAATGAAGTGAGATTGGTGACGTGGAATCAATTAATTTAATAATAAAATAGTTATTTGCTTTTAATTATTTTTAATAGAGGGATTTATCAAAATAAAGATGAAAAATTATTCAATTGACAAACCGATATTCTTATCACGTTTTGGTGGGATAATTTTAATTTGATTTCATTTGTTATGATTTTCATATGTGTTAATTATTTTCATTATTATTATGTACCAATTCTCTTATCTGGGCATTTTTAGTATACATTGAAAATGATAGAAATAGAAATTAAAATTTTTTGAAAATAATATGCTTACGTTTATTTTTGAAGTTTCAGTTTTTTAAACCCTTTAATAAGACCTTCATTTTCTCCTAGATATTAATTGCAAAAATTTTAATATATTTTTTATCCTTGATTTATTTGTTTTGAATTTTGTTTAGGTATCTTTTCTAAAAACAGAAGTATTATTACTTTCTAATTTTTCGTTTATTTTCTTTTTTTTTGGGTTGTGTCTTCAATGTAGAAAAAATGAACAAAAATACGTTTAATAATTAAATAAAATATGCGTAGTTATATTAAACTAGAGAAGTATAAAATTCCTATTTTATAAATATCGCTATTTTTGAATCATTGTTTTTTTGTTAAGAAAATTCGAATGAAATGTTATCGTTAACAAATTTCACTTTCTCCTATTAAGAGTTATCTGATTATGTAATTAATATGAAATGATTGTAAGTGCGAGGAATACAAATTAATGAAAAAAAGAAATTTATTTTCGTTTCTTGCTATATTTAAATGTTTGTCTCTAAAAATGCTACGGTTTCAATAACAAGAATTCAAATTTTAAAAAATTCTGGAATTCAAGTAAAATTTCCAAACAAGAAAGCTCATGTTCCTTAGAACAAGTAATAAATGATAGAATAAATAAAAGTGATGATTTTGTGAACGGAATATGATGAGAAATCGAAAATGAATTTAGTTCTCATATGAGTTTCCTGCGTCTTGTTGCTTCTTGTTACTTTTATTGAAGGTGTTTTAAAACTTATGAAGCACGACCTCAATTTTCAAAAAGATGCTGGAAGTTGAGGAAATCACTACTTAACTTCAGTTCCTTAAAAAAATGTTTTTTTTCTTATTTTCAATTGAAAGTATTTCTCAATCACTTATAGCTTAAGATGGTTGCCATTGAACAACATAAATTCGCTTTGTAATTTTATAAACACAGGCATATTATATTTAACTAAGAAGCTTCCGGAAAAAGTTCCTATTTTCGCATTAATTTATTCTCAGAGGTTTTAGGAACCAAAATGTCATTGTTGTTTATTGTAAAGGATAAAATATTAAAAATCTAATAAAAAATTCAAATGATATTTTGGTTTAAATATTTTTATCGGTGAATAAATATAGAATTTATTTTTTTTTTGTGATACAAATCAAGTATCACAAAAAGGAAAATCCTCTTGATGAACTCTATAGATATAATTGATAGAAAACAGTGTTGGTAAAACTGTTTTTTTTTTAAATAGTATCTTAATTATACGGCAAATCATATTTGAGTTTTCCTAATGAAGGCATTTTTAGTATAACCAGCATTGTGATGAATTGGCAGGGATAGCACTTCATCCAATAATTTAGCAAATCATGCATATAATTAACTGTAGTCATTACATATCTTAATCGTAATCGTAATGAGTTATCACATGTTTTTCATGGTATCAGATATTACAACGATATCGAGTGTTTATTTCAAAAACCATTCATCACATATAAAAATTGTGATACAATATTATGAAAATAATAGTAAATAAAATGTTATCCTATGAAAATTGTGAAATTTAACTCTTCATACGGTCCCTTATACTATAATTTGTAATTAATCAAAATATTCTCTCTTTCTGTCATCCATAGACAACAAAAAATCATTGTTACGATAACGAAACTAACCAACAATGTGATTGCATGTTTAATATTGTAGCTGTGAAATAGGGATCGTACACAAAATGAGATTTAAATGAAAAATGTTGCACAATGTAATTATATTAAATTCTTGATAACACAGTTAAATGTGTAATTAATAAATGTCAGTAATATATGAAATTATCTATGGAAAATCACACATTGTGTTATCGTAGATGAATGTTTAATATTGTAGCTGTGAAATAGGGATCGTACACAAAATGAGATTTAAATGAAAAATGTTGCACAATGTAATTATATTAAATTCTTGATAACACAGTTAAATGTGTAATTAATAAATGTCAGTAATATATGAAATTATCTATGGAAAATCACACATTGTGTTATCGTAGATGAAATTAAGGGAAAGTTTAATATGAAAATAAATAGTACTTTTTGATTTATACATCCATAATAAACTACTACAGAAGTAGCAATTGGCCATTAATACAACTTCTAAGAATCAGAGAAATTATTACATTTTTTGTGCAAATGAGATTAATTATAAAGTGAGATAGCGCTTAGTGTATTATCATAATATTATTTGTTGTAATCGTTGCAAAATATTATCATAAACAACCGGCATTCTAAATCGTGAGAAATTAATTTTTCAACGGATTTGCTTGTGTAGATACATTTTAATCACAGATAACAAGAAAATCCGTTAAATGCTTTTTTTTTTATTTCAAATAAAGAATTGGAAAATATTCCATTTTGAATCATTTTTTGAATTGAGATTATTTTTTACTATTTGTGTGAATATATTTTTGTATTTTTGATAAAAATATTAATCATTTTTAGGGGGTGTATTTGTTTAAAAAACTTCATAAATCATAAATTCAATATTTCAAAATGTATAATCTATAAATCAATAAATTTGTTAAAGTTAATTTTTTGTCAATATTAAGTATGTTTATGGAATAGTAAACTGCAATTGGAAATACTGATATTTTATGTCTATATAAATATTTAATTAAATTTTGTAGAATAAAGCAACTATGAAAATGTTTTTACTTCAAATGTGTTGATTTCACAAATAGTTTCTTTCCTTGTTGCTTCATTTTTTTGGCAAAATATTTCTTTATCTTTGCTTATTTCAAGATTAGTTTTCGATATTCTATCTATGAAAATCGAAACCCCGCAATACATTCAATAAAACTTAAATTTGAATCGTAGGCAAGTGTATAAATTGGTATTTGATTTTGACCGATCATTGCTAATACAACTAACAGTATTAGTGAGGGGCTCTTCGCTAATACTGATCTTGCAAGAACCTGGCAAAGGGAGATGCATACGGGGCAGTTGCCCGGACCTTCACAACCGCTGGGATATCAAAGGGAATAGTAAGTTTATTTTACGTTTTCTTCTTTAATGAACTTTTTCAAAACAAAAAAAATATCAGTGCAGTGTAAAATCCGTGAATTTTATATTAGTTATAGTTTTATAGACTATAATAGTTAGTTATTAATTTATCGTATGAAAATTAAAAAATTATATATTTCTTAAATTCATGACTTTCTAGAGAAAAATTCAGTTACATTTTTCGCGCTTACGATCGATAAATTTGACCCATAAAAAGCCTGTATTTTTACATATCTCAAAATGCGATGTGTCACAAAAAGGTTTTAGGTTCTAGTCAGTGTTCTTGTTATATATTTGTCATGATGTGAAAAATTTAAATATCTTCATAACGTTATGTTCTCCATTGCTGAAATAATGAAGCAGGAAGACCAAGGAAGTTTTTGCCCCAGATCTCAATCAGGCTAAGTTGGGTACTGTTCTTGCCACATTCTTAGCAACTATAATTACACAAATTCACCACGGCATTGATTTTATTAGGTTCTAAAAACATTGTTTTGTGATGTTTGTCCTTATGGATGAAACTGCTGCTCACAACTGACGCTCATTCGATGTTGATGTATTAATGACTCGAAGATATCGGTTCTACTGTATTCCAGAGATATTCTATTAGATTCAAATCTGAGAACTCGTTGTGGTTAATGGAGTGAAGCGAATTCATGAATGCTATCTTGGAATCACTTCATGATGATATGGGCATTTTGACTCAAAACATTGTCCTGCTAAAAATTTCCTTCCTAAGAAGAGAACACAATAGACATGAAGGGATGAACCTGGTCCCCAACAATATTGAAGTAGTCCTTACCATTCAGGTGTTGATCTACAAACGCAACCGACCAAAAGTAAGTTGACAAACAATCTCCCACAGAACTACATCGCCTTCACCAGTTTGAACTCGTGGAAACTTGACAAGGAGGGGTCATTATTTCATGTTATTGTCCATAGATTTTGCATCGTCAATCCTCATAATGCAATGGAAAGCGGAATTCATCCAACCAGCAAACCTCCTTCGAGTTTTCGATTTTCCCAATGCTGGTGACACAGAAATTGAAGACGTTTTTTGAATTTTTTTGGGCAGAAATCAAAGGTCTCGCACTCTGCATTTGTAACCAGTCCTTGTAAATTCATGGCGTTTTGTGCTTCCAGAGCTGCTATTTTGCTTCGAGTGTTGCAGTCTAAAACTATTGGACGAATCGCATGTTTTTCTTTGCTCGAACAAGTTTTCCCATCTTGTCCTCGTTCTTTGGATCATTGAATCATTTGCAATCATATCAATCTGTATTTGATACTTTCTGGTTGTTTAACCAATCCTCGTAGGATCTTGAAAGTATTGTTCAATAGCAGACCCACGGTTTCGGAAATACTCAGTAAACCTCAAAGAGCATCAGGTATCCTCCCACGTCTAAAATCAATCTAAATCTTTATTTTTCCTATGAAGGCCATCAAACCGCAATCAGTAGACAGATATGTTAAGTGTATCATTTGAGTACTAACTGTCACGTGACCACCTGATATGTGGCAGTTACTTGACTAACACATCAGCAAAATAGTGGGTGTTCCTAATAAACTGGCCACACTCGGCGTAAACTGCTTAAATTCATTAAAAACACTTTCTTTGGCATCCATGCGAGAGACTCAACGTAAAAATCACCAGCATTTTTAATTTTGTTATATTTCAATTATATATATATCAACATATTCTTGTTAAAAGCTTGAAGGTATTCTTATTTTATCTAACGAATATAATTTCTTCTTTTAATTTAATAGTTACAGTAAGTTTCGTATTATTAGTTTTAAACTGATTTTTTTCCTTGCTATATTGTTTTAAAAATAAAATATTTTCTCAATTTATATAAAATGTAATAATTAATATAATAACTAAATATATATTCTTATAAACGGTTACATAACTTTCTAATTATCCTCATAGTGGGATAAAAAGAAAATAATGCTTATGTTATTCTTTTAAAGTTCCTGACTTTGAGAATATTATTTTTAATAAATAATTTTTCCAATCTGAGGAATGAAAAATATTGAGAAAAATTAAAATTCTTATACATAAAATATCTACAATGTAGCAAATCTCGATAAAAGAAATAAAAAAATTGAAAATTTAACTTTTTTTTGAAAAAATGTTTTTTTTTATATTTTGTTAATCAAATTTCTTTAAATTTGAAATAAGTGCTTTAAAATAAGAATCTAATGCCGTTGCAATGTCTAGTTGTAAAAATAAGAATTTTTAAAGACTAGTGTCCCGATATAACTATTACTTCTTTTATCATTATATCATTTCAAATCATAAAATCAAAAACTTTCTCTGATCTTTGATTAAGAGGGCAAAAATGATTCGATTACAAACATCCCTTTCTACCCTTACATGAGGTGAAATTATCGAATAAAGATTAATTCTTTTTTTTACTTTTCAGTTTCAATTAGCGTATCAGATTAATTTTTTTTCTTTACATTAAAGAGCATCTGTTATTCAAAACGGAATTATGTCTTTCAGATGTTTCTGTGTGTCTTTTTGTTTTACTTTATGTGAAAATGTTTACTTATTTTCTTTTAATCGAGGATGACAATTTTAGCTGTTTCAACTTATTAGGTTGGTGCGTATGAAATGTCGGATTCTCTTTACATGCGGACGTTTTCCTCCCTGTTTTCGTTATACTTTTGTATTTGGCATAACCTCATTCATACTCGTATTGTCCATTGCCAGAGACTCATTTCAGCAAAATAGGTTTTCTCGAAGGTCTTCCCTTTTTTATTTCTTTTGAGTTTATTGCCGATATGAATTCTGCCGACATTCGCGTCATTTTCTTATATGAGTACAAACTTGGTAATAGTGCTGCAAAAGCTGCACGCAACATAAACCAAGCGTTTGGGGAGAATACGGTTAACGATCGGAAAGTGCAGCGTTGGTTCGAAAAATTTCGGACTGGCGATTTTTCACTGCAAAATGAGCCGCGCGGAAGACCCAAAACGTCTGTGAAGCATGATGACCTGAAGGCTCTAGTGGAAGCGGATCCAGCCGTATCCACGAGGGAACTTGCTATTAGGATGAAAGTTGACCATACAACGATATTGAGACACCTTTCTGAGATTGGCAAGGTTAAGAAGATGGACAAGTGGGTACCGCACGCACTGACAGAGCGAAATAAGCTGGATCGGTTAAACGTATGCTCATCATTGCAGCATCCACCCTATTCACCGGATCTCTCGCCGACCGATTTTCATTTTTTCAAGCATTTAGAGCTGTTTTTAAGGGGCAAACACTATGAAAATGAAGACAGTCTAAAAACTCGATATCAGAGTTTATTAATTCTAAAGACCAAAATTTTTTTAAGACAGGCATCTACGCTTTAAAATCTCGTTGGGAGAAGTGTATTGAAGCGAATGGAGCATACTTTGATTGAATAAACAGCTTTTGAAGAAAGATATGCAGTTTTATACAATCACTTAAGAATCCGACATTTCATACGCACCAACCTAATAGTTTAGGAATGTTTTTGTCGACAAATGAAAGAAAATTTAGATAAATCTACAATGTTTGGACACTGGATAATGAACAGCCTTATGTCTGAAGGCCGTTGTAAAATATTCTAATAACCACAATTACCTTTGGAGTGAACTTTCACTCGGAAGAGAACATAACTACCTTTAAGTCACAGTGAACTACTATGCCTATTTGAGCAGTGAAAGTATTTTAAATCTTCCACATAAAAAGAATTCCCTTCCCTAAGGACTTCTCATAAATAATGAACCATATTCATTTGTTGCAAGAATGGAAAACAGGAATATTTTCAAGCACCCACAACGATAAAGAAGGCCACTCAGTTTTCATCTCTCATTTTTCAACAGTGGCTGGAATCAAATCTGATACATTTTGCTGGTAAAAGTTTACTTCGAGTACTCTTTGATATTTTGGAGATTTTTTGACGCCAAGAAAGGTGCCAAAATGTGAATAATAAATGGCAACTATAAAACTACGTTAGTTAAAATGCTGAAAATACCAGGATTACGAGAAATCACATTTTATCGCCAAATATTTTGCCAAACCAAGCGATATCCTATTCTACACTGAACCCATTTAGTTAAGTATAGTTGTATTCGACTTTTTGGGAACAGTGACCCCTCCTATAAACTATTGACACCTCGTATTGGACAACCTGATACTCGAAAACCGTTGTGTTTTAGCATCCACCTTATAAATTGGCTTCCACGAATCCTCTAAACACCGTAACATCCATTGTGACAGACATATATACAGAAAGTCTATATCCCCCTGTTGTTCAACAAAATAATCTGCTCTGACTTCCATCATTCTGGAAACTTTTCAAAACTATTTTCCATGTTTGTCAAATTAACCCGTCAAATTATTAATCAATTATTAAGTAATCTTTTTTTACACTGAGTCTCAAATCACAGCAACTCTAAAATACCATTCAAGTACTACATCCTTGCTATACATCAAAACTACATACGAAGTACCAATCACTCATGTTGCTCACAAAATCAAACTTGGTAAGAGCTTTCACCAATCATTTTAATGAAAGATGTGTTTCCAACTTTGGAACTTCATTGAAATCATTGGTAAAAGATAAGATTTTTAAGAGGGAATCATTTCCCACGACAAGTATTGACTTCATGTTGAAAACTATAAGGTATGGTTTGGGTTCAGTTGATTGAGACACGCTACGGTCATTTTTTTTTGCACACCAGAACTATGAACTTGGAGAAGACTCCTCCCTTTCAAAATCTTGCTAGCGCGCATGCTCACGCATATATGTATGTTCTTATGTTTATGTGTGTAATCTTGCTGTTTACCAAATTCATTTTTTTTATTTAGTTTTTCTAAACATATATTGTTATGGCTTCAAAAGTTCCATTGAATATACCAGTATTAGAATTAGTTCCTCTCTGAAAATAGCTTAAAAGTATTAGTACATTTATTTGAAGACATCAAAACACTAAACTTTTTTAAATGAAATATCGCATGATTTCAAATATTTTATCACACTTGTTATAAAGACGATTAATAACTAAAAGAATAACTTGTAATTACATTTAATAATAGTTGATCACAAAAAAAAATATTTGGCTTGATACCAAATAGTAGATTACATAAGTCATTTATATTTAAGGAGAATTTCTAGTTTTATTCATTGAGATTCGAATTCAGATTCCAAAAAATTAGTGTTACATAATTTTTAACTTTCTAGAAATTGCAGCACATTATCAGCATAAACGTAACATAGGAGATATGTGCATATTAATACAATTACAAAATTCTAAAATTTTATAAAAAATAAGAGGTTTCACATTTAATATTGCTATAAAAGTTTTAAAAGGTTCAAGAAATTTTATTGATCGTGTTCCTAAAGTTCAGATTAAAAATACCTGAATTATCTTTCTAAATTTCCAGCAAAAGATTAATCATATTCATAGCACAGCATTAGTACAAATTGGTAAAAATATAAAAAAATCCTAAAACTTTATGAAAACAATATGACTTATAATATTCTAATACATATTGGAAACACAATACAATAAAAAGCTTAACATTTTTTTTACTTATTATAGTTATAATATAAATTTTGAAATTCGAATAGGTATTTGTGATCACCATCTAATTAAATTCGTAGCTAATTAGGATTTTACCGAGGAAAAATAATTGTCCATTCAAAACAGCTTTTGAAACAAAAGGATTTAATATACCCAACCGACTGCTTTATTTCTGTAGAAAATTATGGCAAAGATAAGACAAAAATTTTTGCTTTTCGAGAGGTTAATTATATTTGTCAGTCGACCACCTGGCCTTATCCAAATACGGAAGCTGTAGCTGAATACATGCACAAATCTCATTTACGAGATATTTAAATGGGGATATGAGTTAACACACACGATTATATTCTATTTTTAATTGCAAGTCGGTTATTAAAAGTCATTTTTTATACTAAAAGTACCGGTTCTTAATATTTTTTGTAGTGTTTTAATGAATGGTTTGAATTGAACGAACCCAGTTATTGAAATGTCACATAAATTAAGCCGCCTTGTTATAATTTATTATCTAAAGTTCTATTAATTTTAGTCAATATAGAGTGGATGTCTTATAAGAAAACTAAGTTCTGGGATTGGGTAATTGTTGCAGTTGGAGATGTTATCCACGTGGTGGTGAATTTGACCAAATCGAAAACCATTGACTTGAAAAGGCAATGTGTATAGAGCTTGCCTAGTATCCCTTCGTATCTTTTACTTCGTACTGTAATGTTGTTGTTGCACCAGCATGCTTCCCATGAACTTTGATCTAATTTGGGCTCTACCAGTTGACAGAAGCAGTCGGATGGAGTCTCGTGATTTTCAAGCAGATCCTGAGAAGAAGATCTCCAACACTTGGCCAGCTACCCCAGAAGTATCATTTCACTTGGAGAACATTGCAATCACGACCCATTTAACGTGACCCAGACGCCTTTACCGAGCACGACGGATATTTTATCGACATGGGGATTTCAGCTCACTGTCTTCCGATAATGAGAACGACGCCCTAACCAACCAGGCCACCGCGGCCTCTGTCTGTGTGATGTTATTACACCAGCATGCTTCCCTATATTTAGCCCTGAGTTGGGCTTTACCAGTTAGATGGTAGCAGCCTGGTGGAGCCTTTAGTGATTTTGAAGCAGGGACCAAACAGCAAACCCCAAGGTTTGGCTTACCATCTTCAGAGGTATCATTTCACTTGGAGAACATTGCCCAGTTTTAACGTGCTCCAACCACTATTAATGAACAAGACAGATTTTAGGTAAGCCGGGATACGAACTCACTAACTTCCGATAGCGAGAACAACGCCCTAACCAACCAACCAAGCCACTGTTTGTGTGATGCGGAAGCTGAAGGTACCAACTACTGTGTCGACCTCATTATTTAATGGTAATTGTTGCACTAACATGCATCCCCGTATCTAATCCTGAATTTGGCTGTACCAGTAAGGCGACAGTAACCGCTGGATGTGGAGCAAGCGAAATACTTCCAATACTTCATCTTTGGCACTCTTAAAAGTATTTTTTCATTAATAAGAGAATAAGAGTGCAGCCACACACACACACACATATAAACATAAAATTAAAAAATCCTAAAAATGTTTAATTAACAATTTAAAAAAATTTTAGGGATAATTTTATCACATTAAATGTAATCAATGGTAAAACTATATTATTTTTAAATATAATTGAACTACATGAATTCTTATCATAAGTATACGAAAGAAAAGCCATTGGCTGTAGTGAATTTCAAAGCTTAATTATCTATAAGGTAAATGAGAATTTTCTGGCCGTTTTCACCTTGCCACGTAATGAAATGAAAATAAGTATGCAAATCAGTGGTTGAGACACCGGTAAGTCGAGAGTAAGAATATCAATTGTTATAAAAGCATGTTCGCGGCGCTTACCTTTGGTATTCAGCGATCGATTGAAAAGGCTTATTTTTACAAACCATAAAATCATTCGTGCTATTATCACCTTCAACGCTGAAACCTATTTATTTACTTAGTGGAAATATGGCATTCACTAGCAACGTGTATGGAAACGTGTCCCATGCGCCCTTGCTTTTATAAACAATGAATGATTACACCACCGAAATTGCGTGCAATTAAAATTTACGTCGTGTCCTGAAAATGCAATGATTCACTTTTGCACAACTCCCTTCCCATAAATTTCCATTTGATCTGATATCTTTAATGAAACATGCGATTCCTCAATAAGAATTTTAGTTGATAGGTTTGATTTCCTCTAACTCAATGCAGACTGTAAAATAAATTCATTATTTGACGGATGAAAGAAAAAACAAATTAATGTGATTATGGAATCATTTGGATTAAAATGAATTTATAAAATGTGTGTATGAGTATATTCGCCAATTTGAATATTATGTTGTTGTTGTTACTTATGACACTTGGACAAGAGAAGCTCATACAAATTTATGTCAATAAGATACGTCTTTCGTTTAACCAGAGCACCACACCACGAAGGTGAAAGTACGACTTTGCTTTAAGCTCCCCGATAGATGGCACCACCAGAGGATACACTCTCTCAATTTTGACTTTCATCTGGAGGGAAAGGAAATTGTTTCCAGACCATTACACCCATAGCAACTGCTCTACAACCTACAACAGGACTTTCAATGCCACAGATTTAAACTCTTCCGGACGGAAGGCTGATGTCCTTACCCCTAAGCTACTACACATGCATATTATGTTATCCAGGGATAGTATAAATAATCCATATGATTTGAAAAGGTTACATAATCAGAAAAGTATTAGTACACATATAAGAGAAGATATATATATGAAAGTAACGACATACTCAGTAAGTGTGTTATCAGTATATCTGGGGGCAAAATGAGTCCATTATCTTTCCGATCATATGAGGCAGTATGAGGTTGTTGTTACTGCACTTGCATATTTCCTAGAATGAATCTAGAGTTGGGTTCTGCCTGTTACTGGGAGAGGCACTATGTGTTTGTTGTGACTGAATCAAAATACTTCCTAGAATGAATCTAGAGTTGAGCTCTACCTCTTACAAAGTATGAATGATATCATTTACTTGATATTAAAACTATTTTTCCATGAATTTGACATACAATAAATTTTAAATTGGATATACAACAATATACAAATTATAAGAAACTAGAATTATTGCTATTTAAATTTGGATTAAAGATATGGTTTTAATTTCTTTTTTTGTGAATAGAAGGGTCTAATAATATTTTCTGTATAATGTTTAAAACGTAGCTAGAGTCGAAAAATGACTATTACTAGATAATTTTTAATCGGAACTGGTATTAATTGTTCCTTAGCCATATATGACAGATGTTGTTAAGGGTTCCATAACATCCAAACAAATTTGAAATCAATATCATTAAGAACGCTTTACTGAACATCGTGCAAGATCTTATTAATCAAAGTATACCAGCGTCTAAGAGGGACAAAACTGTCGTCTTGCAGATCAGACATCTACGCTAGGTACATTAAATCTGTAATTTGTCTTGTGTGTAGAAAGACAAATATTTGCAATGGCATTAAAATGAAGTTCTAAACAAACAAATTATAACATAATTATAAACATGGCAAAGAATTTTATAATTTGCTTGAAGTTACAGCAAAAATAGCCTATTTGTAAGAGTACGAATAGCATTAAGTGCAACAATAGCTCTAAATATTTCAAACAAAGTTCTTCATTTTAAGTCCTAGCTTTCAGTTTGATTAGCTCTCGTGTGCAAAAATGACAGCTGACAAACAAACCAAATGAGCAATAAACAAACCAAACCAAATCAAACAGAACTTCGTTCATGAATTACATATCCTTGTCTGCTAGACTATCATTATCATAATGATTTAACAGAATTAATGTTACATTGTATGATTTTATACACATTCTTATCTCCTCTTAATCAAAGAATAATAATTCTGAATATTATGTTTCTGCTAGTTTTTCTCAATTTTTTGCCAATTTCGGAGTTTGAGAAGCCATATTTTAACAATATATTATTGAATCTATCGAAGGTGCCAATGCTGCTTTAGCATTCTTCAGTACAAAATATACGACAATTGTTGAGGTTAATATTTAGTCATGAATCGATCAGAGATAATTGTCCCATTTTTTAAGTTTCAAGGTGAGTTTCTTCAGTGATTTATTGAAGAACCTGCATATATTGCCAATGCGGTACTAACTTTGCTCGGTACAAAAGAAGTGCTATTCTCAGCAATGCATTATAGAACCTATCTGTATTGCCAATGCTGTCCTTATCTTCCTCAGTGCAAAATATTTTCGTCTGCATTTGTGACCAGTACTTAGTCATAAACTGACTGGAAACAACCGACTCACTTCATTTGACGTCAAAGTCACATGACGAATACCATTGTGTGACAGTTTTTTGTTTGTTGATGCGTCCAACGCTCACCCATATTAAATTGGAATCAGTTCTGCAGAATCAGAATCAGAATATGTAACAATCAGTTCTGCACTGATATTTATTCCCCCCCCCCATTTTCTTTCTTTATCTCCAATTTGAACCATTTTGTCTCCAATGTTGTTCCTTATAAAAATTTCTCTGAAACTAGTTCCTTAAAATATTAGTCTGTTAAAGTAAAACGGTGATTAAATATGATCTATACTGTTATTTGGGCAAAAAATTTAACAACTGTTGATAATACAATATAATCAGATTCATTACTTTCTATCCTTTCAAGTAACAAATTTCTGGTGATAAATTTCTCTTGGTACAATAAAGCTACTTTCTTCTTTTCGTCAAAGTATTACTTTTTCCATTTATTTGCGAAAATCATTCAGCTTAATCAAACATAAAAGAATTTGAAAATAATATCAATAGTCATCAGTTTATTGTGACTTTATAAAAATTAAAAAGTGTTAATCTCATGTTCCTGGATAAAATTAAGTTACACCGATATAAAATTTAAATACGAATATACACTAATATATAAAATGTAAACAATTTACTTTAGATATTGGTCACATGGTAAGTATTGTAAGGTCACATGGTAAGATCTGTGTCATCCCCTAACTCTGGTTCCTATTGGCTTATACTTAAAGATCCTGAATGTCATGGTGGAGGGATTCATACGGCAGATGTGGCTAGCAAATTTCATTCGATTAATATATTTGAATGTATTTACTTATATCAGTCTTCCTGTACATCCTGCATAACTCATTGTTGTTTCTATGTCGCCATATATCATCAACATATACAGCATTCGTAATCTTCCACAACACCTTTCTTTCAAAGATAGCGAGTAGTGTTTCCTGACATTTTTTCAAGGTCGTATGAGAACCGTATGATAGTATAGGCCTAATAATAGTTCTCTATAAATGATTATTTTAATTTTTCTTTTTACTATTTTGGAAAGTAAGAAATTCCTTAACTCATTAAGTCATCGGTTAGCAGCAAAAGTACTCGTTTGATATAAAATTGTTTACTTTAATCCAGATACTTAAATTAATACACTAAAATATTTATGAAAATGATATTTAGATTATAGTACGAAATATGCAGGAAAAATATATCGAGATTTATGAAATTTTTTTTGAGTTTTTTCGAATAAGTTGGTAGTGTTATGTATCTGATTAGAGATACATACTTGAATACTGATTAACGAAGGATAGCAAAGGTCTTAAACGTATTTACTCAGTTCGTAACTATGCATTCAATATTTGTGGTGAATGATTGATGATACAATTAAATGACACAATTTGACCTACGGTTATGTCTACGGTTAGATGTGTTTCAAAGACCTTCCAAAAAATGTCAAAGTTGCAGCATTTGCCCGTGAGGCCGTATATTCCTAATCCCTTGCGTTGTTTCCAGTCCCAATGTTTTGGACATTCTAAAAATTCTCGTAGGGCCAAACTTACTTGAACTCGTTGTGCAGAAGTTGGCCACGAGAGTACAAATTGTAATGCAATGGAGGCGTGTATCAACTGTAAAGGTGATCAACCCTCCTACTCTCAAAATTGTCCGAAATATGTTCTGGTAAAGGAGATCACAACTGTTAAGATCAGAAATAAAATTTCGTACCTTGTGGCTCGATGGATCGTTACATCTCGTACGCCACGGTCTGGAGTAAGCTATGCGACCGTAGCTAAAAAGGTCACCAGATCCAGTAGTACTCAAACAGACTCCTACACAATTCCCCTTACTAGATCACCCCGAATATCAACATTAAGGCCGAAATCTAACTTCACTTCAATAAGCAAAAGAAAAGCTCCTTTAACTAAGTGAAAATCTACAACAGCTTTTAAATTAAAATCATCAAAGGAGGGTTCTCAAAGACCCTTCATATCCACCCGTAAAGCCATGCCCCTGGAGGCTGACGTTGTATCTTTACATTCCTCGGACGAAGATTTATCGTTGGAGGAGATGTCAGATGACACGCTTTCAAGCTCCGGGAGAGGAGCTTTTCAAATTAAATAATAACTTCCTTTGCCATGGTTTGCGTTCTTATCATAATGACATCAAGTCTTTAATTTCAGCCTACAATCCCGCATGTGTTGCACTTCAGGAAACATTCCTGAAGTCCAGCAGTAACTTTTCCATGCGTGGGTTTAAAAGCCTTAGAAAAGACTGTGGTGACGATGGTGCAGTGTCTGGAGGTGTATATATATTAACATCTAATACTTCTCCCAGCACTGTCCATCCATTGAATACTACGCTACAGGCTGTTGCAGTTAGAATTCATACTTCATGCTTATTAATAGTCTGTAGTTTATATTTACCACCACATGATATCATCCGCCAAGAGGAACTCGATGCATTAATAGATCAGCTGCCAACACCATTTCTGCTGTTAGGTTACTTTAACGGTCATAGTTCCTTGTGGGGAAGTGATGATACTAATTCTCGCGGTCGGCAGATAGAGCGGTTTATTTCAGACAACAGTCTCTGTCTGCTTAATACCGACGAGAAGACTTATTTCCATGTACCCACAAGAACATTTCATTCTCTCGATCTGGCCATTTGTTCACCATCTCTTCTGCCATTGTTAAATTTAATTGTAGGAAATGATCTGCATAACAGTGATCATTTTCCTCTCGTCATCTCCCAGACTGAAGGTAGTAGTTTAAGACAACGTCTACCTACTTATGTGTACAGTCGGGCCGATTGGACGTTATTTACACAATTGGCAATCGATAGTGAAATGGTTGCGATTGATGATATTGATGATGCCATATGTAAAGTCACCGAAACAATTATTAATGCAGCTGATGCATCAATACTTAAGAGTTCCCCTATACCACACATGCGTTGCAAACTTTGATGGAATAATGAATGCCAAAAAACCTATAAAAAACAAGAAGTTTTGGGGGATATTTAGAAGATACCCCAGAACAGAAAATCTTATCGCTTTTAAAAGAGCCAAAGCATTAGCTCGCAGAACTCTTCATTGAAGTCAGAAAGAATCCTGGTCTCGCTATGTATCCTCAACTACTTCTTCCACATCCAGTAAGCAGTTGTAAAGAAAAGTGAAAGCAGCCAATGGAGTATATAAAGAATTTTCCATTCATATTTTAAATCCGGAGCTGCTGTATACTCTTCTTCTAAGGACATCACTTACGTCCTTGGTGAAACCTTTGCTAGTGTCTCAAGCAACGACTCGTATTGTCCTTCGTTCTTAAAGACAAAGAGTCGTGCTGAGCGAACATCAGTTAGTTTCAACCATGGACAAGCTTTGCCTTAAAACTGTGAATTTCGAATTTTGGAATTGAAGAGAGCATTACAGCAGGCCAATAAAACCAGTCCAGGACCTGATGGAATCAGCTATCAAATGCTTCGTAATTTAAGTCCAGATTCCCTTTTGAACTTGCTGTTTTTGTTCAATGGGATCAACACTGAAAACAAATTTCCATCACTTTGGAACGAAGCAATAGTGATTCCAATCCTTAAGGCTGGTAAGGATCCTTCTGTTCCTTCACATTATCGACCAATAACTCTGACGAGTTGCTTATGTAAGACTCTCAAACGTATGGTCTACGTCTTTCTCGTATATGTCTTAGAAATAAATAAATGTATACATATCAATCAGAGTGGCTTCCGTAAAGGAAGATCCACTCTTGATAATATCACATATTTGGAAATCCAAATCCGCAACGCTTTTGTGTGAAGGAACCATCTGGTTTCCATTTTCTTTAACATCGAGAAGGCATACAACCGTAGATGGCGAAATGGAATTCTCCGTTCATTCTATGATTTTGGCTTTCGGGGTAATCTTCTGATATTCCTACAACATTTTTTACACTCCCGTGTTTTTAAAGTACGTATTGAATCTTTTACATCCTACACTTTTATCCAATCTGAAGGTGTACCTCAAGGATCCATTTTAAGTGTCACTATTTTTAACATGTACATAAGTATCATTCTCCATCAACTTTCATCTTCTGTTCATGGCACAATGTATGTAGATTACCTGCAAATATCTTGCCAAGGGTCAAACATGCGACTAATTGAGAGACAATTGCAAACATCTGTTAACAAATTAGCTGTTTGGTGTGCAGAGAATGCAGAGAATTTACTTTATCCCCTAGCAAAAGCTCCTGCATCCATTTCTGCAAGAAAATCAGTCTTCATAATGACCCAATCTACTTAAATCCATTGAAACAATAAATCTATACCTGCGGTCAATGAGGTAAAATTTCTCGGAGGGATTTTTAACAGAAAATTAACTTTTCTTCAGCAAGTATTACATTTGCGGAAGAAGTGCGAGCGATCACTTAATATCCTAAATGTGCTTTCAAATACATCTTGGGGTGCTGATCGCACGTCACTCCTCCGAGTTTACCAATCACTAATTTTATCCCGCATAGACTACGGTTGTGTTGTATATGGATCTGCTAGGTCTTCTGTTTTACGCAAATTGGATACTGTGCATCACTCTGCTTTGAGGATATGCTGAGGCGCATTCCGCACACCACCAGAGTCTATATGCTATTTGTCAACAACTGCCTTTAGACCTGATATGGATGCAGCTGTCTCCCAATTATTATGCAAAAATTATGTCCGACCCTCATCATCCATTACGTTCCATGACTACTACACCTGCACTTATTAGGCTATATGATGCTCGTTCATATAGCATCGCACCTTTCCTCACTCGGACAAAGTCTAGTCTATTATATTCAGACCTATGTGATGTCCGTTTTGACAAAACGGACCTTCTATTACATCCACATTGGTATGATCCACAGATTAAAATCATCAATCCTTTTGCTCATTATAGAAAATCCGACACAACAACAATTATTTTCCAGCAACTTTTTTCACCACACCGCTGTCAGTATACCACCTATACATCAGTTTACACTAATGGATCAAAATCTGCAAAACATGTTGGTTGTGCTGTAGTTATTGAAAACAAAACTCTTAGCTACATCCTCCATCCATCCTGTTCCATCTTCTCTGCTGAAGCAACTGCTATTTACCAAGCTCTTCAACAGATGAATACAAGTGATACCCTTAAATATTGTGTGTACACTGACAGTTTGAGTGTTTTAGAAGCTTTGAGTAATAGTAATTTCTATTGTCATCCCGTTGTGTCGAGAATTTTCCGAGCATTAGATTCCCTTGCTGACAAGGGGTAAGGTATCATATTTTGTTGGATCCTAATACACGTAAGTCTTCATGGTAATGAGCGGGCTGATGTAGCTGCTAAATCTGCATCTGGCCCAACTCTGCCATCAGTTCCTTTGTCTCTGATGTGAGAAAAAATTTTAAAATGTTAATTTATTATCTTTGGCAGGAGTCATGGAACATGCAGGTCAATAATAAATTACATGCCATATTTCCATGCATCACCTCATTAACAGTTTTACCGATACGAAGTGTTAATGTAAGATTGACTCGCCTTCGTATCGGACACACACGACATTTGTTTCTAAACGAATTGAATCCTTGGCGTGAAACGTGTGATGAACCATTCACTGTTTATCATATTTTAATTTCATGCCCATATTTTAACCAATATCGTGTACTCTTTTTTAACTGTGATATATTTTAACTTTGTTTGATTTGCTTGGGGAGCCACCCCACAGGAACCTATTTGCCTTTTTGAGGGCAATAGGTTTTTTACATTATGTTTAATTTGTGTTATAAATTTTAAAATTATATATATTTTTGATTTTTCCTTTTATATTTTATAATTAAATTTATATATATATATATATATATATATATATATATATATATATATATATATATATATATATATATATATATATATATATATATATATATATATATATATATATATATATATATATATATATATATATATATATATATATATATATATATATATATATATACATATATATATAATATATATATATATATATATATATATATATATATATATATATATATATATATATATATATATATATATATATATATATATATATATATATATATATATATATATATATATATATATATATATATATATATATGTATATATATATATATATATATATATATATATATATACTGATTTTTGTTTTTCAAAGTTTTAATGGTGCATGGGTTTCCAAAAAAACAAATAAAAATAAATAAATAAAATATGTTCTTCAAAAAATTTATTCTTGGAGCAGCATGTCCATTTTTGGACTTTGCGCCATAAAACCCAACCAACCAGCCTATGAGACTAAAAATTGAGTATGGATTATCAGAAAAATATGGGAATTGGAAGGTAGATGGTGCGCAGTTATGTAAACGATGGGATGAACGTTGCATTATGGGACATATGACACGAAATGCAAGGAGAGGAATCCGTGGAACCAATAATAGAGAAGATGCTCTAACAATTAAAATAATTCTCCAAAACATTTTTCTCTATCCAAGAAAAAGCGTTCAGCATTGATAATAACAGGTCAAAGATCGAGTCATTTAAAGCAGTTGGATAGGTACACAAGGGTTATGGTAATAGAGTGAAAAGAACAAATTGGTCGGCCCTCTGAATCGGTGTTTACAAACTTTGCAAAACTTTTTAAAAGAAGTGTTCCATGGGTTGTTCTTCTGCCAGAGTGACATCAACATGCATTTATTATTCGCTGGTGATCCGCAAGACAAATATTGTTGATGCTTCCAAATCAAATAAGATCATTATCTGCCCATTATCACATCACACTGTTAAAAACGTTATTATTCAGTCAAGAATATTTCAGATGCAAAATATTTTATTGAGGTATTTAGAGAATTAAACGTATTAAATCTCCTAATATTTGATAGTTAAAATCCACTATTAATAATTGATAATTAAAATCCACTATTATTAATGAAAAGTATAGAATGAATTGATATTTGATTGATCCAAGATAATTGTTAGTAAATACTTTACTTGTTGAAATTTACAGCTATCGATTTCTGGACAAGACAGAGTGAAAATGATATTTTAAATGAACTTTTAAAATAGATAAAAAAAAAAGTGGTTTCTAGTGTGATGTGTTTTGAAGAAAGATAGTCCGCAATAAAATGCTTCAGAATTTGGGGTTAGTAGGTGGGGAAAGGAATCGTTTTCTTGTTTGAAAAGTAATAAGCTTAGTACCTGAACCTCCCCACAAATATTTTCACATTAAAAGGTCTATAGGTATGTAAACATAAGTCTAAGGTATCTAAAAGGTCTAAGGTATGTAAACGTAAGAGTTCCAGCGGCTCAGTAGCTTTATGCCACTTTCCATAAGATCAACCATGTGAAGCATCTCTTGTCGGGGTGATTGATTGGTAGGGTGTCCATATTCTCCCTCACCAGGTTGCTGGAGTTCCGAGGGTTGTGGAAATGTCCACGTTAATCTATGAGATGCAAAATTCTTCTTCTGGTGTAGCGTGGATGTGAAAAGGTGAGTGCCATCTCAAATGTGACCTTGTCAAGCAACCGTGATTCAAAATGACGACGCACTTAATGATAGACGAGAATTTCAAACGTTAAACTTAAGGTACAGTCCGGTGCTCATCTGCACAATCATGTATGTATACAAACTTATGTAGAGTCTAACTTCTTTCTATCTGTATAATGTGTAAGTTTCTGGAGTAGTTACGTGCTCGGAAATGATCTACATCAATTGACAGTTTCAACATTAGTAGACGATCAATAGTGTGCTTTGATTGTCTAAAATAATTGAAAACGCTTGTATTAAAAATAGTCTATAATCATATCATTTATAATGAAAATTGAATGATCTCAGTTTCCATTAAAATCTATAACTGTAAGTCTATGAATTTAGCGCTTGTATCGCTTGTATCATATTATTATAAATTAACAATATTTGATTCAACTCAACTGCATCTATCCAGGTCGATGATGGAATACCACTAACGAAGTTTTTAATCAAATTTATTATAGCTGACATAATAATCAAGATGGACAACAATCGCAAATTATTTAAACACCCTTAGGAATTTTATGTAAAAATTGTCTCTCAATTATTCCTTGGGCAGTACCTTTTGAGTGCTTCACACATTACGAAATGAATAAAATAAATGATTTATATATGTGTGTTATTGCTTTTTTGGAGGACTTTTCATAGATGGTGGGACATATTCACATGTCACAAAGGAGTATACCTTTAAAGCTGGATATAATTCCCAACACACAATGTTTTACTATGGGTGAGTCATAAGACATTCTTTTGAGTTGATGGTCCCGGTGTTGATCCCAGTCAAATATTTTACCTATTTGCCTTCAGAATGCACTACCGTGGTGGTTACTTGGCAGTTTTCCAGCTTTCTTCCCTTACTATGCATGAATACAGCCTACTGCCTATGAAAATTCCTTCCAGAAGGCAACTTGAGGTTAACACAGAACTGCCTTACAGCAGTTTTAAACTGTTAAACTGTCCACTATGAGATGTCAAAAGCATTTCATATTCTGGTTTATGGTCAAGTGACAGTGTCTTCTTCAAATTTTTACCCCACACTAATGGGAAAACGTAAGAAACTATGATATTCAACATGCATAAACTTTCTCAATCCGATGGTCGACAACTGGGTGAGTGATCCTATCCACTCTCCAAGGGGTGTTTGTAAACTTTAGGGGTTTCTTCTTTCACAACACATAATTACGGCCCAGTATTTATGAAAAAAATCTTCTTAGAAGACAACTTTACAGGGTGAATATTAAGATGCTTTTCAACAATCTCATATCATTATGGGTTGTCCGTTACTCTGAATCAAACATCTCTCCTACCAGATGGATATGCAGAAAACAGAAATGCATTCTTAACATTCATGATACCTGTGTTAACTATGGTTAGAATCGAGCTCAGACATTTCTATATTGAATAGCTCTATCCTAACTTTTTGCATGAAGAGCATTTTGCCTTTTGCATTTTTGCATTTATTGTGCTTCAGCGATACAATAATTACTTATTTTTATCATCTATAAACTTTATTTTTCCATATTTTCCATATTGGATTTCTAGACCCTTACGTGTTTCGCAATTTGACTTCTTGTTCGTGAGATGTTCATTATAGTGGGGGAGATACACAACTAATTAAGAACGTTGTTCTCATTCTTAGAAGATAGTTACTTCGAATACTACACATCTGAAAATCGTTATATTGATAGAAGCTAAATCAATTACAGTGCGTATATTTTCCAATTGAGTTTCAAATTTTTTTAACATTTTAAAAAGTGGAAATTTGATTTCCGCAAATTATTTTTAGCACGTTTAAAGTTCAATGAAATGCATCGAATCTAATCCGTCCCATTTTTTTCCAACTTCGAACTGTGCAGTTTCTTGTGGACTTGTTTATTTTATTGAGTTCGATTTCTGCTGTTTACTTTTATACAAACCGATTCTCTAAGGCAGTGATTCTCAGACACTGTTCTGCGGCATTTTTTTATGTACCGCCAAATTTTAGAAATGTTTATTAAAAGTTATACTTTTTCTTAAATTACGAGTAAAATTTATTTATAATACAAAAAAGTACACTGTAAAAGAAAACATGTTTTTAAGTTAAGTACCATATTTCTTACAGTTAAAATCTTTTTACTTTGATAACTGTGACATTTCATAAAATGTGAAATATATGTGCCACGGGAAAAAATTTCAAGTATTCCCAGTACCTAAAATTATAATTTTTTACATCTTATTTGTGTGAATATGGATTTTTAGTGTTAACCAACATAAAAATGGAAAAAAGATCGAGGCTGTTAAATATAGAAGACGATAGGAGAATATTTTTTTTCCTTTTTACGACCAAATATAAATGAAATTATCAAAAAATATCAAATTCAAACTTCCCATTAAAAGTATTCTTACTTTATTACCTTGTAATTAATCCATTGTTATTTTAGTAGTCTGTATTTTAGTAGTTACTGTTATTTTAGAGAAGTATGTATATATTATTCTATTTTATATTCAAAATTAATATCATAAACTAATTTACACAGAGTATTATCGGTTAGTAAGCAATTTTTAAACTTAATTTTTTCTTTCTGTGCTGCCAAATTTTGAAATCGTTAACAGTGTGCCACAAAAAAAAAAAAAGTTTAGAATCATGCTTTAAGCACAACCCCAAATGCCTCGCAACTTTTAACTTCCATCAAATGATCCTCTACAAATTTTCATTCCATATTCCAACAGTTAACACATATCTAAGCTTTCTCAGAAGAGGGTATTCTGTGAAAACAGGAATCATTCAGAAAAATAAAATATACGTCCTTCGTAAACAGGGTACCACACATTATTTACTTTATTATCACTTTTTGTTTTACATTTCAAAAATTTATGTATTATTCACGAAGTTACTCAATTTCGTGGATAATCAGAAATGTACTATTTCAAAATAAATTCATTATGATTAAATTCCCTAATACCCTTTTTAAATTTTACAAATAATTATGTTTTTTTTTTTTACAATTCCAACTATTAGCTCACACTCTCCCTACATATATCTAGCTCAAATTTTCAATTGATAATAAAATACTTTTTTATTTACCCACTCAAGTTCAAATACATATTAAACTTGTAGTGGATGGCATTTGATGTTAATACAAATATTAATTCATTAATTAAATTTAACTAAATGATATTAGTATTATATGGGTGAAAATAAATTATTTTTCTTGTTGACTTAAGTATAAATTGACTGTAAGCATAATGATGGTAAAAGTTTTCTTTACTGACCTAATAAAGAATTGACTTAAAAATGTTCTTATATCACTTGTTTAATTTTTAACTGCTTGTAAAAATTGAAAAAGAATATTAGCGAATTTAATGATAGTAAATTTATTCTAAAATGATAACTTGTAACTTTAAATTTCACTATAGTTAATAAAGCCTTTTTTTAATTTTTTACTGCTTGTAAAATTAAGAAAGGGTGTTAGTGAATTTAAAAACAATAAATTTGTTTTAAAAGAAAAACTTATTACTTAGAATTTTCCTGAAATAAATATTTAATTTTTGTTTCTTACAATGTTTTTTACTAAAATTTGACTTGTATAAAAATGCTTAATTTTATTGTAAGTTTTTTTAATTATGCTCTTTTAAATGTACCTATCTTTGAAATAAAGGAATTAAGCAAAATTTTAAAAAATGTGTTATATTTATTAATACATAAAATCTGTATTTCCCCTTACAAGCGTATAGAAAAGTTTTCCTCACACAAATATATGAATAAAAAAAATTTTTAATTAACGAGAAATATATTTTTAACTCAGTACCTTTTTTTATCTAAGCATTTCAGATAATTGAAATATCAAGAATATAATTTTTTATTTATTTTCAAATATTAATGTTCTTAAAAACCGAGTAAGTTTAGTTATCAGCTAATAATAATTAATTTTTTTGAAATCTTGAAGTATTAAATAGACTTATATTACAAAGTATGATATTAATGACACAACATGAATTTATAATGTCTTCAAATGCAATTAGACTGTTTACCTAATATAATTAGATTGTTTACCTAGCTAAATATCTTAACTTTTATAAATTAGTTAGCATTGTTTACTAATCGTTAAGGAATCATGAACCAAAAGATCTTGTAGTGAGCCATCACAGCAGCTGAATCTGAATTACTGAATCACGTTTTATAACTATAAAATACAAAACTCATAAGCACTCGCATGCACCAACATTCATTAAAAAAAGAACATATGCAAAAACTATTTGCTTTGTCGAGTTTCATATTGATAGCATTTCCTGACTGGGGCCAATGCCCCTGGATGGGCAATTTTCTTAGAAGTGCCCCTAGTTGTAAAGAAAAAGCAACTAATAATTAAAATAGTCGTCATGGAAAAGTTTTTCCACGTCGTGATATGAATCTAATTGTCATTCGGTTCTGAAAGCACGGCAGCTGTGGCAACGATGCGGAATTCTGATTCCGCATGCAGCCTGATCTAACAGATGCCGTGTTTATGTCCTCGTTTCCCCGACCGATGTCGTAAACTCAGGAAAAAGCCACGGTAAAGAAAATAATGAAACAACATGATTCACTGGTTGCTTTGTTGACGGCAGTTGTGCCTTAAGAAAACAGAGCAAGGCAAGCGATGCAAATTTTTTATTTCGTGAGACTGTCCTTAAGAGTTGGAACATTTTTACGGAAGTTCCACTCACTGTTTCGAGGCACTAATGTTTATCGCATGTGCTTAATACACGTGTGGTATGCATCGTTTTGTTTTAAGTAAAATGCATTGAATTCAAACACTGTCAGGTAGAAACAGAATGGAAAAGGAATGTAATAATAAAACAGTGTAAACAGCATCATTATAACAGTTTCGAAGCACATTGGATGGATAAAGATTAGGTGGTCAATGATTAGATATTGAATACAAATATGGTATTTATTTGTATTCACCATTGGATATATTGATTCACATATAAGCAGAAAGAGCTTTAAAAACCCCCAAGCTACTCGCAAATAGGTAAATTTGCTTACGCAAAGCGAAAATTCCCCTTTCATTCATGTATCACTACATTTAAGATATTAGACCACCTATCATTAATATAATACATATGGTATTTACAACCATGATATATTGTTCCATGTGCCAACAATATTATCTAAATGTCAAACTTGGGGCTTGATCGGCTATTAGGCGCATCAGTAGGTGATGGATAGACAAACATCTTTTCTCTCTCTCCTTTGGTGAGGGCTACTTTTTGTAAGAAGCCGCTGACCCCCTACCATAACCTTTGTGTTATGCGACTAGTGCTAAGGTGAAATGCGCTACTGTTACAGTATCCTAACGGATTTTCTAATATGCCTGACGATATACTAGAGTATCTTGCCTTACCCAATAACTGAAGCAATGATGGATGGACCTTTGTATTTCCTGAGGTTTGAACCATTTCTCATACTGGTGAGACCTCGGATGTAGATTTATCTTTACAAGATAAAAAAAAAATTTAATCAACTTAAAGAGTAGAAATGACTTCTTCAGTACCAGAGACAAAAAATACCACAAGAGTGAGGAAACGGCGCCTTATATTGTATATGATCTTGCCCATACTTGACTGACTATATTTTAGGTACCATTGATGCTAAAAAATTATACCTTAGCTTCATAAATGGCAATTTGACTTCATAAAGCATAGTGGGAGACCCTAACAAATGGAACCAGGTTATTTAGGAGCTTGGTACAAATTTATTATTTATTAGGTTGTCTTGAGTTTGGAACATGTTTTGACTGCCTATCCAATTCGGAAGAGGAAATGTGAATGTGTGTGTGTGTGTGTGTATATATATATATATATATATATATATATATATATATATATATATATATATATATATATATATATATATATATATATATATATATATATATATATATATATATATATAAATTATTTACACACAGACACACTGTCAAACATTGAAAGTGCAGCACCAAGAAGGAGTTGCCAGAAAATGATTAAACTCAGCAAACAGTGAGACAGCAACAAACAATAAGTTATCTGTGTTTCATAATGATATGCATAATATATAACGAAAATAGGGTCGGGTTAGTAGGTTGTAAAACCAACGTGGACGGCGGTACAAGAAACAACACGTCTAGGCACAGAGTCATTGAGAGTACGGATGTGTAGTGTCCTGAGAAATAACTCTCCATTTCCTGTCAACCATTTGCCAAAGTGCGTCTTCTGAAGGAGGCAGACTCAGGGTCTGCAAATGCCGTTCACTCATACCCCAAACATTTTCGATTGGTGAGAGATCTGGAGAGTATAGTGACCAGGGAAGCAGCTGTACACCTTGCAGGGCATGACTGATACGAGCAATGTGCGGTCGTCGAGCGTTATCTTGCTGATAAAAGGCATTGGACACCCTCTGATGGAACGGGAGTGTCAACGGCCTTAGCGTATCATAACGTATCATAACCACATAACGTGATAGAGGTGACCTGGAATCATACGCAATGGCGCCCCAGATCATGATGCTACGTTGTCGAGTGGAGGAGCGAGCGTTCCACAATTGTTGCAGGATTGAACCTGTCTCCACGTCGAAGCCACCCTCGTACGCGACGACTATCACTGAAGAAACAGAAGCGTGAGTCATATGAGAAAACTATCCTGTGCCTCTCCCTCGTCCACATCGTTCTAATCCTGAACCAGTCCAGACGTTGGCGTCCATACTGTGAAGTCAACGACAATCTTCTTAACGAACGCCATGTGAGCAGGTCATTAGCAGCCAATTGACTCCAAACTGTCTGTTCGATATAGGAGCATCCAGGGTGTCTTGTACATTCAGCAAAATTTCAGTATATGGGCTTTGTGGGGCCACCACGCCACCAGTTGGACGCGTCGACGAACGCCTGCTGACGTCACTCTGGCTGCACCGGTACCCCGCAAACATTCCAGAGTTTCTTGTTCCAACCATCTTCAGCACAGCCTGCGTACTGTGGACGTGTGCAGATGTTTGTCAGCTGCGATTTGTTGTAAGAACCCACCTGACCTTCTCAGTCCGATCACCATGCCCCTCAAAAAATCGTCTGTATGTTGGAACTGACTCCGTCACTAGTTTTCAGTTAATGCTGACGATATAGAAAATTGAAGTAAGAGTCAGAATCTGGATTTTAAGCTACAAATAATGGTAAGCTTGGTGAAAGTTTCGAGGAAAAAGATGACCTTAATGTCCAAGTTGAATCAGACTCGGGAGACCATCAGTTAGTGAAGCATTTGTAGGCTTGGAAACTGCTTTGCAATGGACAGAGTATCAGTCCGACTTTGACCATATGTAGATTCTCACTGTCAAGCATATGCGCGATTATCTGTCCGAAAACGTAATGTATTTAGGGGAAGGAACAATGAGAAATACATTTCATGATTAGGTATCAAATATAGGTATACTCTGTGGCAACATTAATTATAGACACATGCATCCATTAAATGTGGCCTGTACTCCACTCAATCTAACTGTGGGAATAATTTATATGTGGCCTTAGTTGAGTGGAATTTCAGAACTTATCGCCGCATTTAAGGATATCTGATACATAATCTTGGATATTCAAGGGCACGCCCATTATGACGACACCAGCACCCATTGCGTTATTTCCAAGTTAGAGGTTTAGTCAATAGCCATTTAACTTCAATAATGTTTCAGGCAGCTAGTGTCTGGCAACCAAAGCTTCTAAACGCAGCCTTTACAGTTTTGAACTAAGGAGGAGAGACGTACTCGACATATGAGTGAACACTTTGCTCTTTAAACCACAATTGCAGCATGACGTTGCATTTTTTTAGAACACTTAACTTTCACATGACCTTTTAGTACAAAAATAAATAAATATTCAATTATTGCATTGATCAGGCCCATTATTTTGTGAAAACGAAAGAGATACTTACATCTAGATATATAATAATTAAAAAGGTACACTAATTATCTTGATAATATTAAACCTATTTTAATCATGACACATTTTAACATTTGCAGTGTAAATGCCATCTGACAGCTTTTCGGAAACAGTGGACCAGATTCATGTGTCGCAAGGGAGAAAACTCTTAAAACTCTCATATGACCACCCAGACAGACATGACTACATAACGGTGCAGGCGACTCTTAAGGTTAATAGGTTTAGAATACTGGCCCATTACCAAATGCTTCGTAATTTTGAACAATAGTCAGGTGAAGAGGTCACATCTGAGCTGGCACCCTTCTCTCTACATTCATGCCGCTCAAGCGGAAGTAGTTTAGGCTTCACAGATTGAGGAGGATATATCTCCAGTCCATTGAGTTCCAGCATCTTAATGAGGGCAAATGTCGTCTCCCTCCCAATCATTGCCCGCGGCAAATGATGCTTCCCTTTGCCGATCTTAACAGGAAGCAGCGTGACGCTACTAACTAAGCCACTAGAGCTTTGGCATATCTGTTCCATGTGCTGTTTTCCATATCTGGCAACAGCACATATGCATCCAGGAATTATCTGATTAATTGATCCACATGAACATCATAATCCAGATATTACTATTTGTCAAAATAGTTATATCTGGATTATGAAGTAATATCAAATAATATCAAATATTATATTCAAACTATTAAATGCAAAACAAAAACAATATATAAATTAAAAAACTAAATATTAAACATGCACTGAAATTTTGAGTAAAATATACTGATAAACTATAGTGAGATATCTCCAAAAAATAAAGTTCTTAAGATCATAAATGTCAAGGGAAAAATTACTTTGTGACATATTTATGCTGTGATATATACACAATTTTTTACATTAATTATATATAGTTTGTGTGAATTTACAATAATGAATGCTTACTTTGTATAAAAAGACATACTTTTCCAACACTGTGTATTAAAGTAATAAAGAAAAAGCGCGACAAATATGATGATCATCTATTCCTGGAATCCTAACCATACAGAGGCCTGAGGCAAAAATTGCAGTACTGGTTTTATTAAGATACTGCTGGAGGTAATTAAGATTTGTCAATATATGAAAGCAACAACGTCTATCTTCCTGGCTAAATTAGAGGAATTATATTCATATCTCATAAAAGATACCCCAAGTTTTTCTCAGGAGTAGCATTCCTATTCTTGTATTCCTAGTTATATGTAATGGATATTATATTTGTGGTGTCTTTAGATTGGGTTGTCATCTATTATTTATAACTTTTCGAAAAATAAAATAAAATGATGTTATTGTAATTTTAAATGATTTTGAAATATAGAGATGCATTTGCTTCTGCATTTTTTAGAATTTTAATATAACTTGGCAAATTTTTTTTTTCCAATTTCCCATAAAAGGGCTTATGGTTACGTTACAAAAACTTCTTCGAAAAAAGGAAGAATATTTCTTATTCACCATATGATCATAAATTGCAGCATGAGAATGAATGAAAAACTTAATTTTTTTCCCAAATGTGATTTTAAAGTTTTGATGGCAAGAAGAACGGCTAATTTTTCTCGAAAAGAAACAATATTATATTAAGAAACCTAGGTTTCTTAATGTAAAATAATTATCAAAGGGCTCCAGCACCATTATTTCTTGCAATCATCCGCAGATATGCAGATGAAATCAGTAAAGGAAAGGGCATTCTTCAAGATATTAATATTGTGAAAGACTTAAGTTCCATTCGGGAATTTTTTTTCATGCAAAGGGGAAAAAAAAAAGGTCAAGATATATCTATTCAGTGATAAAAATTTTGAATTTATTCTTCTTTACTATGTTGTGTCAGTGAGACGCTGTCTAACAGTATTGGGGAAATCAAGAGTCTCATCAGCACTTTGAAAAAAGTAAGTTGTGATTTCAGATTTTTTTTATAACGAGTTTATTACAATATTTCTAAATAATTTTTCTCTGATAGCTATATAAAATAAATTCGTTAATGGGAAATATTTCAGACAATTCCAAAATTATTGCCATTTATACGATATTGAAATTATATTTTTTAATCGAAATCGTTATTATTACTGAGAAGGAAAATAAAAACAAATATAGCGGAAAACTGGTAAATATCACCCGTAAACATTCTGTATGATTTTATTTAATTATAATTTCCTTGAAATTGAGTTGAAAGAATTTTTTTATTTTTTACTTTTTGCGAGAAGAAGTTGGTAAGTTATATAAATCATACTTTTTTAAAATTTTTAACCTACCAAATACATATATATTTATTTTTCTTCAAAATGTTTAAATTTTTAAGTTTAATAATCTAAGTTTCAACTAACGTTATTGAATTATTTTGGTATATTTAGAGTTATAAAACTCAATTAGAAATTTTAAATAAGATAAACAATTTTCTGTCTTTTATTGGAGATTTTAATAATTTGTTTTATTCATTGTTTTTGATTGCGTTGTGTTTTTCTTTATAGTTTTTATATAATTGAAACTCTAAACTAAAATAATTATAACTAGTCAAAATTAATCTAAGAGTTTGTAAGAAATGTAGAACATTAATGCAATTAATTTTTTCCTTTTTATTTAGTTTACTAATTTCAAATACTTTCTACAATTTATTATTTCCATTTATGTTATTTTAGATTTTTTTGTTTTGCTATGTTTGTTTGAAAGTCTTCGCCTAAAAATATTCTGATTGAATTGATTTATTATTTTCTAAAAGCCTTATTAATGTGATATGTTGGATTGAATGACTGAATAACTATGGATGAAAATGCTGGAGAAGCTGTTGACCCTAGAGTTAAAGTAAGAAAACATTATAATTATGAATATAAATTACCTTGTTTATAAATAATTATTTTGTATCATAATATAAATATCATAATCTTTCATAGTATTAATGTTATTTATTTTTAAAAACATTTTTAGTTATTCATTGTTGAGATAGTTATTAGTGTAACTTCTGCAGTTTGTTTTGCTTAGAGCTGAAATGTCTTGAAATAATAAAAATATCATTAATTTGTTATAAGTAAGGGTGTATCAAAATATGAATCCAGATTAATTTTAATAATAATAGTATCTTACATAATATTTAAATCAAATGAATTATTTTATAAGTTCTTTCATTACTTGTTACTTATAAATTGAGCCAGTAGTTTAATAGAGAATTTTTTTTGAAGATTTAATTTTTAATATCTGAAGTTATTCCTTTGTTCAGAAATTAAAATTTGATATCTACTTGATTTTGTTCAGTTTTTTTAATGCCGTTTCATTGAATAAATGAAAAATATATTTTCTTTTCTTGAAAGTTTTCTCAATAATAAAAAATGTTATGATAATTATATTTTCTAATGACTGCTTCAGGGCTTAAAATAGGAAATTCTTTAAAATAAACAATATTGATTTTAAATTCATTTAGATTTTTTATGAACAAGAGAATGTTTTAACAGTTGCTATTTCCCTGTTTATTTTTAATTTATTCTATTTTTCAAACTTTATTTTAGCTAGATTTTTTATATTAGCCAAATGTCAAGTCTTTCAACATTATTATATAAATAATTTCATAACTGTGCAAAACTTTAGAATCTTTAAAAACTGAAACTTGAAGAAATTTATTAATCGTTTTTTCTTTTGATTTTGAATACAGTCTATTTTCATCATTTTGTAAATTGGAAAGTGAAGCTTTGCTTTTATTCATTTTTAAAATTTAACAAATTAGAAAATATGAAATATTTCAAGAAAAATTTCTTTGGAAATGTAACTTTTAAATAGTTTAAAGAGAAGAAAAAAAATAGTAGTTTCTAAAAGTTTTTTAGTATTGAATATATTATAAGATTTATTAAATGTGTTTCCTCTTTGTCTTGCAATTAAATATAAAATTGTTTGAATTTAAATATTTATCTTTGGAGAAATGATAAATTACAATTTAAAGAGAACTCAAAGTGTACTTCTATTAATTATAGTCTTAAAGAATTTTTCACTTATAAATATATTTTGTTGATCTTTAACCTGAATCAACTTATCTTCAAACAAAAAATAAATGTTACTTATACTGTGCATAATGTTTAAATAAGTCTTTTCTAAATTTTGATTTTTAATTTCAATATCTTTCTTTTTGTCATATTGTTGTCACAGTTACTGTTAAGATTGATTCACAGTCTTGAGATTTGCGTTTAAAACATTAGTAATAGTGATAAAGATATAATTAATTTAAATTACAGTCTATTTGTTAATTTGTGTTATCTCCTTGACTATTTTGTCAAAAGAATATGTATGTAAATATTTCAGATAATAATAATTTGTTTCAAAATAAGAGTTTTAGAAATGGAATAGTTGACTTATCTTTATTGAAAAAAATTGATAAAAAAATTCATTTTAATCTATCTTTCAACATTCTTGTCATAAATTTAGAATTTGCTTATGTTAAAAATAAAAAAATAATGGAATATTATTCGGAATACAAAACCACAAAATATTTGCTGAATGACAACATATTTTTTTGCAAAACTGTTGACTGGATCATTTATAAATACATTTTTTTATCACATGAATTAATCTATTTTCAATTAAAAAAATTCAATGAATAATTTGATTTTGATAATCTGCTTAAAATATTTTTTAATTCATCTCATATATTTTTTAAGTGATTGTCTGAATGAAATATTTGAAATCTTATTCTTAATATGCATGATTTCACATTTTAAGGATCAATTGGAATATTTAAATTCTTATACAGATGAAATTAATAGCCTTGAACTTCAGCTTGATGTGAGTAATAAGTTTTATTAATTAAATATAATTGTTTATTATATGAGATGTATTTTATAAGCTATCATCTTTTAATAAAGATAAATGTTGTATATTTATTTTCATTATTATAGTATACTCTGTTGTAAAAATATTACTGTTATTTAACTTTTAATATTTTTCTAAATTTGTATTTTTTTAAATTTTATAATTAAAAAAAGTTAATAATGTATAATGCACAAAAAAATTAAATCCTGTAACTTTTATTCAATTATAAAAGCCTAATCCTGTATTGATTTTATGGGAAATAAATTTAAGCCTAGTATATCTTTTGTTATATCCAATCAGTAATTAAAAAAATGTTATTGAATCCTCTATTTAAAGATAGGAAGCTACTAATCTGATTAGTTAAAAAACAAGCATATGTGTCAAAAAAAGGACATTTGATTTAATGAAAGTTGAGGTATTACATTATTGGTTTAAAAAATTAAACAATTAAAAATAAATTTAAATATTCCATGAAAACAATGTAATTTTATAAAATTTTTACATATTTTTTAATTTTATATAATTTTTTTATTATATATATTACTACCTATTTTCTCTGTTATAGAATCTATTTTCCTATCTTTAAATTTTGTGACTTAATTAGTCTTCATTCACAAACAATTTACCATTGAACTACTAAAAATCAAATTAAGCTTTAAATTTTGTGACACTAATTATTTTTTCATAATGTTTGCATTGTGATTTTTTTTATACTTTACATTCTTCAATGCTTTTAAAATATCATAAAAATATAATGTTTTAACATCAATGAATACATGTAAGCAATAATAAGTAAAAAAAATTTAAAGCTTCATTTATGACAATCTTTTTTTGTGAAATTGGCAATTTAAATATTTTCTGTTGTTAGGAAACAATGTTATTTAAGCTGAGTTGACAGCTGAACAATTAGCACTCTTGCCTTCAGTTCAACAGTCCGAATGTTACCTTGAGCATGGATATTTGTAGTGGTATGGAATTCACTTTAAATTGTAGGTTCCAGTGTAATTAACCTTCTTGTTCAGAGAATGATTCTTGAGTGATAAACAAATGATATTATTTAGGCATAATTATGCAGTTCCACTGTGCTATAGAAGACTTGTTTAAAAAATAATTTAAAGAATGACATGAAAAAAAGTTAACCTAAATTTAATGATACCTTCAAACTAGGAATAAAATTATTTTAATAAATACAGTTTTTTTACTACCTCATTTATTTATGTTATATAGCAGGGGTGGCCAAACTGTGGCTGACGAGTCACACGCATCTCTTTATAGGATTATTTGTGGCTTTCGATAAATGTACCCGAGTTGACTCTTCATTTTTGTGTTATTCTACTTTAAAAAAACTATTATCATTTTATATGCGTTTCAAAATGTCTTTTAAATTACTGACAACAAATATGAAAGACTAAGTACAACATTGTTACAAACTTCATTTCCATCCAAGTTATTAAGAATCATATAACTCGTCAAAAACTGTGCGAACAAACGTTAACAGTGGTGTAATCTATCAACTCCAGACCAATTTTGAATTTGAAAACTTTTATTGGAACAGACAGTTGACATTGGGCTCTGGAGGAAACAATTTGTATCACTCTTGCTATGGATATAATTTGTAATCTGGAATTTTTGGTAAATTAACTATAATTTGTTTTGTAGTATGTAACATATGTTATTATTATTTTAATAACACAAAATTCTATTTCCTAAATTTTTTTATTTATTTACAGTTTTATTAAAAATATGACTACCGAGAACAAAAATAAAAAAGAAAATATGAGTAAGGAAGTTTTAATAATGAGTGGAAGAGAATTTTTATTTTATTGACAATAACAGAAAAGCATTGTTTGTTATTTGCAACACTATGTCAAAATTTATAAGGTTACCAATTTATGTCAACATTATGAAACCAATCTTCCTCAGTTTTCTTATTAATATCCACCAAAATCCAAATTAAGATCAGATAAACTTGCTTCTTTAAAATCAAATTTAAATAAACAACAGACAATTTTGATGACCCTTAGCAATCACGTTAATAATCTGGCTGAAGCCAGTTTCATTATTGCCTGGAATATTGCTCTTGCAGGATAATCATATGAAAAGGGAGAGTTTATTGAAAAAATTTTGGAAGATGTACTTAAAGTTTTAGATCCAAATAATGCTATATTGCACAAAGTTGTTTCGCAAATTCCCATCTTGATACACACAACCAAATGATGCCCATGAGTGCAATTAATACTTCTCTTGAATATAATTTAAAAAATCATTTGAAGAATTGTATTACATTCAACTTAACCATTGATGAATTGACAGGTATTGCAGATCTTCTTCAATTGGCAGATTTCATACCTTTTATTTCATCTGAATTCATTGTTAAAGAAGAATTATTAGATTTAGTATCACTTCAAGAGTCAAACCGTGGTGTCTATATTAAAAATGGATTTGGTTCTGTAATGAAAATATTTGATGTGCTCTTAATAAACTTGTAAGCATTGCATCTGATGGAGCTCCTGCAATGCTGGGTAAAAAAATCGGTCTTTATGGGATTTTAAGAGATGATTCTCAAATTCCACAATTCAAACCGATCACTTCATAATTCACCTTGAACATCTCTTTACAATGTATTTAAAATATCCTAATGTTATGAAAACAGTGTTCCTCTTCTTCTTCTTCTTAGAATTGGGTTTGTATGTCATTGGGCACCTCTGCTTTTATCAGCATTTTGTACCATTTAACTCCAAACCCAATGTTTCCTAGTTCCAGTTACTCGGGTCACCCACTTTATTAATAAAGTCCGATAACCTTTTAATGGAGTCTAGGTGTAACTCTCTAGTATGGATGATGCCTAAAGAAGTTAATCTAGGGAGGGCAAGAGCCTCGCATTCATAAATGATATGCTCTGCCGTTTCCTCTTGCGTATGACATTTTCAGCAGATAGGGTCTTGCTGAAACAGTCCCATCTGGTCAGAAAGTCAGTCATGCTAGGGATAGCTTCCTGACTTTCACCAGAAGAAGATGGTTTGGAGGTCATTTCTACCTCAAGTGAAGGATTCATTATTGCCCCTTTACAAGATTGCCTCTGAGTTTCCTTGTCTTTTTCAGCAAGGTCTTCTACAGAGGCTTCACCTGCAAATGCAGAAAGGTTTGTTATTTCTTGTGTCTTTTCAGCCACAAGATAACAATTAATATGCTCAGGTAATATAAGTCCACCCAGCATTGCCTGAGTTACTGGGCAAGGCAAATTACTCTAGAAGTTTGCCAGGCAACTAGAGGCTCCGTTAAGACACCGATACCGCGGTGCCAATTAGCCCTAGGCACGGATCGCATAACACCAGGGTTTACGGGAGCTGGTTCGCGGCCTCTGATTCTATATTCAAGACTATCCTGTCATTCCTACAGGACATTCAGCAATCCACCACCTGCCGACGCACCTGGTGGCTGCTCAAGCCCCAGGAATGTACGCGTATCCCCTGGTTCCAGGTTACACATTGTAAATTATATTTGCACCAATGCAAAAAATAATCAACAATGTAAAAATAATATTGAAGAATTAAAGCTTGAAGAACTTCCAATTGACATTAATTTTATTTTGTATTGTGAGATGGTTATCCCTGGAACGCGTACCTTCCTGGGGCTTGAGCAGCCACCAGGCGCGTCGGCAGGTGGTGGATCGCCGAATGTCCTGTAGGAATGACAGGATAGTCTTGAATATAGAATCAGAGGCCGTGAACCAGCTCCCGTAAACCCTGTTGTTATGCGATCCGTGCCTAGGGCTAATTGGCACAGCGGTATTGGTGTCTTAACGGAGCCTCTAGTTGCCTAGCAAACTTCTAGAGTAATTTGCCTTGCCCAGTAACTCAGGCAATGCTGGGTGGACTTATATTACCTGAGCTTATTAATTATCTTGTGGCTGAAAAGACACAAGAAATAACAAACCTTTCTGCATTTGCAGGTGAAGCCTCTGTAGTAGACCTTGCTGAAAAAGACAAGGGAACTCAGAGGCAATCTTGTAAAGGGGCAGTAATGAATCCTTCACTTGAGGTAGAAATGACCTCTAAACCATCTTCTTCTGGTGAAAGTCAGGAAGCTATTCCTAGCATGACTGACTTTCTGACCAGATGGGACTGTTTCAGCAAGACCCTATCTGCTGGAAATGTCATACGCAAGAGGAAACGGCAGAGCATATCATTTATGAATGCGAGGCTCTTGCCCTCCCTAGATTAACTTCTTTAGGCATCATCCATATTAGAGAGTTACACCTAGACTCCATCAAAGGGTTATCAGACTTTATTAATAAAGTGGGTGACTCGAGCAACTGGAACTAGGAAACATTGGGTTTGGAGTTGATGGTACAAAATGCTGATAAAAGCAGAGGTGCCCAATGACATGCAAACCCAATTCTAAGAAGAAGAAGAAGAAGAGATGGTTATCTAGCTACTATATGCATTAAATCGATTTGTAGATTTATTTGATCTGATTAATGCATTTCTAAAAGAAAGGGAAATAAACTATTCAGAATTAAATGATGAATGTGATTACAAGACATTATATTATGTTTTTCATTGATGTCTTGCAACATTGGCAAACACTAAACTTACTATTGCAGAGGAAAAAAAAATATCTAAACTCTCACAATATAATATTGTCTTCAAACTAAATTACAACATTTTTAAAAGGACATTAAAAATAAAATTTTGTCATTTTCCTCAAATTAAAAAGATTTTGTTCCCATATTAAACAAGAAAATTTCAACGAGTATATCAAAAAGCTTGAAGGAATATTGACGGAATTCCAAAATAGATTTCAAGACTTGAAATATTATAAATTATATCTTGGGTTTTTTTTCTGAATCCATTTGAAATTAACATAATTAAAGATAAGTATCCATTAGTATAATTATGACCCAAAAAGCATCTGAAGAGTTAGAATGAATAGAAATGTAAGAAGATCAAGCTCTATAATTAAAATATAAATTGAGGCGGATTACTGAATTTTGGAAAATTGTACCAGAATCGAAGTGTTCTGAATTATAAAAGGCTGCTTGTTGAATTATTTCAATATTCGGAACAACGTACTTATGTGAATCATTTTATTCATCGTTAAAATTTGTGAAATCCAAACACTGATCAGTAGTAGCTTGCCAGTATCTCATAGCATTACTAAGAAGTACTGTTACCAATTAATAACCAAATTTTAAAAAATTATCAAGAGAAGTAAAGTAAATGTGTTTAGTTTTTAATATTTAAATTCAATACACATATTTTGTACTTTTGTTTATATGATTTCAATAAATATAATTTCTTTAAAAAATATTGTAATAACTGCATTTTTTACATATCTTTTAAATACATATTTAATTGCGGCTCTCAAAAAAATTCAAATTTTAAAAAATGGCTGGGACTATCAAGGAGGTTGGCCATCCCTGTTATATAGTATCTTGCATAAAAGTTTCATATCCAGATGAGCTTGAAGTCATTTCTCAGGGGGGAGGGAATAGTGTAGGTATTAATAAGTATTACTTTTCTGTTTTGTTAAGAATCATAGTTTAGCATTTTTATAGATTTTTTTTTATACTTTGAGCTCTTAACTGGCAAGATTTGTAATTCCTTGTAAATTTCTTTCTGTATATATATATAATCATATGTTATACACATATATATAATATAAATATATGTTATAGGATGCAAATGCAACATTTCGAAATACTTTAAGTGAATACAGTCAAAGGTTGAAGTTAATAGCAAAGAAATTGGGAAAGTGTGTTCGTGTTGCCAGGCCTTATTATGAAGCAGAAGAGGCTGCACAAGCTGTAATTGTTATAAGTTTTTAATTGCAATTATTCTTAAAGTTATCTTATATTTTAAAGTTATTTTATATATTAAAATTAAATTTAGGATTTCTTATAATTTTGTGAAGAGATCATTATTCATCACTTATATATGTATATAACAAAAAAGAAAGCATACTTACATATATATGTTTTATTTTTTGCAAGAACTCAAATTAATTACTGTGTTAGATTACTTCAAAATACTTTGTGTGAATAACATTTTTAAGGGTAATATTTATTCATATGCTAGTGTACTACATGTCTAAACTTATTTTTTAATTCTTATTAGTACTATTTGACCAAAATACCTGTATGTAAAATTTATCGGATTTTGTTAAATCTTAAAAATGTGGTAATTTTATATGTCTACTACTACTCTGTGGCACGACAGCCCATCTGGGCTAAGGCATACAGTTCCCATAACTGTTTTCATGATCGAGAGCCCTTTGGTGCAAAGCATATGTCCCAGTTAGGTGGTCAGCCTTACGTGAGACCCCCAGTATTTAGTTGCCAAAAATTCCTGGTACTCAGTTTATAGACTCATTGAAGGGAAAAAAGGCTAAGTCGACCTTGCCCAGCCCGAGGATTGAGCCTTGGGAACATGAAATGCTGCTAGTAAGCCACCCAACTTCAATTTTATGAATAGTAAATGTAAATGATCTAAATTTTTTAATGCATTCACTATCAAAAGTCATGATTATGATTTCACTGCTTTGAGTCTAAATATATTTTCATCAAACATTTTTACTATAATTAACATTTTAAGACATTTTTATTAAGTATTTGCTTAGTAATAAAAGAAAAGACTGTAAGATTGGGAATTTCATCATATACATTGACTATTAAAAATGTATTAATTTTTTTTAAATGCCCATTGTAAAACAAATTTATAAATTTTATCTTTAAATAGATTTCAAAACAAATGAACATACCTTCAGATTTAATTTTTGTAAATTTAAATATTTTGTTATTTGAAAATTTTTCAATTTCTTTGCAGAAATCCTTGTAAATTATTTACATCTGAAATATATGAAGAAAGTTATGAGAGGAACAAATTCTTATTCTAAATATACATAAATATAATTCTTGTTCTTGTGAGATATAAAGAATCATTTATGCTTCTTCATCATTTATTTAATTTTTTATTAGTTTCTGGTGATGGCATGTATCAGAATAATATATTCTGTACTGTTTTATCTTAGCAATTTATATTAAAATTTTTTTTATAATTTATCATAATTGGAAATAATTAAAAAGCATTTTTAATGATTTCATTTGCTTTCAATTAGGCAAAACTGGAATGTGAAGAAGCAGCAATACGATATCATAGGGCTTGTGGTGTCCATAAAGAGGCAAGAGAAACTATAGCGATGGCAGAAAAAAAATTTGATTCAAAGAAAGATGATTATCAATTTGATGCTGCTTGGCAAGAAATGCTGAATCGAGAAACTATAAAGGTAATCATTTTGACTTTAATCTTTTGATTTATTTTTCATGTGATAATAATTAAAAATAGTTATTACATAGTAATCAAAAATAGTTATGTATAGTTTTACCCCATTCAACTGTCCATTATGCAATATCAAAATGTGTGATAATTCTCAGTCTATAAAAAATCCTTCTGGAAATCAATTTACGATATTTAAATGCCCGACAACACCCTTAGACAGTAGGCTGCCCACTGTTGTGGAGTTAAAGTAAGGATATATGGCTCTCCATTTTGCAATATGTGAATATGGCTTTTTATCTATGGAAAGTTCTCTCATAATGTCATTTACATGATGTGGATACGAATATGTAAGAAATTAGTCCTATGCATGTTGCTAAAATAAATGCAATAAAATAAAAAAAATAACTGCAGCTTTCAAGAATTTTATGCAGCAGTTTGGTTGATAAATGATATCGTAAAGTTGTGACTAATTTTCCATCATTTGTGTTAAGTTTTTTGTGTTATTAATAAACTTGTATTCCATGCTTTTGTCCAATCCTAATCTGATCTATTTCATTTTAAAATTCTGATTTTTTGTAAAGAGATTTTACGAGAACTCACGAGTAATTGGACTATTTTGATTACTATTATATTTTTAGTATTGACAATTATTTTTGTAGTATTGTGTAGATGAAGTATTTTCTAATTCTTCATTTATAGTCCCATCTAAGCTGAATGATAAGCATTCTAGTCTTGAATTGAACAGTATGTTTGCTTGATTTTCTGTTTGGTTGGTATGGGTGTTGTATGTGGGAGTTTACTTTAAACTGTACATTCTTATAAAAAAAAAAAAGCCATAGTGTGCAAAAAGCGCAAAAAAGCAATAATCAAAACAAATAAGTCATCATTTTGGGCTTGTATAAATCAAAATATGAAAATTAAAAATTTAATTTTAAAATATTTTATTAAATATTAAAATTTTGTTTGTTAAAGCTCATTTAATCATTTTAGCTTATGAATGCTGAAGCATTAAAAGAAGAAAGTGAACAAGAGCATAGACGTACAACCCAAGTTTTTTCTGCTGCTGTTGAAAAAGTCAGAGGGTTAGAGCAACAGTTAAAGAAAGAAATAATTAAATCAAGGTATAATTTAAATTCTGTTTATGCTTTTAATGGTCAAAATTTTATTTTTCAAATATCTCTATAAAGTGAATATTTATTAATTAAAGTGAATTAAAGTGAATTATCTGTGAATATTCTATTAAAGTGAATATTCTGAATTTTAAATTGTATTACAAAGCTGTCAATTAATAGAATTTCTATGAATTCCAATGCTTTGTTTTGTTGTCTTGTGCCAGCATCATTGGGCGGGCTGTGTTGGATTGGAGTCCGACTTTCTCACATTCCATAGGAACAAGTTAATAGCATAGGCAACCATTCACAACCCATTCATACAAGGAAAGGACAAATACAGGATATAGTACATACATGGCCGAACTGCGATTCGAACCTAGGACCTCCCTATCTGCAGTCTGTTACTCTGATCACTAGACAGGGTGGGCGGTGTTTCAATGCTTTACTTAGCCTAATTGAATTTTATAATTAAAAATTTAAAACTTTCATTATGGATTTTGGTTATTTTTTGTTTTATGATTAAATTCTTTCCCACTGAGATTTTTTTAATTATTTGTTGCAATTGCTTCCCAGTAATATTGTTTATGTATTGTATTTATTATATCAAAAAAAAATTTTAAATAAATGAAAAATAAGTGATTATTTTAAGTGATTTTATTCTTAAAGGCAATCACAATGGTTTCATTGTACAACTACATTTAAAGTATGTTAAGTTATTGTGTGAGGACTGTGTAAAATTTAGATTATTGATTTGCTTGCATCAGCTTCAGTTTCCGTCTTTTTCTTTTCTTTCTTTTTTTGCTTGTTAAAAATAATGTTTTATTTAAAATATTGTTCACTGATTATTGTAAAAAATGTTAAATGAAACACTGTTATGTGAGGAAACTAGCTAATATTTACAAAAGGTGGTTTTAAAAAAACTATCCTAACTTTTAATCATCTTTTTTGTTAATATTTTTGCATTATTTATTTGTAATTAAAATGAATGATGAATGAGAAATTGAGAGCTACTGCATACACATGAACATATTTTATTTTGTAATCTTTCGTAATTGAATTTAATCATTGTAAAAGATTAAAACACAATAATATGTGTTACATTTGTTATTTTATCAGATATGGAAATAAATTAAAAAGTCATATTGGTTCTGTTTTATTATTTTATTATTCATTTAACTCTAGTCTAAACTTAACTATATTGCAATAATATTTTTGAACATATGTGTAGTTTTATGAATGTATAGTAATTTAAAACGTGATTTCTTTCCTTGTAATTCTTTTATGTTTGCATTGTTGTATTTAGATGACATTTTAAAACAAGTTATTTTGTTTTACAGATCATATTTTGAACAAAAGAAAGTTTTTTTAAAAGTTTTACAAGTAAGCAGTTAACATTATTCTATTTGTATTGTACTCTTTTATTGATTTATTAACAAGTATTTCAGCGAATTTTTCTTTAATATTTTAATTTAGTTTATATTGCCAAGACAAATGCATTTTGATGCAGTTGAAGTTCTTTCCCTGTTCATAGAAATTCAAATATATATATATATATATAGTTTGTATTATGAAATAATCGATTGGGAGCAGTTTTTGCTATAGAAGTTTTATTATGGATAAGTTTCTCATATCTTGGTTTAAAATCTTATTTCTATTCATCTGAAATATTTTATTAGTTATTAATAATTATTTAGTGCAGTTTTCTAACTGATGAAAAGCTGTACAATATACACCTTTTCCATTATACCCCATATGATAATCGCCATAATGGAAAAGAAAAAATTGTAAATCATTAAAGTTGGTTTGCATTTGTTTAAAAAGTTTTACATGCTTAGAAACTACCGAAATTATTACAAACATTTATATTTACATTTTATAAATTAAATAACTATCACTTATTGATAAAATTTATATAAACTTTATTATTAAATTATTGACAATGTTTATTTCTGGCAGAAACTGCATAACAGGCTCATAGATAAGTTGCATAGATATAATGTAACAGTATCTTTTTTTCAATGAATCAGAATTAAATTTTACTGTATTTGGCTGCTTTATGCCCTTGAGGATTTATGACAATTATGATTTTAATAACCAACAAAATTATTACCAAGCAATCTCTTGCACCAACTACCTTTAGCCATGTTTAGCATTTACCTTGTTTACCGTGGTTTATAACTGTTAAGCCTATTTTTACATAAAAAATTTCGTTGGTATATTTTAGTTTTAAAATAAAATTTTGAGCTTGTAAAATTTTATATCAATGTTGTATTATTTTCGCTACATCGTGAGAAACATGTTTTTTCTATAGGCTCACAAGCAGGGATATAATGGAAAAGTACCCAAAATATCACAATAAACACTTAGCCAATTGCATAGCATAATAATTTAAGGTTGTTGTATGAGATTGTGATATCTGCTGCATCTTCATCTTCTGGGAGGACTTTTCCTAGAACATGGACTGTATTTGCATATTTAATGAGGGGAAAGTATTAAATTCCCAAGCACTATCCAGTGTAGTTATTTATGGAAAACAAGCAGAACATCAGTTCCAGCTCTTGTTGCATTTATTTTTCTGTAAAATTTTTAATTTCCTGCTAAGCTGTGAATTTTGTATAAATGCATTTTATTAAATTTTTTAAAGTTTAATTATGTGCTTTATATATTCAGTGTATTGCTTATTTTTTCACAATATGACATTCATTACTCAAGTGTTCTTGTTTTTCAATTATTGTTATTATAAAAATGGTCTAAAATAAAATGTGTACCAAATTAATTTTATCACCATGCATGCATTACTTTTCTTTAATTTCTTTAGAAAATCAATGTTTGAATTGTGTTATTTGAGAAATGTGTTTTGTTAAAAATGTTTAATTATTATTTAACATTAACAAGGCAACGAACAGAATAAATAGTTTAAATTATTTTGCACAAATCAGTAATTTTCATTTAATGAATATTAATGTTATTCTTGTACTATCATTTTTGCTGGCAACTAAATGAATATAATTATTTTGGTTGTAAAAATGTGTTTTTTTATTGTTTGGCTTGATAATATTGAGATATTTTATTTCATTGGGAAAAACTGTTTCAAATTAGGATCTGAAAACTCGTGTGGAGTCTCTTCAGAGTGCTGTGATGGAATCTAAGGCTTCTTATGCTGCATGTTTGCGTAATTTAGAAATGATATCCAGTGAAATACATGAAAGAAGAAAGCTTAAATTGCCGCCGAGAGAACCTGGTGTTGGTGCAGAATGGGATTCTAAATCCAGTACTGAAATTTGTAAGTAGGATCACATTTCTCATTGAAATTTATCAAGTTTTTTAGATATTTAATTACTTAATGCATTTAATTATATAATTAATCCATAAAAATGTGATGCTGTTTCATTAAATTTTTTGTTAAATGTCATAAGTTTTTGTATACTTTGAGATTTCTTGGTTACTCTTATCTTGAAACTTTAAAATGTTAAAATTGAAGTAGATATCAAAACAATTCAAGTCTTCAGTGGCAATTGTTTTCATAATAGTTCAATATAAAATTAAGGTATTTTGCAAAATTTTGATTTGACACAATTTAATTTTGTTTATTTTGTATAGAAAAAATTTAGTTTTTATTCCTATGACAAGTGACTAATTATTTAAAAAAGTATTCTATAGAAAATATTTTCCTTGTATATGATTCAATATGTCAGTGTATTTTTCGTTGTCATCTGTAAAATTACATATCTAGCTAAAATTAAATAATTTAAATAAAGAAATAATTTAAAGGCTTTATTTTTTCTTGTAATTTTTATTCTTTTCAGCTTATATTAGGAATTTAAATTTATAGGTTAATAAAATTTAGTCTTATGTATTAAAAAATAGTTTGTTTTTAATTAGAAAAGATTACATACATGCACACTTCAGCATTATTTTTCTTTCTCTGATGCAATTTCACAATTTTATTTTTTTCTAGCCATCCATCCTCCCTTATCAATGTTGAAAGTCTGGGATTCAGACAGCTTATCTTCAGCAACTGAAACAGATCCAGCATCTGATATTGAAAATATATGTCAAGATTTATCATTAGATCCAAGTAAGATTAACTTAATTGCTTGTTCTTTTAATTTTTTATAAATTTTTTAACTTCATTTGGTGAATTGGCAGCTAGTGATTATGACTCTTGCTTTCGTAGTTTCAATTGTTTGCAGGCTTGGATGTTTGTAGTAGTTCTCAATCCACTTTAAACTGTAGATCTGTCTAATTAGCACTTACGTGCAAATAATGAGCATTGATTGACAAACAAACCAAACTTATAACTTTATTTTAAAGAACACTTATTATTGGTTAGCATGAGAAAAGTTAAGGAAAAAATTTAACTATATATAGATTAAATTTGGAAAAGAAATATGCTCATTTTATAATTTGTTTGCAAACTGATCTCTTGTTTCATTAATTTTCTTGAATTTGAATATCATGTTTTGGAGGATCAGTAAATAAACCAGTGATAATAATTTTCTTACAAAAATATTTTTAAAACATCAAAATATGATTAGAAAGAGGAAAAATATTGTTGATAATAAACACTTCATTTTATTTGTATGGAAATTGAGGTATTAAAATTAATGTTCTTGAAATCAAGATTCTTAAACTTGTTAGTCTTATGAATGTGTATGACAATTAAATTTGTGTATACTCAGTGAGATTAATTTTCAGAGTGAGTCATACTTATTAACAGAAAAACTAGAAACAAAAGAAAATGTTATGAATGCATTAAATATTTTGATTAAATCAAACTTTTCTTTTATACCAATGCTCTAACACACTTTGATATCTACTTGTCACATTGCAATGATGAAACACATTAAAAATGTACTTTCCTTTTATTAAATTTTTATACTGTTGCTTAAAACTTGTGTGTGATTATTATTACATTATGTAGTTACAAATAAGAATATAATTAATTTTTTTTAAAAATATAATCTGGGTAGATTTGACGCTTCCATTACCGCAAGAGAATCTGGAACAAACTATTCCTTGCCTTGGAATAAAAGATAAAAGTGCCAATGTTAATCTGCCTGACGACATATCCCTTCCATCAACTAGCTCTTGCGACACTCCGTCCCTCCTTCCCGCCAATAAGGAAGAAAATTTGGATGATACCTTCCAGGATATAGATCTGAATTCCTAGTATACAATATAGATGGAGCGGAATTAATTTGTTTAATGTGCCAGTACTTTTAATTAGTGATGTGTTTCCTTGTTGCCATTTTAAATATTTTAATAATTTATTTTTTGTGTTTCAATTGTTTTATTCATTGCATTTACAAACTGATTAATATTTGCTGTTATTTTATTTCATACTTCGTTTGGAAAACTTGATATGTGATGCTTGAAAAGGAATCCTGAGTTTACATGCTCTTTTAGAAACATTTATGTTTAATTGTACAAATGTTACCCAGTGAATTATAAGGTATTCTCTTTATATAGTTTCTTTCTGTTTAGCATATGAAATGATGGAGGTGGAATGATTAATTTTTTAGTTATTACCTGTATCTCTTCATTACCATATTCTTGTGATTGTTGTTAATTCTGTGCAAGGTAGTGTTAATGTTTTTTAATTTCAAGTGAACTTGTGTTCTGTGTCAATTTAATTTGTATAGATTATAAATTACATTCTTAAATACATTCTTACAATTCTTTTCATTTACCTATAAATCATATTAACATTAATGCAAATATTACAAAGTAGATCTGCTTTGTTTTCTTATGTTTTAATCTATTAATATTTAATGCATAAAGGAATAGTTACAGAGAATTTTTAGTAATATCAAATATAAGTTTTTATATTTGATTTTTTCTGCTGCAGATACAGTAAAATTAAAGCTTGGTTTTTAATTACATGCGTTTATAAACCAGTTAGGAATTTATATATTTTATTAATAATTTAATTGTTAAACTGCAGTACTTTTGAATATAGCTATTACCATGGAATGACAAAAGTATTTATATTACCATTCTTGTCTTAAACTTAAAATAATAAATATGCATATCATTATTAAGTTGCCTGAGTGCTTTTGTCTTATTTGAATTATTATTAATTATATACTATTTTTGAATTATCATAAGCATTTTAATGTGTATTGAATGTTCATAAAATTCAAGTTCTGTCATTAAATTTAAAAATCCAAGTTTTAATTTAGAAATTACTTTTTATAAATAACTAAATTAAGAGTAAAATGTGGATAAAATGGATATTATTTCAAAATTTACATAAAAGTATCGTGAATAATTTTTTTTATTCAAAATTATAATATTAGATTGATTTACTAAGATATGAAGTATTATACTAAAATAGCAATGTATTTGCACATCAAGGTATATAATGATTTGTTTGGTCAATTTAACTAAACATTGCAAAATATAATTGCATAATTGTATTCTGTATTTATTATTACTATTTAATGTACATCAAGAATATATACAGCTTGGTTTATGTTACTTTGAGCAGTTTGTTATTAAAGACTGTTGATGAACTATTCCATTTATGCAGCTATTTTAACATGTGAAACTATCATTTATAAAACTATAGTGTACACTCCCTTTCTTCTCCATGTGTAACAAATCAATATATCAGAATATATCATTTACTCTTTTTATGTAAGCATATAGTGATGTTGCTTTTGCTGTGTTATAAGTAAATAATTTGTCTTTATATCACGATTTGTGACATACATGCTTTTATAATGATGACTAGATGATATGTGTGAATGATTGAAATTTTTATGTTATTTTTTATCATATGTATTGATAAATTAAAATGATTCTCATCCATGATTATATTTTAGTATTGATAAAGCTACATGTAAGTATAAAAATCTATATTTTTCTAAGAATGATATTCATTGAAATTCAAATAAGAAAATTCAGAATAATTATTAATTTTTAATGATAGTTTCCTTTTTAGAATGCTAATTTTTCTCAGTGTCTATTACTATCATGTTTAGTAAGAATCTCATGAAAATGAAAAGTATTAAAAACTTGTCTACACTTATACTATTTAAGTAAAAGGAAGTAATTATTTATCATGTTACTAGGAAAGTAATAATCAAATTAAGAATAAAGATATCTATTTTAATTTGTAAAGAAAATAAAATGGCACATGATGTGCTGCAGTATTGTTGAATCGTAATATTGCTGAAATGAGTCACTAATTCGTAAACTAAAAGTATAAATTCGATATAATGTAAATATTTGATGAACACTTTTATTGGAAACCAAAATAACATAAATACTATATTTTTTAAAAATAAATTATTTTGCTTTCAATTTTTTTTCCAATTATAATTGCATTTCAAGTGTGTATAATGCTTCTTTTTGTTATGCTTTATACATTAAATTATAATTTGTTTTTCTTAATTTTTCATTCAAATTATAATAATAATTAATTTATACTAATGATTATTAATTATAAATAACAATAAATGGCTTAAAAATGACTTCATTGTACGGAATATTTGTTATTTTACATCCAACATATTTAATAGGAATTATTGATAAAAAATCTTATTTTTATCTCCACTTTTCATATTACAACATAAGTTTAAATTTTTTTATCTACAATTAAAGTAATTCTGGAATATTGCTTAATTTATTTAAAAAATTATTATTAAGTAAAATTAAAATTTACTAGTAAAACTACTTTTTAATGTAACTTTTAGTGATTGATTTTCATTAATTGAATCAATAGTTTTTAATTGGTGGTTTCTTAATGGAATAAATGTTATAAAACTTACTGTTGAATTTGATTGTCATAAGGAAATCAAATATTTCAGTTTGAAATTTATGGATTAGTATCCAAATACTTTTGTTTCAAAAAAATTTTTATTGACATTTTAAAAAAGTTTTCTTTTAAACTCATCATATAAAAAAACTTTTATTAAATAAAAAATTTGAAAATGTTTTTTTAATTACTAAAATCTGGTAATTCAATACAATAAAATATTAAAGGAAATTAATAATTATAATATCATTTTGCATTATTTATTGGAAAGATTCTTTATAGACTTTAAGAATATTAATCTTGTCTCATCTTACAATCTCTAAATTATTACTTTAAGAAAATTAATCGTCTTTTAAACTCAATTCCTATTTCAAGATATAGTGACTGGATATTTTTTTGTTATTAAAACATTTTTTTATTAATATTAGCCTGATAAAAAATTTCAAATTTAATTTCCCCCTTTTTTTATCTTTGTAACTTTTGTGTGGTGTTTTTCTCCATTTTCTTATAATAAATGTAATGTATAGGAATGCTTAAATTTTATTATTAGTTTGCATCCTTTTTAAAATTTTATCACATACTATTCTTATCATACTGAAATAATTAAGTATAATGTATGTATTATCAAATGTACACACATACATATATTATTTTTATGTGATAGAAATAATAATGTTAAGACCTTGAAGTGCTGTTAAGACCTTGAAATGGAAGTTAATTTATAAAAGTTGATCTCTTTTCATCCCTCTCATAATTGGTTACAAGTTTAACTTTTAGAGAATTATTTCAATTATGTTAAGGAGTAATCCAGTTATGATTCTACCTGTTTTATGTTTATATTCAGTTTTAAACTCAAAATTTCTAATAAAGAAGAGAATGAAAACACAAGTTTTTTAAATATTTCTTTATAGGTTTGATAATTAAATTAATTTCACTATTGGAATAATAATGTAAATTAGTATGAAAATGTTATATTAAAATATTTAAAATGTTAGTATTTATAGGCTATTAAATATTCATTCTGCATTTTTTGTGTGAATTTCAAAGTTCTTGTAAAGTTTCAATTTTCCGTGTATTTTCAAGTTCAAATCGAAACATAATTATACTTACACTTAAAAACATTTCAAATTACTTAACTTTAAAAAACCCTTATTATTGTTTTAATTTTAAGGAAAATGTTGGCATTTTCTCTCATTTTTATTTAAAATATAAATATTTATATGTGAAACTACTTGAGAAATTGTTTTTATATAGGTAAGAATATCATTCTCATTTTCTTAAAGCTTTATTTTGTGCTTAAGAAAGTCTGCTTATTTTCTCGTATATGTCAAATGTACATACTTTAACTATAAAAGTTTTTATTTATTCTGACTAAATGTTGATTAGTAATCTCATTTTCTAATTGTAATGACATGGAAAATCTGCTTATAATTTTATTGGTTTTAAATTAAAATATTAGTTTTAGTATATTTTCACCAATATATATATAAAAGAAAAAAATATTGTGTTTTATGTTTATATTTTTAGTGTTCTATATATCTTATTATTTTTTTTAAAAATTAATCTGATCGAAACAAATCTTGATTTGCTAAATTTTTCATACCACTATTTGTACTGCCATTGACTAATGTTTAGTAAAATTGAACGATTTTAGTAGTTTAATGGTGCTAAAGATTATAAAGTTTTGCAAATTAATACTGATATCTTTGACAATCACTTAAATAATGTTGGTAAATTGGTTACTTTGTTTTCTATAGAAATGAATTCTTAAATATGATTAATACGTCCATATGAATAGAATTGTGAATTGAAAATTTCTTAAGATTGTGTTTAAAGTTGTGGCAACTAGTTATACTGTAGATTTGTATTACTTTATTTCATCGCAAAAAAATACTTTCAAATCATTGAATTTCTGCTTTTATATTATTTCATATGTTCTTGTATTTTTCACATGAATTTTGAAATAGTTGTAACAATAAATGATGAAGCATTGTTTATTAAATATTTAATTGTTCTGTATCTACTTAGGTTTCATGAAAAGTAATAAAATCCACATGAAAGTTAAAAATTTCTAAGGTGGAACAGAAGCTCTGAATATTTTTTTATCAGTTCACTTTTTGCTATGATTAAAATTTTGCATCAGTCATGCAATTTAAAAACTAAGAACGATCTGGTCATAAATAGTGCCAGTGAGCTTCTGAAAAGCTAAAAATTTTCAGCAAATAAGTTTTTTGTCAAAAATCGGGAATTATTTAGAAAAAAAGTATTTGTTTTTGTTAGTGTAATTTCAAGTTGGAATCTTTCTTTTATCAAATTTTCTGTTTCGAAAAGTCCATTTTGTTTATAGAATTATGATAAAGAGCAATTCAACTGTGAGAAAAGAAAGATGTTTTACTTTGCCTAGTGTGTTATTACAACATTGAATGAGCAAAAAGGTATTCCGCTGGTGCTGTGTGTAGTATTTTGATTTTATTTCTTGCTGTACTGTCATTTGTTGCACAAGCAAATTAATTTAACATATATCTCTACTTAAAGAGCATAAATTAATAATAGTTGAATGATTACATAACTGATAGTTGAGTGATTAATACACTGATATGAATGTATGTATTAAATGCACACACACACATACATTCATATCAGTGTATTAATCATTCAGCTATCAGCTTAGCATTTGTACAGAAGTTTAATAATTTTTTATAAATAAATCATAATTTTTGCAATGGCTTTCAAAATTTCATATGAAACAATTAAAGAAAATAAAAACACAAATTTTATTGCTTCATTATTCTTAATTTTAATGGACTAGGTAATATTTTATCTTAGAGTTTACATTATTTTCACATCTATTTTAAAATTTTCAATGCTATTTTCTTGTCATCTTAGGTTGATAATCACTAAAAATGATTATTCGAACTATATATCATTTTAAATGTGAAGTTTGCTATTTTGAATTACAAAATTGCAATAATGTAGTTCATTTTTGCCAGTGTTCTTTCCATTAAAAAATTTCTTTTTGCCAACAAATAATACAATTTAAGTACAATTGTAGAAACAATAATAAATGTTATTTTCAAAATAAATTAAATTTTGATTGTTCTCATTAGTGTAATGGTCGGAAAAGTCTTCAGAGTGAAAAGTCCTGAGTTTGATTCTAACTGCTGTTGAATAATATGAGATGGATGTTGCAGTTCTGCTTTTGCAAACTTGCCTGTGTGATTAATTAATGGGAATTTTTATTTGTCAGTTTCTTCCCTTCGAAATGATCCTGACATAAATAAAAGGTTTTCCCAGAAGGCAATTTATCCAATGAATATTAAAATGCCTTAAAATAGCCTCAAGAAGTAATGTTCACTATTCTGTATCAGAATGATTGTAATCCAGAGGTTATAGTCTAAAAATAGTATGACACTTCTTAAAGTCAAGGATTCAAAGCTCAATTCTAACCACTGTTGAAAAATTCTAAGTAACAAATAAATAAATAAAATATTGAGAGTATCAGTAATGATATAATATGGATAGATATTACATGAAGTGTGAATGATTTTTTTTTATTGATTATGTTTAATTTTAGTTGACTTGTACATCATATGAATAATCATAGATCATAGCAGGAAAAACCAAGTTACTTAATGAAATTGAAAATTTCTTATTTTAACCAAAAGTTTTGTAATGTAATTGTTTCAACAGTATCATATTCCTTTCTTTTATATGTGCTTAAAATGCTTATTTAACTTTCAAATAAGTGTCTTAATAGATCAAAACTTTTTAGCCTCTAATTTTATTTAAATCTTTTTTCTAAGCTTTTTATCATTAACAACGTTTACAAATGGTTCCAATCAGGTCCCCATGTTACACCTGTTGCATATAATTACTGAAAAATAGATTAATTCTAACGATATTAATTCCGAGATTAATTCCTAACGCTATTCCTAATATATTTTGATCACTGATTAGATGACATAAGTTTAACTAATAATTTAATGAATGACACATTATTATACAAATAAATTTAATAAAGTTAGATCAATGTGCATACGAGTGGACAGCAAGTGAGCGAGAGTCCAACGGGTTCCATTTGTCTCTGCCGGTACAGACAGCATTCTGGGAAAAGTTCGAATCGGCAAGCAGATGTTGCCATTTGTAGACAGTAATGAGAGTTCCCTACATGTAGGTTAGGATTTGTTGATTAAAAGGATGTTTTACAATCATAACCTAATTGAAATAAATTTGTTGTGTAGCTCTTTATCTCCCATCACTTTCAATGTAGCATGTTTCTATAAATAGTATGGAAGAAAAAAAATGGTACAAGTGTTTCTATTATTTATTATAGAAACACATGTACCATTTTTCTATTATATATTAGTGTTGACATTTTTAGTCTATTTTCTCTTATAAAGCTTATAGAAATAAGTAAAATTCCTTTGTTTTATTAAAACGCCTTCAATTTCTTCTGTGAAAAAATGGAGTATTGAAAGCTATCTGGTTGAAAGTTATTAACAACATTTTAATGTCATCTTATGACTTAAATTACCTTTGGTTGAAAGTTTAATTGTTCATGAGACTGTTTTTTTTGTTGCATCATATTTTTTGATTTTCTTTTCTGTGATTTTAATAATATTCTCTGTTTACTGCAAAATTCATATTTATTTTTTTAGATCATTTTTAATTTTATGTTGTGGGTTTTATCTTAAAATGTTTCTAGAATATTAACTTTTTTTATACACTTGTGAACGAGAAGCACTAATAATAATTTTTTTTCTGAAAAATCCCATTAAAATGAGCTTCAATCTCTGCCAAGACATGTTACCTCTTTAAAATTAAGTCCATACCAAGTAAAAAATGTGTATGCCATTGATCAAAGTATATAATTTCTTTACAGTTCGCTCTTACATGAAATGGTATGTAAGTATATGTAATCGAATTAAATATGATATTTAAAGGATGAATGCTTGTGTCATTTTTTACATATGCAATTATTAATATCTTGTTGATTTCGTTTGACATCAAGTTCTTATATTGGATCATAATTACGAATAAGAGAAAAGATATTGCTCTATGCTTTGTAAACTTGTTGAAATTATCCTAAATAAAATGTTAATGCTATATTAAAATTGTTTTAGTATATATCTGTTATTTATATGGTTAGTAATGGTAGGGAGTTATACTTATTATTACTAACCATATAAATGACACCTTTGTGCATGCATTACTTATTTGCTTCATTCAGTTGATTGAAGGTTTAATATCAAATAGTTTTATATATATCTCATATACTAAAAGTCATGTGTTTAAAGCATGGAAATATTCAAGCTATTTTTTGGAAGCTGTTATTATGATTTACTAGTTATAATTTAAGAGCTATTATTATCACAATTTGAATGTCCTTAGAAATTAATGAGAGCTTCAAGAAGTGTACAGTCACATTTACTTTGCTAAATATGAAATGATTAATCCAATGAATTGAAGTATTATTTAGAAAAGTATGGTTTTTTAATTAGGAAAAAATGTTTCGAAGATATGTAGGAAAAACTTATTAGCAAACTGATGTATACCTGCTGAACTCCTGTCATTTACATATTGGAAATGTGTGTATTCATTTATATTTCTTTTGTTAAATTGTTAATTTTAATACTAATCTCGAAATTTCTCAATTTCTTAATTCTCTAATATTTAATTTTGCAATTATTATACTATTGATAAACATTTATGGAAATAATTGTGAATCGTTATTTTATCAATTAAAATAATTTTTGTTTTTAAAATTTGAATGAAAAAGAGCTCATGTTAAGTTAAAAGATGCTTAATTTTTGTTTTAAAAGTATTTATAAATTATGATGGTTTACAATAGTTCATAAAATAAGTATTTAATTTGTTTAAATTTTGTTATCATATTGATAACTGAACAAAATTATTTCATTAATGTTATTTATTTTGTCTTAAATAACTTTCCTGTTTATTTAAAATTAAAATAGTCATATCAGCTTTTTCTATTTCAGAAATGAACACAATTCGTTTATATATTGTTTTACTTTTGATGTTTTGAGCTCTTGAAGTTAGAATACAAGATTTTTGCATTCATATATTTATATTATTTGTGATAGAGAAATTTATATAATTTTACAAATTTCGTGAGTTATGAACATTTAATTCTGACTAAATATATTTTCTGTATTTTTCTCAAAGCTTATGAAAAAATTGATTGTTTGCATTAAAATTGGGATATTTGTCAAAATGAATCATGCAAAAGTTTTTGATTTAAAAAATATCTGCAATAAAATTTTTTTTTTTTTTATAATATCACGAAGAAATCTTTTTTCTTAAAGTGATATTTGAAATGTATACTTGTAAAGAGACTTGAAATGTTTGTTTACTCAATACCTTGAGTTTTTTCTTTTCTTTTTCTTTCTTTTTTATATATGTATATACCATATTTAAATAGGGATTTAATTAAATTATTTTGCATATTATGTTCCTAATCTCGGGTACAAAGATGTGATTTTTTTCAATAAATTTGTTTTATGTGAATTTACTTGTGAAAATTATTATTGTAATGTCTTTATTTTTGTTATTGCTTGTGTGACTTACGTTCATTTACACTGTATTCTCATATGTGTAGAACCAGTTATCTTTCTTGTGAATTTCTTTCTTTTAAAAATTGTTAATTTTGTTTCTGTTTAGTTTGAAATGGTTGTAAAAATTGTTTTTTGTTAGAGAACTGTTTTGTTATATTCCAATTTTATTGCTTGTTAAAAATGTTAGTCATAGTTCTTTAAAAATGAATATATTTAGTACTACATTATTTGTAACTGGCTTCTGAAAAGAAATTAGTGAATAATTTTGAATTGATTTAATGTAATTTCTAATGTAAGGTGGTTTAGTGTTTGTCCTAATATCTTTAATGAATATAAGATGTAAGAGACTATTTTTCAATAAAGTACTGTATTTGAGATTTTATGATTTGCTTTTATTTTTATTAGTTTACTTCAGTTACTTAAAATATGGACATCACTTATCAGTTGGAGATCAAGAATTTAAAATGATTTGGGTGGATTCTATTTTTAAAAGTTTGAAACTCTTTTTAAAACATTTAATAATACACAATCCAGTCATTTAATGTGACCACCTATCAAAATACTTCCGCAGAGATGACTGCTGCGAGGTGAACAGGAAGAGAGTCCATTAGGTTCCTGCAGGTGTTCACTGGGATTTTGAGCTGTACCGTTGCCAGCTGCACTGGACTGCGCGGGTGAGGATCCATGCCGCGAGCAGCCCGATCGAGATGATCCTACAGGTTTTCTATTAGGCTTAAGTCAGGTGAGTTTGCTGACCAGGGGAGAAAGGTAAACTCATCCTGGTGCTTTTTGAACCACCCACTTACACTGCCAGTTGTATGGCATCTAGCATTGTCCTGCTGCTTGATGCCACCATCCTGAGGAAAAACAATGTACATGTAGGGGTGGACATGGTCCACAAAAACAGATACGTTTTTATATTGATCCACCGTTCCTTCCAGAATGAGAGGGAACCCAGAGAATGCCATGAAAACATTCCCCAGACCATAATGCTCTCAACTCCAGCCTGGACCGTTCCGGCTTCAGGGTATTTGCGTTCAGATTTTGCATGTCTTATATGCCAGTGTCCACCTGTCCGATGAAGCATTCATCGGAAAACCTGTCGCCACTCAGTGGGCGTCCAGTTGCGGTACTCGCTTCCAAATGCAGGATTTTGACGCCGATGAACAGCAGTCAGCATAGGTGCATGAATCAGGCGTCTGTTTCGGAGGCCCAGTTCGCTGAATAGCTGTTTGGGAGCCTCTTGGTTCATCTGGGCGATCAGTTGTTCAATGGTAGTACGTCTGTTCGCCCGAATGCGTCGTTCTCCTCTGTCGTCTATTGCTCGTGGTGCACCACATTGGTTACTGCCGCTGATTTTGGACAATAACATTTTGTCATGATTGGTATGCTTTTATCTCGGCAGCACGCAAACAGTTCACAAACTTAGCCGTTTCGGAGATGCCTTGGCTCGAAAGTCAATGATCACGTTCTTTTGAAAGTCGTATAAATCCTCCGTTTCTGTATTACGCCAAGGAATAGCAATGTTTTCCTCACACACCCTTTACATACGCTCAAATGCACTATGTTGCCACTTGCTTTCTGGGATTGGTTACTTAACTTAGATGTCGAAAGTATATCATGGTCACGTTAATGTGATCGGATTGTGTAATAGAATTTGATATTAATATACTATGATTTTTTTCTAATCTCTATTTAAGAAAACTAAACATAATAATATTAAATATTTCCTATTAATATAAAAAGTACCATTACTTTATGCTGTGTACAATACGTTTAGAAGTATATCCATTAAAATATATATTGTCTACTTTTACTATAAAGCGGATATATAACTTTTTAGAATTTAAATTAATTGCTTTTATTAGTCAAGAAAATTAGTAATTAAGAAAAAATCTTCATAAGCATTTTTTTCATTGGTTGATTAAGTTGTTTATATTATTTATTATAGAAAGAAATTAATATTTCTTTAATTTTTTAATGATCGATTTTTGCTGTAATATAAAGTTAACAAGAAATAAATATGCTTGTGTGTGTGCGCTTTGATGGAATATTTTTTTTCAATGTTATGAAGATATTTTTTTTAATTATTGTGTAAAGGACTCATGTGTCTCCGGCCTGAGTGAAGTGGAAATTATTCTGACTTAAAGCAAATTTAAAACTAGTGATTAATACTTTTTTTGTAAAGTTTAAACTTAAGTCTGGGAAATGCTATCTACAAATTTTGTTTTTCTATGACAAATTTTGTGGTATTTTTGGTCAATTTTGGGGATTTATTTGTTGGATTTAATGTCAAATATTACTAAACTTAAAATTGTTTTTCCCAATTTATTACGAATAGCCATTGGTCCTCAATCTGTTGAGATTTTCCCAGTAAAGAAATAAAATTGTACTTGTTACTGCACTCTTTTTCTTTACTTGCCTTCATTATTTTTTAAAACATTTAGACAAGAATTTGTGAGGAGATTTATATATATATATATATATATATATATATATATATATATATATATATATATATATATATATATACATATATAAGACCTTATGACTCTTGGACAAGCCAAGCTTGTTAGCCGACGTTTGCGAAATTAAGTTAGAAGTGTGCGCCTTTCGTTTGATCAGAGCACCACGAATGTGAAGATACGACCTCGCTCTAAGACTTTTCTGATAGATGGCACAACTAGAGGATTTACTCTCTCAATTTTGACTTTGATCTGGAAGGGAAGGAAATTTTCTCCAGATTATTGAACTCATGGTAGCTGCTCAACGACCGACCTCAGGACTTTGGATTCCACAGATTTAATAAGTACGTTTATTGCAGGTACTCGCGATGGGCCTTTGGTGGCATTGGGAATCGAGTCCATCCCTTCCAGACGAAAGCCCTGTGTTCTAACCACAAGGCTATCTCGGCCGATATGTAGGGTCGCGGTGGCTTGGTTGGTTAGGGCGAGGTTTTCATTATCGGAAGGTAGTGAGTTTGAATCACACCATAACCGAAGATCCGTCGTGTTCGCTAAAGGCGGCCGAGGCACCTTAAAACTGGGTGTGATTGCAATGTCCTCCAAGTGAAATGTTACCTCTGGGGGTGAAAAGTCAAGTATTGGGGGTCTTTTGCTTGCTCCCTGCTTTAGAATTACGATGACCCCACCCGGCTGCTTTTAACTAAGTGGTAGAGCCCAACTCAACGCTAGGTACAGGGAAGCATCCTGATGCAACAATGGCTTATATGTAAGATCTGACGCCTCATAGCTGATATCTTAGCAAGCGAAAGCTAATGCAAAGAAATCATTTGAACATTTCCTGCATCTTGTCTTTCGGAAGACTTTTCCTTGATGGTGGATCGTGTTGCTAGTAGCAAGGAGAAAATCCTAGAAACATAAGCATCCACCCCAAAAGACGTGAGTATAATGTAACGTCCCTGTTATTGCCTTCTTAACCCCAAGAATTTCCCAACGCCCGATGGGCATTTACACTGTCAAGGAGATTGATTACCCATATACAGAGATGCCGTTTGTTACGATTTTTCCGTATTTAGTACGGATTTCTACTCTTCGTTACGGAGTTACGATGATCTTAACGAAATGACGAAAAATAGATTTCTCTCTCGATCTCTAATAATAATCCTTTTTTGTCATATACGATCATATTATTATTATAGTATTATAGTGATTAAAATTTGTGAAGGTTACAAATAAATTACTAATTTCGTGTTGAAATTGGATTAAGAAAAATATGACTGATATATTAAAAAGTAGAACTGCTAAGAGCGGTGGTACAGGTGATCATCGACTAAAAGTGAACTGAAACATCTCGTAGTTTCCTTTGCATAAGTCTTTTAGTCATTATGCGCCAAAGAATGGCCATGTCTGATTCGTTCTAATGTTTCAGAATACTCGGCATTCTGCAAGATTTGTTCGTCAGATATTGTGATTTCGCATGGATTGCCGCGGCCATTGCGATTCTAAGAAACGTATAGATAAAGGAAAAATCAGGTGTTCGAGGTTAGATAGATACTTCTCTACAAGTAATGCATCAGATGATACAACGAATACTTCACTTCTCTTTGTATCGTTTCTTATCGAACATAATTTACCTATATCTACAGTAGATCATGCAAAACAATTATTTTAAACGATGTTTCCCCGATTCTAAAATTGTGAAACAAAATCATTTAAAGGTGCCTCTTGGCGAAAATCGGCGACTTTTTTGTTGCCAAACGTTCTTTCAAAAGCGCTTTTGCAAAAAAAAAAAAAAACGAAATGACGCCGAAAACACTATGCAGTGATACACAACTAAAAAAAGGACCTTGTCAAAATGACAAGGTGCTTGCCAATAACAAATCTGTTAACCTTTAACTTTTTAAACAGTTTGCCCGTACGGTGTACTTGCTACCCGAAATTAGCCTCAACTGGTTTGCCCGTATGGCGTACGGGCATCGATATTTTCTCCTTTCCTTTTCTGGTTTTCCCGCATTTTTCATTATTGAAAGAGACTATTTAGTATTATTATTTTTCAACAGATGGCGTGGCTTGTCCATGTATATGAAATGCTTTTCATCTGGGTTTTTTTTATATAGCGGGAACTTTTCTTTGCAATTTTTGTTCGACTGTATGCCGTGCTTGTGAATCTTATGGAAATTGTACCATACACAAAAAGACTTCTGAAATGTTTGGAAAATTGTAAATTTCAAAATTCACAGTATGAGAGAAAATTTTGCTGAACTTGTAAACCATTCTTTACTGCATGCAGAATGTACTTGAAAAAAGCAAACATTTAGGGGGTTTTGTGTCCAAAATTGTTAAATAAAAAATGTAAAAGTAGTAAAAGAGTGAAAAAAAAATTCTTTATATTCTTATTCTATTAAGTATGGTACTTAATTATATGCAATAAAAAATATGACATTTTTGGAAGCATTTCTGGTAAAATAATTGACCGCTTAAAGGGTTTAAATACAGTTCTGAGCTCATATGCATTGTTTTGCATGTAAGTTGTCAACAGCAAAACCTGTGAGCAATTAAAAACAATTTAAATCTATAATTAATCAATTTATTGATGAGAATAAATTTTATTATTTACAAGTTTCAAATTAGCAAAAATGACGACCACATCGGCGGACTCCGTCGCTGACACACTTCAAGCGCGCTGTCCTTCAAGTCTCTCTGAGAACTCCTCTCCAGTTAAAGAAAGTAAACAAGAAAGCATATATCGGAAGGGAAGAGGCTGGCGACAATTTGCAGGGCGCGCCTTAGCTCATCAAACCGTAAGATGTAATCCGGATCAATCCGGGTCTCAACTGTACTGCTGTGTATGTATGCACGTTACTCCATCTGAAAGAGTCGTTACAGCTGCATATTTTGAAAGAATCAGTCTTAAAGATTGGTTGAGTTTAAAAAAAATGAAAAAGTGAAATTTTACTCTTTCTGAATGAAATTGGTTCGGTTATTTTTATAGATATATTATATATAGATATATTATAATATCTATATATAAATATAGATATATTATAATATCTATAAATAAATATGGATATATTATAAACTTTGTTATTTGAAATTAAAATTCAATTTGGTTATCGAAAAAACGAGAGAAAACCTTACATTATTTTCATATTAAAAAGCAATGTATAGATAATTTTCAATATTAAAATAATATCCCACAAAAAGTACAAAATGAAATTCATTTATTTCATATTTATTAAATTTTGTATATATAACTGTATTTCAAAAATATATTCCCTAATAAATTTGTATTTTAATTAACATCAACAAAAGACGAAAATCTATATATTTTTATGAAATTAAATTTAAAAGGACATCAATCACTTGTCAAACATATCAACATTAAAACATCTCGTGGGGAACAAACAGTGTTGTTATTTAATTCTAGTATAAAAAGTTCCAGAAGGGCAGGGCTCGATTCCCAATGCCGTCAGAGATCCACCGAGTATACGTTCTCGTTCAATCTGTGAAATCGGAAGTCCTGTGGTCGGTCGTTGGGCATTTACCATGGGTGTAATGGTCTTGAGAAAATTTCCTCCCCATCCAGATCAAAATCGAGGGAGTGGATCCTCTGGTGGTGCCATCTATCGGAAAAATCTTTCAGCATAGTCGTACTTTTACCTCCGTGGTGCTCTGATTAAACGAAAGACGCACCCTACTGACTTAAATTCGCATAGCCAACGGAATAGCCAGCTTGGCTTGTCCACGTGTCATAAGAAACAGCAACAATACTAAAAGTGAATTTTAGAGACTTGTTTTACAGTTACTCGATTTATCGAGTAAATTATCATGATAACTGACGTAAAAATGATTGGTGAGAATGATAACTGATGTAAAAATAATTGGTGAGAATGATAACTGATGTAAAATAATTGGTGAGAATGCTAACTGATGTAAAAATAATTGTTGAGAATGCTAACTGATGTAAAAATAATTGGTGAGAATGCTAACTGATGTAAAAATAATTGGTGAGAATGCTAACTGATGTAAAAATAATTGTTGAGAATGCTAACTGATGTAAAAATAATTGGTGAGAATGATAACTGATGTAAAAATAATTGGTGAGAATGATAACTGATGTAAAAATAATTGGTGAGAATGATAACTGATGTAAAAATAACGATTAAATAATATTTTCAAATATATTTCATTTAAATTTGAACACGTGATATTTTTTACACAAAACTCTTCATTTTTAGTAAACCTGTTAATGTCACTTTCCACCAACCCATTTCTAATGAATATTTATTGTTGGCTTTAATTTAAACCCCAACAAGAAGCAACTCTTTTTACTACTTTAAGAATAATCTCAAGGTAAGAAACAAAGCGACGTGTTGTGAATTATCATGGACGTTGACATATCTTATGAAAGAACTTCTTTCTTTTGAATTTCACTCCACCTGCAACTTCAAAAACGCGGGACATCCACTTGCTCTTAACAGTCCAACAAATCATGGCGTTATAAGATCATGCCATGCTGATGAATTATTTTCTTGTAGAATGTGTGTTCACTTACACTGTTCGATCTTCCGCATTGAAATAAAAAAATATTACTCCACTCCCTGCTGTGAAAGAAAGGTTGCAGAAAGCTTTGAAACGGAAGTTATAGTGACAACAAAACAAAAAGGAATTGAACTTCAGTATTCACATCCTACTGACGCTGCACTTTCAATTACATTCATTTGAAATTTTTATTTTTTTAATCCTGACAACATCTGATATAAGTATTTTGTGAATGATTTGTTTTTCAATCGTGTTTTCGAATTGATTTCAGTGCATCTGAATTGGCAACCTATGTCCTTAGTCGAAGCATTAAATGTTTATATTTGAGAGATTTATTCTTTTGAACAATAAGACAAATTTCTAAATCAATTAAGGATATAAAACAATATTTATAGTTCAAACTATCATTAATTTATTACATTTTTCAATCATAAATCAATTTTTAATAATCGATTGATTATAAATCAATATTTTTTGTAGGGATTCATAGTAAGGAAATGGTTAGATCATGCACTTCATATTCGTATACAGGGCCCGACTCAAAACTTCCTGTAAGATTTCTTCACAGCAACAAATTTTCTATTCGACTAACAATGTAAAATAAACTTTCGATTTGATTTAGGGGTTCCACTGATGTGGGGGAAATAAAACCGTATGCTTATTTAGGCTCTGTTGGTATATTCCAAATTTAAAAGCAACTACAGTTGAAATAGGGTTATGGGTGTTACATTTTTTGCTTCCAGAATTATGATTTTTCGTGGTGCATGCTTGGAGATTTTCCTAGTTTTCCTTTTTTTCGATACGTGAATAAAGACCAGTATCTACTTAAAGTCTTCACGGTAGGCAATTTATAATGTATGCATTGAAATGCTTTACAACAGCTTTGCATCTTTAGGCTAAAGCCGTTGTAAAAGCCATTATGCAGAATAAATATTATCAATAATGTCTATTTACAAATCATTTATGTATTATATTTTATTTTGGTATAAGTATGATATATCTCCACAAAAGATATCTCGCCAAATCTACCGTCATTTGTTTGATTATAGTGTTTCAGGTTTTCCTTTTGATGTTGCCAATTTGAATTTTTGTTGCTTTTTTTCGGATTTTTTGTTGTTACCAGGTTTGGTGTTTTTCATGTGTTTCACTCCATTTTTGCTCACATATATAGTTTTTTTCAATGGTGACAACGTTAGAATTGTTTGGCGACGAAAAAAAGCCGCAAAGGTCGCCAGTGTGTGTGGGGGAGATTTACCCTACTTGTTAGTTTATTTTATTATACTCTACATATTTACTTTAATACAATTTTAATAGAGAATAGTTTTGATACCATTATATTCAAATATAATTAATTGAATTTTTACATCAGTTATATTAGTTAATAGTCTTAACAAATAATTTTAAAAATTTAAATATAATTGTCAAAACTGAAATTGTTTAAATTGTTAAAATAGTGCAATTGCTTGAATTAAAAAAATACACAAATCAGTGTATGTATTGTGTTATCTTTAAAAAGTTATACTATCAAAATTATAGACTGAAAATGAGCATTTGATTTGTAGCATTATATTTTCCTTTTAATTGGCCAAAGTTTAACTTCCATCATATATTTATCAATTTTTTTGGTCTGCTATCAAGTCAAATAGTGTATAAAGAATTTGATAAAAAAATACTAAAATTTCCCAGAAAGAATATATAAATATTTAAATTATTACAATAATTTTGTAAACATTTTAATAAAATCATTGATATGTAAAAACATTTCAGATAATTATATATTAATTTGCTACGAACAAATATATATTTATAATCTACTGCAAGAAATATATGCATGCCAGAAGAAAATTACGCCATAATCACAAAATTTAGGACATGCATGATATTTATCTCATGAACAAATCATTACAAAGAAAATACAATTTTACTGATTAATAAGAATTCTTTACATACTAGCAGCAATCAAGAAGAATGTTAATGACAGCTCGTTGTAAAGCTTTTTCTGTCAAATATTTAAATTAATACTCGGTCCAATGACGTAGTTCCTTTGCAGCTAATTTTGGAGGAAATGCAGTAAGTTATCTAATATTTTTAAAGTGGCTGAAAATTCCACTATAATACGTTGGGTGGCCTATACTTTAGGATGCCCCTCAGTTTCTCGCCAATTTGGCACTATATTGTTAGCGATGTTGGTTTATTTCTGGTTGGTTTATCGTATTTTTAATGCCGTATTGTTCCTTCATTTATGCGCGAAAGTAATCTTGAGGAAAAAAATCGTCCATTTTCGCCAATGGGCACCCTAAATTATACTTTTCCATAATACTTCATAAACATGTTCTGTTTGTTAATGATTTGTCATAGTATGGAATGGAGTATTATATCTTATAATAATCTTGGCTTTTGAATTTTTGCTTTAATTTTTCAGATTTATTATTTGGATATTTGTAAAATCTAGTGTTTATTTTTGTATTTGAAATTTTGTATTGCAGACTCTCTTCAGAGGGAATTGTACGAGTTTCCCAGATCCATTACTCGTTGCCTTTTCAGAAAAGAGAGTTTGTATTTCTTTTGCATAGTTGACCATTCCAACTTCCCCCCCTCCAGGCTCTGAAGAAGACATGGTCCTTATGCCTCTTATTATTTTTTCATTATTTTGTCCTGAATCCAATTTCTTTATATTTCACTTTATATTAAAAGTGTTTATATTCTTCAAATATCTGAGTGACGATACGATCTTTAAAACCTCAAAGATTGCGCACTACATTAACATATATTCTGTTTAATGAACTTGCTGTATTATTGATCTCATTTCAAATAAGCCACTAGTTGCCCGACCATATAGAGTGTCACCTCTACAAAATGAGATTTTAAAAGATGAAATAAATAAAAAAATGTTATTGTGTGTGGAGCAGGAATGTCAGATGACACCTCACCTATGATATGAGTAGAACTCCTGGCAGAGAGCCAAGACCTTGCACTGAATATAGAAAACTAAATGAAACTACAAAAACAGACTCTTTCCCATTCCTTAATATTGAGGAAAGGATTGAAATTGGTTCAAGTGTTAAGTTTATTACCATCATCGTTTAAGCGAAAGGCTATTTGCTGAATCCCCTTGTCAAAAAGCTCAACCATTTACAATTTTTGCAACAAATTTTGGTTATTATAGGCCGTTTAGTATGTCATTTAGATTTAAGAATTCACGATATTTTTCTGTAAAATAATAACCGAACTGTTACAAAGAAAAGTATCCTTTGCGATTTCATATTTAGATGACATTGTCCTATTTTCCATTACTCCGACCGATGGCTGAGTGGTTAGCGTTCCTGACTCCTGAGTGTGAGACCCGGGTTCGAATCCCGGTTCGGGCAGGGATGTTACTTTCTCTCTGTGATTCTTTGTTCTTTCTTCTGAGATGATGTATGAATGTGGCCCACCCTATAAACGGGTTTGTGGTGGTATGGCGTGGGTATTGCTACTCACCTGTGTGACTTGGTTCACAGGTGCCCACTGGGTAACGACAAATGAGTAGCAGTTTCCGGCCTTGTTGTGGCGAAAAGTTCGTCACTAAAGTACCCTCGATTGTTATTAAAAAATATTTTCTACTACCTGAGAATCCCATCTTACACATTTAAGAGATGTTTTTCAGTGAATTGAAAGAGCAAATTTAAATATCAAACCCTCTAAATGCGCTCAGAAATATGTCAAATACCTAGGCCATACAGTTGGCCACGGTAAAAAAACTCCATCAAAGTCCAAAATTGAAAAAATTTCCAGTTCCATAAGCCAAAGCAGAAATTCAGGCTTTTCCAGGTTTGTCAGGTTAATATCGAAGGTTTATTCCTAATTATTCCATTATTGCAGCTCCCTTGACAGAGAAATTTAAAGGAAAGTCAAGGAAAGAAAAAATTGTGTGGTCTGATGAATGTAAAACTGCTTTTAAAGTACGAAAACATAAACTGAGTTACACAAACCAGTGTTACACTCTCCTAACTATGAGAAAGAATTTATATTGTAAACTTATGCATCAAATGAACGAATCGGTGTAGTATTTTCTCAGTTGGATGAAGAAGGAAAAGAACATCTCAGCTTATATCTTTGTAGGGAATTTGCGGAAACATAAAGTAATATTGTATTATGGAGAAAGAATGTGCTGCAATCATCTGGGCAGTAAAAAAAATTAAAGGCTATTTAGACGGTCAAAAACTTAGAATCGAAATTGATCATAACCCATTAGTATGGTTAAACTGCAATGCTAGTTCAAACTCCAGATTAAGACCTTGGGCATTAGCATTACTAAAACTAAACTAAACTCCATGGCACGACAGCCCATGTGGGCCAAGGTCTACAGTGCCCATAACTGTTTTCATGACCGAGGGCCCTGGGGTGCGAAGCATATGTCCCAGTTAGGTGGTCAGCCTAACGTAAGATCCCCAGTGTTTAGTTCCCAAGCATGCTTGGTACTCAGTGAATCGACCCACTAAAGGGATGAAAGGCTGAGTCAACCTTTCCCAGCCCGAGGATCGAACCTCGGACCTGTGTCATGGGAGCGTGAAACGCTGCCACATTAGCATTACAGCCTTTTAATTTTGAACTAACCCACCGTAAGTGGCTTTAACATAAGAATTCTGATTTCCTTATAAAAATTTATCAATACAAAAAAATCCATTTATAATTTTTAAATATTTGTCTTTACTCATACTGTTTTTTTCGTATTTCATTGAATACCACATCCTGTTTTTAAAGTGTTATATCAAAAAGAAACATATCAAATATTTTTTATGTTATTTTAAATTTACAATGTCGTATGTTTTTGTAAATTATCCTTTGTTAAAGTATTGTGAGACTTTAACTGCGGCGTGGAATGGAGTCAGCGAAGATCAGAATAGAGCATGCGCGCGATTACCACCCTACCACCCTCCCCTACCTTTTCGATTATGTTTTGTTGTTTACCTTTTTATTTTGAATAGAATCCTCAGAGAAACAGCACAGCTGTGGAGGAGTACGTCGATGTTACTCTCATGTTTGTTTATTTTTTAATTCCTAATTGATGTAAATACTAAATTCAAGTAGAATTGTAGAATTTCTCTTTTATACTTTCCAAGAGACGAAAAATAAAAAAAAGGTGCAAATCACGGGAAATAATAAATGGAGTGAAAAAATTTCTGCACATCAATAAAATGCTGAAAATTTACAATCCACTTTTATTAAATAATATGTATTACATAAAAATGTAAAAATACTTCTCTTTTTTAAAGAAATTCTAATATGGATGACGATTTTACTTTCTTCTAGTGAATTTTTTCAGCTTGCTTTTCAAGTTCATACCCATGGTAGAAACTATTAACATCATCATCTGCTGCAGAAATATACTTTTTTATAGTGTTTATTGTAGAAACTACTTCTGCACTGGTAGCCACACTTCTATCACTATCATTGCTATCATCATCATCATCATCAATATCACTGTTACTATCTTCTTGTGAACTGAATTCCTCAAACTTTCCACTTTCACTGTTTGCACAGTTGCTAGTTCATTGTCCAAATGGAGGAAGTCTGTAATTTCATAATCTATATTCAATTTCTCCCATGCACATATTAGATCATTATCTTTTTTCTTCACTTTCTTTTTCTTCATGGGTTTGAAAAAAGGCAGCTTTTCTGAAGCTGTTGCTTGTGCTGAATTGACTCACGTCAGTGTGATGCACTACAGTCAAATTAGATATTTTGAACGTCTTTTTCTGGAACCCACCAAACCTAATTATCGCTGCTCAACATTTTTTCTGTTGTAAGACTTGAAATCACTGATTATTCCTAAATCCGATGGCTATAGCTTGTTTGTGCAGTTTGCAGGTAAGTATTCAGTTCTATCAAGTTGATTTTCTTTGGATGTGCAGAACAATGATCAGCAAATGAAAGAATTCTCCTGTTCTGCGCTTTCATCTTTACATCAAAAACATGTATTTGTCTCAAAAAAAAAAAAAAAAAAAAGCGGAAGTCATTCAAGCTTTTTTACTGACTTATATTTTGTGGGCAATGTTACCACATTCATCAGAATGTCCACCAGCTCTACATACTTCGAAGCATTCCTCTTCTTACAAAAATGTCTACTTTCATTTACATTCTTAATAATTAAGTCCTTGTTTCTTACTATAGGGTTAAAAGTGGATACCGATATTTCCAACCTTTTAGCTAACGCAACACGTGATCCTTTATAAACATCAAGTTCCTATACAATTTTAGATTTTTCTTGAATAGAAAAACTTACTTTCGTTTTACATCCATTGCAGAGAAAAATTAACACTATTAAAATTTTAAAACATTTTTAAAAATTCGAAACTATGATATCCAACATGCCATTATACGGATATTTGTGACTTGTGCTATTTATGTCACTTGTTGCTTCCATATGTATTTCTTTGATTACATTTCTTCAAAAACGAATTTCTACTGTTCATAAATGAGAGAAGATGCTGAACTTAATCAGTTTCATTATTTCTGTAAAAATAAATTATAGCTCTGGTGTATTGCGCATGCGTGAGATGTTGCTTCCATCGCTTCAGCGTGTGGTACTTTTCCTCATGTCGATCGCGTGCAGTAGTGTTATTGGGAAGCAAGTCAGAACAGACTGGAAGTGCGTTAGAGGATTGCTTCCTTAGTGTGCGACCTACCACACTCGCCCTCGCCCTATAGCGAGGAACGCATTGCACCACAGCTGTACTGTGAGTCTGATAACAGCAGTAGCATTCGGAAAAGTTACCCCGCATCGAGGGAATCCCAAAAGGAATGAAAGGCCTATTTTACGTTGAAAGTTAAATAGAATAGTTTGCCAAATCAAACAACCAAATGAAAAAGTTTGTTTTTGTGAAGCAGGGGGTCATCCAAATAAGACCCCTGTCCAAAATTCGGCTCAGTCGGAGCCTGGCTGTACTACTGTGAATGAGTGAGAGGAAAGAGACCCCTTTCCACCATGAATGGACTCCAAGCAAGACCAGAAGGCGTAGCAGACGAGATAAATCTCAAAGAAAAAAATGGAGTTCACAGATCCATGACGGCTTTAAAAAGTGTAAACGAAGGAGAAAATTTAATTCCGAAAGTGTAAAAGCGGGAATATTATAAACATAGGATCGGAAAGAATTGGTGTAAACGGAGGGAAAACGTAAAACACGGGGATGTAAAAGTGTCAAAATGGGATATATATATATATATATATATATATATATATATATATATATATATATATATATATATATATATATATTAAAAAGAACAAAAACACTTCTAGCATATTAAAAGCGCACTAGTTTTTTCCCCTAAATACGAAATCCAAATAAAATGAATTTGTAGCTGTTCACAATATAAGGACGAATAGTGTTAGAAATAATAAAAGCAGAAAAGAAGTGAAAAATTCTCTACTAGAATTATCTAAAATCATTGAAAACTCCTGAATTCTGTATAACATATATAACAATTGTGGGAAGTAAAATAAAATAAGTAAACTAAAAAAATAAGTAAAATAAAAAAAATAAAATAAAAAAAGAGAATCCATGACAGCTTTAAAAATGTTAACGAAGGAGAAAATGTAATTCCGAAAGTGTAAAAGTGGTAATGTTATAAACATGTTACAAATGTTATAAACTGAAAGGACCGGAAAGAATCGTTGTAAACTGCGGGAAAACGTAAAATTCGGGAATGTAAGTATCAAAGTTGGGTATATATATATATATATATATATATATATATATATATATATATATATATATATATATATATATATATATATATATATATATATATATATATATAAATATATATATGAAGAATAAAATAACTAATGATTTTTTACATGTTTTTTGTTTGAAAAATGTTTAAAAAGAACGAAATCTCTAATTACGAAAACTAAATCTAAATAAAATGAATTTGTGGATGTTTCAATATGTGAACGAATATTGTTGGAAATAATAAAAGCAGAAAAGAAGTAAAATTCTACCAGAATTATCTAAAAATAATTGAAAACTCCTGAATTCGATATAACATATTTAGTAATTGTACCTAATGTTATTTTGGATTGTCTGGGGCTTTCTAAACTAGATCAATATAAAAATTGGTTTTGGACTTTTTGAGAGTGAATAAATTCATAGACCTGGTTTTGCTCTGCTGAATCCAAAAGACAAGTAACATCAACAACAACAGAAATTGTGTAAAGTAAAATAAAATAAATAAACTTATATATATATATATATAGATAGATACATACATACATAATTTTAATCATAAATTTATAGTTTTTTGCAAATTAAATCATATTTATTTTTTGGTTAAAAAATTAACTAAAAAATGGCTAAAATCTGAGCATATAGATAGATACATACATACATAATTTTAATCATAAATTTATAGTTTTTTGCAAATTAAATCATATTTATTTTTTGGTTAAAAAATTAACTAAAAAATGGCTAAAATCTGAGCATTTTTAAACATTTCGTTTCGAATCTATTGCATCAGTAATCGATACAGATATTTTGTCAAGTACTTTTTGTCTCGTGAAGCTGCCATGTGCAACACTGCATAATTGATTGATGGCATAACAAAATTTGCATATTTTAAATGTATCAATTTTTCACATATACATATATGTCATAAATGTCTGAAATGTTTCTGAATGATGACAAAGTGTTTCATATAATTTTCATTCGAAATATAGAATTAGCGGACGACTTTTTCATGTCATTAGAAAAATAATTTATTTCTTAAATACATTTTAGCGATCTCAAAAACAAACGATTTTAGTTTCTTAAATGCGGTAACGAAACGATTGACATTTTTTCTGCTTGTGGACCTTTCTTTCGACACTAATTCCGCCGACATGAAGAATTAGCAAGCAGTGGACGTCCTTGAAATAAGAGAAAGAAAAAGTTCTTCTCTGTTTCACATTTTCTCTCAGGTGCGGAAGAAAGCATGGGAGAAAGTCTTTCAGAGTTTGACGGGAGTGGACAATGGAAATTCAGCAAGAAGGGATTGACATCGGTGATCTTTTATCGTGCGTGATAATGTTCTTATTTATTTTTGTTTATTTCAATATTCTGGGGCGAATCGACGAAGTGACCAAGGAGTTGGCTGTCTCCCGAGAAACAGTTAGTCATAATATAGGTAAGTTGGAAGTTTCTTATGAAAATATTTGCAACTTATATTGAACTTAAAACTATTTTTCTTTTTATTGAATGAAAGGAAGGAGTTGCAAAATTAGACATTAATTACTTTTATATTTTTTAAAAACTAAATAATGCATTTCCTATTCTGGCTACATCTTTCTCTCTGTATGTATATATATATATATATATATATATATATATATATATATATATATATATATATATATATATATATATATATATATATATATATATATATATATATATATATATATATATGTATATATATATATTTATATATATATATATATATATATATATATATATATATATATATATATATATATATATATATATATATATATATATATATATATATATATATATATATATATATATATATATATATATATATATATATATATATATATATATATATATATATATATATATATATATATATATATATATATATATATATATATATATATATATATATATAATGCCCATGTAAACATAATTTAATCGTTTATTTTTTCATAATATTTTTCACTTAATAAATGTTTGTTTTTTTCTGATAATATACTTTTCTATTGAAAATTCAGTAATATTCAGAAGAATAAATGTATTTTTTATGTTTTGATCATAAACTTTTATCATAAAATGTTTCATTGCGCTCTATTTATTTTTATAATTTTATGAAATACATAAATTTTTATTAAGTCCTCATAAATACCACAGTCTATTATTGAAGTAATCCTTCAGTCTATTATAAAAACTCAAACGGACTTTTGGAGTCAATTCTGGCAAAACTGGGTGTAACAAGTAAAGCATATATGCTCGATTTCAATAATTATGAGAAATGCGTAAAATTCATATAAATTCATGAGGTGCAACTTGGCACAGACGTCATATTGGATATGCTTATCAAAACATAATTCCACATATCTAAAATTAGAAAATCTTAGAAAAGTTTTTTTTCAGGCACAAATACAGAATAAAAAAAACCTAAAATTTATAGTTAAATGTGAACGCATGTAAACTTTTTATAAAAATTTTTGTGCTGCAATTTCTTACAAATTTTTTCCTGGTTACAGAAGGGAGGGGGCGGTTAAAATTAATTATTCAAGGAGGATAAAAATTTGAACTCGTTTTGCGAACATGGAAAACCTCAATCAGAATTTTTGATATTATGAATTATTCAAAATGTATTAAGGGCTTTTTTAAAATTGAAGGCAATTTTAGATAATGCGAAAAGCATTTAATATGCTCAAAATTTATTTTCTTGCGCCCAGCAATTTTTATTATATTTATACCTTTTTCATATTAAATGGGGATAGAATTGAGATGGCATCTTGTCTAATGGCCTATTGGTTACTTTTCAGAGCATTAGGTATCCGGGTTCGATCCAAACCATTGCTAAACGGATATTGGGAAAGGGATGTTGTGGTTCTGCTTTCGGCATAGCACGTTTGTCGAGGGGAGTGCTTGGGAGTTTTTCAAGTTTCCTCCTTAATGACACGTGAATATTTACGTGTCGCAAAGGAGGAAACTTGGAAAATTTTCAATGATATGTTCTCCTGAAAGGCATATATGTAATGGACAATAAAATGCCTTACAACATCTTTAAGCTCTTTGACAGTCTGCAAAGCGATGTCAGAGTGGACCACAAAGTGAGCAGACCATCTTAGTATCAAAAGATGCGGGTCCTTACAATCTAGTAGCAAAAATCTAATAGATTCTCAGACTTGATTTGTCATCCCCAGAAATAATAATTCGCATTGTGACTACAATTTATTTAATTTAAAAAACACGACGAACCTTCAGTTGCATCGGTATAGAACCCGTTACTTTTTGATTGTGTGTGGTAGAATATTGCTTTACCCAAACAGATTACGGCATCTCATATGGGGAAAAAATAAAGCAGCAAATAATTGTTTCTCACCGGAAAATGTTTTAAGAATTTGCAACTGGATATTGAGATCACGTAAGATTAGAAATCTAAATTGCTGTTGATCAATTATATTTTGAAATAATATAAAAGCAAAAAATTGAGAATAATTTAAAATAATCTAATTTTATTATTTTTTAAATTCTAAATATTGTGTAAAAATAATTCATCAAATCACATTGTGTAGCTATAAACACTAAAAAGAATCATGATATATGCAAGGTATTACTGAAGAAATAGCTGTTGTTTACACAGCATTCTATCAAATTTATTATGCACCACGGTTATACAATCTACTATATTATTACTGCTGCCTTAGTATTTGTTGAATGAAGAATTGTATTATTAAATGCTTTCTTATAGTTATTGTTGCTAAGGTGACATTAATTGATTGCAGAAAAACTTCATTTATTCAACTATTTTATTTTGTAATTAAACTGGGGAATATGATGTCCGCCATATATGTAAAAACAATTATCAATTTCGCATCAAGTTTTGTGGTTAATTGTTCGAGTTACGTAAGATGGAAAAAATCATCAATCACAAACTTTACATTTTGATGTACCGACCAACTTGTCTAGTGGTCAGCGTGCCTGACTACGGATAAGGATTCGGGCATGGATGTACTTCTCTCTCTATCTATCCTGTCTTTGTCCTTTCCTTGTATGAATGGTTGCCTTCCCTATAAACGGGTCCCTATGGCATGTGTGTAGAGCAAAGTCGTACTTTCACCTTCATGGTGCTCTGATTAAAAACGAAAGACGCTCCCATTCGGCTTAACTCGCATAACATAGCGAGCTTGGCTTGTCCAAGTCTCATTAGTAAACAACATTTTGATGTATAATTATATGATATATTTAGTTCTCAATTTGTAATAACCAAGTTTTTATACTCTAATTGTAATCTATGAGAATGCATATTTCAATGTTTGTTTTCAGTCTTTCATGAATATATCGTATATAAATAAGTATGTAACTTAAAGTATTTTTAAATGAATTTTTGCGAAAAGAAAAGTATAATTTAAAATAAAATCATTATTCTAAATCAGTCAATAACTAAAGTAAATAAAGTACTAATTACATGTAATTTGTATGAATCAGTAATATATGATATGCGTTTTTTATTTTTTCTTATGAGTTACTCCCATGTGAACGAAAATAGAATTGAAAGTATTTCTAGCAAGGGTTAGGATGCTGTATGCATGAAAATCTTGCAGGCATTGGAAAGGCTGTATCGAGTCTCTGAGATATTTCTGTTGTGGTGAGGGGTGTGTGAAGTTATTTATCCAGTCTCTCTCCTACAGGAGCCAAGCTGTCAGCCGAATGGTTAGCGCTCTTGCCTTCGGTTCAACAGTTCGTGGGTTCGAATCCCACCTTGGGCATGGATGTTTGTAGTGGTTCGGATTCCACTTTAAACCGTAAGTCCCGGTCTAATTAGCCCTCGTGTGCAAAAAATGACTGTTGAGCGACAAACAAACCAAATCTCTCCTACAGGAATAATGGAATATGCAGGTCGTTAATAGATTGCGCACCATTTTCCCATCGGATACCTCATTAACAGTTTTACCGCTACGAAGGTCTGATGTTCGTATCGGACTTCAGACATAAAAATTTGTTTCAAAATGATCTGTGGAGTGGAATGCAGGACGAATCATAAGACTGCTCATCACATTTTAAATCTCATCTAAAAATTTGATAAAATGAAATTGTTAATTCAAATATTTCTGATAACTTTAAATGATTTCTTTGGTGAACCATTTCATAGAAATCTTTTTTTTTTGTGAGAGCTACAGATGTTATAAATTATATCTGAATTTAAATTCAAAATTTGTTTCTCAAATACTATGCACAGTTATAAATAGTTTTTTTTAAATAATTTAATTTTAATTATGTTTGGATTGAAATTATTTTACTTTTGTGTTTTAATAAGTTTTAATGTTGCTTGTGGTTTTGTAAGAAAAAAGTCAATACGTTAAAATAAAACCTTTTAAAGTTTACGTTTTGGCTCAACTTGTTTTTTTTTAGAACTTGACCACAACAAAAGCCAACCAACCAACCAATTACATGAAAGTATTTTTAAATTAATTTTTACGGAAGAAAAAAGTGTGTCTCTTTTGAACAAAAATATTATTTTAAACCAATCTATAATTAAAGTAAGCAAATTAATATAACATATGTAAATTATATAAGGCATTGACACAACATATTTAATTTTTTAGTCTTTTATATAGATGCCGCAGATATGAATGAAAATATAATTGAAAGCATTTCTAAATTAATGTTTAAATGGAAGAAAATTTACTTTAAATTACCAGTTTACATAATATAATTATTTATTTTATTATTTTAAATTTCACTAAAATTTAACAGCAATAAATGAAAGAAAATTTACTTGTGAATAAAACCATTATTCAAAACCAATCTATAAGTAATGTAATAACACATGTATGCAACTTGTATGAATTGTAAAATAAACATAATGCAACTTGTACAATAGACGTTTCTTGTACTCATATCAAGAAATATGAATTCTTCGTAAGTAAATGAAAATATTCCTGAAAAGAGATTTTTAAATTTGTTTAATACTAATTAAAAACGTTAACTTATATCAATAAAACCAGTAACTAAACTAAGTAAAGTACCAGTACATAGAATATAAATTATATGAAGTATTAAAAATAAATATTAATAAAAATGTAATATTATTATCTTTTATTTTTTCACAATTCTTTATTTTAGAGAAAATACTGTAAAAAGGATCTGTACTTAATTTCAAAAATAAAAAATATTTTTATATAAAAAATTAACTAAAAAATTACCTGCAGATTAAAAAGGAATAAAACCATTATTCTATTTCAATATGAGACTAAAATAAGTAAATTACTAATACAAAATATATGAATTGTTGGAAGCTCTGGTAGAAAATAAAAATTAATTTTTTAACCATAAAGTGATTCGTTACAGTTTAGATTCTGAGTACGCCACTTTATTCGACTCTCATTGGTTTAAAATATCCATGACGTCAGGTAACGTTTCAACCACGCCACATCGTATTGAGACGGCGTCGTCAATCGGACTTGTCAACGAATTTGCTGCCTGCCTTTAAATCGGATTCTTCGGAAGGCAGCAAACAAGGCGAAGTTCACCCTCAAATGTCTGAGAACATTGTCGAAGTTGATTTTGTCAATAAAACGATTTCTTATATAAGGAACAAAACAACGGTTTGAGAAGCCGTTTTTCATGGATTCAAGCCATTAACACGTGGTCAATAGAACAGAAGAAAAAGTGAAATGGAAAAGACAAGACATAATATCCACTTTATAGTTAGTTTAAACTGGCAAGGGTGATTTAAATATTTCATTCTTTAATAGAATTTTAAATTAATAATTGTAATATTTGCAAACAATCTCTTTTGCATCTTAGGACTGTTGCTTTCCATACGCCAATATTAAATATTTGTTTATCTTCTTATTATTTTCTTATCTTATTTTAGTCTTATTGGAATTCTTCATTTATTACTAAAAGAATTTTTTCCAGTTAAGAAAAAGTTTATTCATAAATAAAATTATTGATTCAAACCAATTTATAACCAATATGTCTCTTAGAGTTGAAGGCTTTAAGCATCTTTCCGATTTAAGTTTATTCAAAAAAAAAAAAATAATAATTACTTTAAAAAAATAAAAAAAAAAAAAAAAAAAAAAAACCCGGTAGTTGTTTCTTTTCAAGTGAATCTTGACACTGAATTAGCTTTCTTGCAGATATATCTATAACGAAGTTATCATATGGCCTTGCTGTTTTATTAGTTATTCTGTTTTATTAGTTATAACCAATAGCAACGATTCGGAAAATGGAAAAATGTCATAAAATTCGCATTCATTATGGCGATGACCCGATCAACTTGGTAACCTTGATCGGACGAACTCGAAGAACCCAGGTATAGAGAAGAAGCTTTCTAATTTTTAGCATTTACGCAGAGATATTTTTTGCGATAAAATTTTCTAAGATATCAGAATTATTATAGTTTTCGATTATATATTGGTATAGAATTTGATCGCAGTTTAATATTAAGATGGAACACACACATTTACCAGTCGCCATTTTAGACTGCTAGCTAGAAATGAATCACGCCTTTTTATGTATATACTGATTTAAATTCGTCGATTACAGACGATTTTGTTGAATCAGTGCAAATATGAGCACGCCAGATTGAATCATGGGATTTGAAAGAATACAAAAGTAACCACGACATAGCAGGTGGTTAATGCTTGCACGGTTTGAAATTTAAATCAGTTCTTAAAAATACCGCATAAAAATTCCAGATTTTATTGAATATTATAAATGATAATTATTCTAAATATAAATATAATATGATAAATATAATATAATCTATGCATAATTATCAAAAATCATATAAAATATAATTTATTATGATTCCATGAAAAATTAAAATAATAAATTAAGCTGCTTAAAGCTTCAAATTGAATGAAATTTTGAGATAGTTTTATGAAATTATCGTTTAGAATTCCAGATTTTTTTGCTGGTTTTCGATCACAATTTTTTAATCTAATTTATCTCGGTATTTTTTCCCCAATTTATAAAAAACCAATATCTATTGAACTAATTAGTTTTGAAACAAAAATTTCTAGTCCATAGAATGTGATTCATTTTGAGTTTCGGAAGTTGAGAATGAGTATTATTATCATTCTCTCAGCCAATATTTTTCTTTAAATTTATACTCGATATTTCTTCCTATTCTCAGGTAATCTTAAATTTTCTTAGCAGCAATGAATTATTAAGAATTAAATCATGTGGTTTTTCAAATCTTATTACGGATGAAATAACTAAGCTTTTCTATCAAATTTATCATAATAGTTGTGGTTGTCAGATAAATTATATGAAATTTCATTCCCTCAAATAATTAACTAGACTGATTCTTAATAAGGAAGATTTTCAGGCAAAAATTGATTCTTTTTCTTCTTATCAATTAAATTCACTTAAAGCAGTAACGAATTGTCTTAAACATTTTCAATATTTTATGAGTCTAAATATAACTCATAAATATGCTGAAAATGAGTTTCTTTACACAAACAATATTTTGAAACAGATAATAAAGCTTGTCGAAATTCAACATGCGTAAACTACATTTTGTTAATGCATGATCTCTTAATATTTAAAGCAAATTCAAAGTAAATATTTCCTGATTCTTTTGTTTACATTCCTTTAAAAGATTGAACGAAAGTAAATGAAGCCTTGGTATTCTTATTTTGAATTTCAGTCACCCTTGCTATTGCATTGTGTTAGTGAAGGTAAGACGGAATTTATTCCTAAAAACATGCCACGAAGTTGTCCAATATTGTAATATTCTATGTCTGGTCAATTTAAAAAAACAATAGTTTTAAATTTATTATCCAATAAACAACTTGCTAGTAAAAGCAGAAAACTGAAAAAAGAGCTGTTATCATAATTAATACTTGTTTTGAATTAAAAAACTAGCTTAAAAGCATTAATGGTTGGAAATACTTTAAACCATCCCATAAATAGAGGATTAGGAAATTAATATATTCATAGAAAATGAATCTTTGTGTAATATAGGTTAATGAAAATGAATGCTTGCTGATTTTATTGATTTTAAAATCATAATTAAGATAAACGTATGCTTTATTTATTAATCAATCTAAATAATAGTTTAGGCTCTTATCCATAAAAAATTAAGGTTTTATACATTAATTACAGTTAAAGTTAATGAGATAATTAACAATTATCTTTTGTACTGAAAAATGCTATGTAAAGTAAATGGTTAAAACATTTTTTCTCAAATTACAACAAAAAAAGAAAAATGTGTTATATTCTGAGAAAAACACCTGTGCGTCTTTAAATAAAAATAATTTATTAAAAACAATAACAGACACACTGGTGCAAGTTCTTTAGTGTTTTTTTCCCACATAATATTTGGATTTAATAATCATACAAATATTTTGAAATCATCATGTGTTTAAATAACATCAAATATTTGAATTAAAATATCATTAAGTATATATATATATATATATATATATATATATATGTGTGTGTGTGTGTGTGTGTGTGTGTGTGTGTGTGTATAAATATGTATGTATAAGTGTGGAGACATTAAATTTTTTCGAGCTATTAATTTAAAAGATGGAATGGAAATTAGTTTCATGCTTCTCTAAATCCATTCACATGAAATTTTTAAATACTGTAAGTAATTAATTTTTGCACCTTTCTCTTAAATTGCAAAAGTTGTTTCAACTCTATGAATATATGTGGTTATAGTATTACGAACTTTTATTTGATATAGTTAATCAGTTTTAACTCAGATTTAATTATAGGTGATATAAAATTAAATAATAATCAGCTTAAAAATTTAGCTAATTAGTTTTTAGTCTAATCGAAATTGAATAAATTCTAAATTTCAAATTAATATTTTTTAAAATTGACATTTTTATGATGATAATAATATTTCTTTTGGAATGAATGTTTTTTTTTAAACCTTAACAATTTATTAATTTTGTGGTTTAATCACAAAATTATTAGGTTTAAATTAATAATTTTTAAGCCTAATAGTGTTGTGGAATAAAAATGCAAAATTTGTTAATATGTCTTGATCAAAAGTTTAAATATATCAACGGTTTATTTCGCTAAACTATTTTTTTAAAAATATGTTACCCGTTCAATACTATGGAAAAACTAAATATATTATTTAAATAAAATTTTGACAGCTTTATTTAATTTTAACTTTAGTTTTTTGTACTTTAATAATTTTGAATTCAGTTTTTAAAATTTTGTTCAAAGGAACATTATACCTAGATAACATACCTACATACAAATGTTAAAAACTAACCAATTGCACATATACAATTCGATTTAAAAGTCCGGTGTCAGATATGAAATTGAAGGCAGTTAAGGGTTAAATTTTCAAACAGCTTCAAGAATTGCAGTTGAAACCCATTGCGATTCTTCATTCTGCAGTGATTGCCATTTTCTTAAATAATTAATTTTCTTAAGTTGAAGCGTGACAGGGTTGTGGGACCACTTTGCACTTCCAAAGCACAGTTCCAAGATTCGATCCTTTTGCTGGGCAAAGTCAACTCAGCCTTTCATTCCTTCAGTGGATCTATATAATTAAATACCAAGCATGCTTGGGAACTTAAGACTGGAGGTTTACGTTAGGCTCTCTGCCTAATCGGAACATATACGCTTCATACCCCAGGGCCCTAGATCAAGTAAACAGAAATAGGCAGTGTAGGCCTTGGCCCATGGAGACTGTCGTTCCACTGAGTTTAGTCTATTTAATTTCTTAAAGTATGCTTTTAAATAATCCTTTCTTAATTCAATAATTTTAATCATTTTTCCCGTAATTTTAATTATAAATGCACAGCAACAGTTAATCCATTTTTATTATAAATACAAATTCAAATTCTTTCAAATGTACAGTGCTCATAAAATAATTTGCAACAGAAATAGTTAAAAATAATGTTCTCTTTCACATAAAATATGTTTAGGTTTTACTTTTGGTTTTTCTGCAAATACTGTTTTGCTTACGTATAATTTTTCCATTGTTTTCGATATCTAAATGACCCATAATTTTCTTTAGCTAATAGCAAAGGAAAAAAAAATTGTTTAAATTTGTTAAGGCTGAAATCATATATTGTGTATTTAGAAGCTGTTTGAGCTTTCACGTGCTCTACTGAGTAACAGAACATCATCCTTTTCTCAAAGCGAAATTGGTCGTACAGCTATTGTTTTCCAGTATAATTGGGTACAATAAAGAAAAAAATGTTTCGTTATTTTCCTCGTTTGCAATTAGCTCTGATGTAAGAGTGAATACATGTGGCTCTGACATTAGCCTTATTGTTATAAAAAAATAGGAAATTTGTTGCAATTAATCAAGTGGAAATTATTACATTTATTTTCGTAAGCGTATTTTTGGTCATATTCTCTTATTTTTCCAATTATGAATGCAATAAATGTTAAAGTGTATAATGGTTGATTTCTATCTCTACTAGTAAAAAGTAAATTTTAATCCTCTGAGATTAAACATTTAAAAATTATATCATTATCTATAAATATAAATGATGTCTCATAATTTAGTAATTGAAATTATTCAATCCTAATGATTAATATATTATGGAATTACAATACTTGAAACGATCCAATCATTTATTTGCCTTTCTACTCATAAGCAATTTTGACGCTAGCTGAGTTTTAAATTATTTGCACTTAAAAAAGACAGAGACAAATTTATATATGAAAACTTTCTTGGTACACCATTACCAAAAGGGCGGCATCAAGATTAGTGCAAAATTTAAAATGCTAGTATGCAAATTGTATTAAATTGAAAATTTTCCTTGTCAAATACAAAAATTTGTGAATGACTGTTTCTACATGTCTATTATACGAATCTCTCCCACCAATTTACCTGTACCTGTCAGTTCCTATGGAAGGAAGACAAGTCCATTTTTGGCAGGAGGAGCCAGAAGAAAAGCATTAACTTTACCTGACTGAACGCTTTGGGTATAATACTATCTGCTTATCATAAGAATAGTTTCTGCAAGTGGTTTGGTGAGTGGCTGTTTCTATAGCAACACAGGACTACCAATTTCAGACAGGAGTTTAGGTTGTTATGAATGGGTGGTGTTGAGAGTAATACCTCATATTATTCTCAATGCATTCAGCTAGCCAAAGTTGGTGGTTTTTTTTATTCCTGCTGTTGAAATTGTCTTGTTTCCAAGGCAAGAGTCCGACACAAATTAGTAGAAGCTATTCTTGTGATAGTACTATCCAAAATATCCTAATTCATAACACACTTAACCCCTATTTGAAATGGGCAGCTCTTATTACTATAGCAACTGCCACTAACCAGATTACTTGGCGAGTTATTCTTTTGGTAGACGGACAGTATTGGATAGCTTGTGATTTACTAAATTTTCTAAATGCAGTTGAATTATTCAAGATCGTCTTTTATTTGGCAGTTTATCATGATGCCGCAGTTTTGATTATAAAAGTTGCGAAAATAAACTAAAATCTAACTTTTTAAAGCTTTTTGAATTTCTCATTCGCAACAGGCTCTTTACCTCAGTGGAATTTGGATTTTTATATTTCAATATTGCGTATATGAAAGAGTTAAAGTATGATTTTATATAAAGTACGAGTGTTCGTTAAGTTGCAAAAGAATGTAAACAAAAGGATCTTGGGTATAAAATCTATATTCTAAGATATCGGAAACTGATTATAATAATCCTTGTGGATTAAATATTTTGTTATCCGTAACGTCTATTTTATTTGATAAAATGATCAGAAATCCATCAAAACAAAGATAAGAATCTATCACGAAATTATAATGTATCGAAACAAAGATAAGATTTAATAAATTTTGGCATAACATATGAGAGAGAATTAATAAATTGTGGTATACAAATCTATGAATCTACCAACAGGTGACAAAGATTTGAATAAGTTAATGCATTATAATAAGATATGACGAAGACAAGACTCAATCAAGAAACTGTGTATATGATAAAGATATGAATCAGTGTTTTCTTTTCAATAAAATTTAAAAACTACGTGACTATTGTGTGAGTTATCAAAAATTATTTAAAGAAATTCAAAAATTATGTGACATTTTTTATCGATTTCAGAAGTTAATGCATGACATAATGTTTTTTTGTTTGTTTGATATCTGAATTTCATAAGAAGATTTTAAGAAAATAAAAGGGTAATAATTTATGTAGAAAATATGAGAAAAGACATTTACGAGTAAAACTTTTAACTTAAGTATTATACGAGCAAAATAATCATAGTTAATAAAAATTAATATTCATTTTATTTAGGGGTTTTATTTACGTAAAGTATATATATATATATATATATATATATATATATATATATATATATATATATATATATATATATATATATAGAAATAAAATTTTTCATATTTCGATAATATCACCAATAGGATGTTAAGATAAATTATATAGCAATCATATCGTCATGGAATATATCCTAATCATAGTTTAAAACACAAACAATTCTTTATTTACACTCAAGACAATCAGCTAAATTATATTTAGCTGATTGTCTTGAGTGTAATAGCTAATTTAATTAAAAATGTATTCCTAAAGCAAATTTAGCATGGAATCTTTTCTTCAAAATTTTTAGTGTTATTAAATATTTAGTTTTTTTAATTGAAATAATTTTTTTTAAAAAAATTATAAATATAATACAATATTAACATTAACTGAAGTGCTCCGCAGCGTGTGCTTGGGAGTTTTCCAGGTTTTCTTCTTTGAAGCAAGGCTCTATATCTATGAATAGACTTCTTAGATGATCAAGAATAGGCGGATGATCAAATTCCTTTCAATTGCCTTGGGCTGTTAGTGTATACATGGCATCACAAATTCTTATTGATGAACAAGTATAATAGAAATGAAAAAATAACAATATGATTTGGATGTTGCCTCAAATTTTACTGCTAACTGTGTTGTTGTTGTTACTTATGACATTCGGACAAGCCAAGCTCGCTATGCGATTTTCTGTGGGCATTTAAGTCAGTAGGGTGCATCTATCGTTTGACCAGAGCACCACGAAGGGAAAAATAAGATTTTTCTCTAAACTCCTTTGATAGACGGCGCCACCAGATCATCTACTCACTCCATTTTGACATTGATCTGAAGGGGGAGGAAATTTTATCCAGACCATTACATCCATGGTAACTGCTCAACGACCAACCACAGGACTTTCGATTCCACACATAAACGAGCACGTATGTCGCATGTACTCGGTGAGTCCTTGGCAGCATTGGGAATCGAACCCGCTTTTCCGGACGGAAGGTTGATGCTAGGCTAGCAAGGCAGTTCTAACGTTTTACGTTTCTAGACATGGATGCACAATTTTATTTTTAAACGTTAAAATTTTCTAATCAAGCTATGGATTGTTTGTCGCTCAACGGTCATTTTTTGCACACGAGTGCTAATTAGACCAGGACCTACGGTTTAAAGTGGATTCCGAAACACTACAAATAACCATGCCCAAGGTGGGATTTGAATCCATGAGTTCTTGAACCGAAGGCAAGAGCGCTAACCATTCGGCTGCCAGCTCGGCCTACTCAAGCTGTATTAAAATTTAAATATTCATTAAAATTATTTTGTTGTCACACCATTTCGCAAAACCTAGGGCACAGATGCCGCATTATCCAGGATGCCAATTTCTGGGTTTGGTGATTTTTTGGTAGATTTTCTTAGGTATATGGAAACCTTGTTTTTATTACGTCATAGCTATGGAGACCTATGAGAATTATGCAGAAAATTCTATTTTGGCAACCTTAGTATTTACGTCGTCATGTACCTCAAAGTCATCATGGCAGCATTTTCTTATATTCCAAAAAATTTAGAATTTATCATCCTGTATTACATGGTATCTGTGCCGAATCTAAATGCGTCCTATGGAAATAAACTCATCTGTAAAATTGCTGTAAGCCGAAAATGTTAATAAAATTTCGAAGAAGAATCTATAAAATAAACAAGAAAATAATTTTTTCCATTGCCTTCAAACAAATACAATAAACACACAAATCCATCTATGTATGTACAATGGTTTTCCAAAATAATGAGTTGAAACGAAACAGAAATGTTTTGTATCTAATACAGTGTGGGAACCTTACACCTTTAGCATTTAAAACCAACTGTATCCTACTTGAAGTGGACGGTACATAGAATGTTGTGGTGGTGGTGGGACTAATCCCCATCTGGTCTAGTTCCACTAGACCAGATCCATGAGATCAAAGACAGCCAATGTTGTACCATTCCTCATGCAAAAACTTTTCTAACTCTAGAGAGACTCAGGAGAAGAAGAACATGATGTCAGTCTTTTTTTTTTTTCCAAAATAGACAGAAGGAACTATTTGGTGTTGAAATCTACCGGAACATGGATGATGTGCAGATATGTTCTCATGTTTCCGAAACCATGAATGAACCAGTTTGACTACGTAGAATTGAGGAGTGATCGTCTTAATAGCACCAATTCCCGAATAGGAACAATATTTGCTCATTAGAATGCAATTGGAATACCAAAAAAAATGACATACTCAGTGTTAATGATCTGCCCATGTAAGATGGCAATATCTGCTTCAAACATATAATGAGGTCCAAAATCATTATGGAACAACCCCCATGCCTCTCTCTGAGAGTAAGACAGTTTGGATTGCAGGCTTCTAAAGTGGTTCTCCCCACTAACTCCACCTTGTAGCGAAGAAAGGAAGAAACTGAATTCATTCAAAAACATGGAATAACTCCACTGATCCACAGTCCAGGCTTAAAAATCTTTACACCACTATCTTCATTCTTTCCTACTATTAAAAAAAATGTTTTATAGTTCTGTCCTAAATATTTTGCATATGCAATGTTTTTCGAGTTATATTGATTAATACTGGAATATGCAGATGTTCTTTCAGATGAGCATTTACTTCTGCCACCTTCTCTCCTGGGCTCATCAACTAGCCTAATGTCTGCCTGTCTCTCTTCGTGAGTTTGGTGCTTAATTTCGCAGATCAATATTTTGCCATGATCGTTGTGTGCTGCTGACCTTCGACAAGCGGTCAACTGATACCAACAGCTGTGGCAATCATCATTGCCGATGCATCAACCTTCCAGTATCTGCTTTATTTGGAACTCTAGCAGGTCTCTCATTTTAGTTTCACCATAAGCAAAATTGAGCAAACGCTGATGAACAATACACTGACATGTATTTTTGAAACTGTAACCAACAATCTAGTGCAAAAAAAGCTATTACGCATATAATTTAGTCCTCTCACGCCATTAAGTCATTGTTTTTAGCAAGGCTTTCTTTTTTGGATGATCTTTATATCGCCCTCTGTGTGTATATATATATATATATATATATATATATATATATATATATATATATATATATATATATATATATATATATATATATATATATATATATATATATTGTGTGTGTAAGATACAGTAATACAGGATTAATAGAATGGATTCAATTTAAATAACACTTTGGTCTTCCGCAAGTCTGTTTTTAATGTTAAATAAATTAGATTAAAAAGGATTTTTCTTTTTTGTTTTAAATGCATAAATTTCAAAATTTCGCTTTCTTACTATGCGGCTTTGAAAGGACACAATTGTACTATTTGACAAAACTAAAGAGATTAGTCTTTCATATATTCCGATGAGAATACATTGCCTTCTTTAAATTATATGCAATATAAAATATTGCTTTAAAATTTCTCTGGATGTGTAAATAAATTAATTTTACAGCCAAAAGTTTAATCTTTTATTTTAAACGGTCTATGATTTTAAACCAACTATCATATCATATATAACCAACTATCTTGGTCAATTATTAAGTCTGATCAAGAAGTTGGGGCACAAAAAATCTTTACACCCTTCATAAAATGCAAATTGTACTCTAGTAAAAGTTTAATCTATCAAAAGAATAAAAACATGTTTCAAAATGTCACGAATCATTTTAAGGAGCGTTTCAAAATATTCCAGACATTTATCCTTTAAGAACAAGAGTTTTTAATCCAGTATTGTTTCTTTTGAATCTTTGTTTAAGTGCTTAGAAAAATGTAAAGAGAGATTACTTTGCCTTCCTATATGCACTAACAAAAAATCACACTATTTAACTTTCTGTCTTGAGTCATAAGGTTGTTGTAACAATCTGATTTGGATTGCATTGCATGTAATTTTGGGTTAATTGCTATTTAATGGACAAGGATTGTTTATTTCAAAATCTCTCTCGTAAAATAATTCCCGCAATAAACCGTCAACTTTAAATGCTGATTTGTAATAAATGTAAAACAAAGGGTCGCATTTATGATGGTATTTTAGAGAAATTTAACGCTAATTTATTTGTTTTAGTAAAATAATATCATACATTATATAATATGCGAAGATGCTTATTGCTATTGATTCCAATAATTTTAATTATGCATGTGCATTTTATTATAGTTAATAAATAATTTGGTTGGAAAGGGCTCTTAGAATTAAAAATATTAATCACGATCAGAACTAGTATTTTTATGTTATTATTAGGAGTGTATTTTCAATATATACCTAATTGAAAGTCTACATAAATTGACTGGGACGCGAACTTATGCAGTGTAATTGATAACAAAATATTAGATAAATAGTGATTGATGATAATAAGGTAATTAGTGATGGAAATATGTAATGATTCATAACAAATTAGGAAAAAAATTGCGAAAATTCATGATAAAAATGCAAGCAATGGATGAAGCAGAAATATGACATTTATACTAATATACGTAAGTATAGTTAATAAACGAATGTTATAATTTTATCAGAACGGAGTCATAAATATCAATATTTATATTTAATATTTTACAAAAAAGAAAAAAAACACATTATGCAAAAGAATATTAAAAACTAAAGAAGGGTATACATATATATATATATATATATATATATATATATATATATGTATATATATATATATATATATATATATATATATATATATATATATATATATATATATATATATATATATATATATATATATATATATATATATATACACCCGCGAGGATCATCTGGAAATTAAGTTTCCCATGGCTGATGAAAAGAAACAAAACATAATTACCTAGAAATATTTATTGCAAAGATACACAACAGAGTATTTCAGTTACTTCTCAACGTAAGAAGCATCAGAACTTGTCATACCGTGGGATAAGTTTTTGTATTTCAGTATCATGAAAGTCTACAGCTTGGAAGCCAACATGTCAAAGTGGTGCAGGTGAGCCCCGGACAGTATTTTTAGGCTAACGGGTTTGAAATACTCGCCTTTCACCAGTGTGCCTTGTCATTTTGAATCATGGTCAGGTGACGAGGTCACATTTGTGCTGTCATTTTCCTCTCCATATCCACGCCACACCAGCGGAAGAACTTTGGACTTCACATATTAACGTGGACACATCCCCAGCGCATGGAGCTCCAGCAACCCAGTGAGGGAGGGTACGTGATCACCCTCCCAATCACTGCCCGCAGCAAATGATGCTTCACTTTGCTGATCTTAAAGGGAAGCGGCGTGAAGCTACTGAGCCATTGGAGCTCCAACATGTCACAGCAACTCTGCACATCCTGGAATCAGGGGGTACGTGTACCTTCCTGGGGCTTGAGCAGCCACCAGGAGCATCGGCAGGTGGTGGATCGCCAAATGTCCTGTAGGAATGACAGGATAGCCTTGAATATAGAATCAGAGGCCGCGAACCAGCTCCCGTAAACCCTGGTGTTATGCGATCCGTGCCTAGGGCTAATTGGCACCGCGGTATTGGTGTCTTAACGGAGCCTCTAGTTGCCTGGAGAACTTCTAGAGTAATTTGCCTTGCCCAGTAACTCAGGCAATGTTGGGTGAACTTATATTACCTGAGCCTTTTATTTGTTATCTTGTGGCTGAAAAGACACAAGATGTAACAAACCTTTCTGCATTTGCAGGTGAAGCCTCTGAAGTAGACCTTGCTGAAAAAGACAAGGGAACTCAGAGGCAATCTTGTAAAAGAGCAGCAATGAATCCTTCACTTGAGGAAGAATTGACCTCCAAACCATCTTCTGGTGAAAGCCAGGAAGCTATCCCTAGCATGACTGACTTTCTGACCAGATGGGACTGTTTCAGCAAGACCCTATCTGCTGGAAATGTCATACGTAAGAGGAAACGACAGAGCATGTCATTTACGAATGTGAGGCTCTTGCCCTCCCTAGATTAACTTCTTTAGGCATCATCCATACTAGAGAGTTACACCTATACTCCATGAAAGGGTTATCGGACTTTATTAATAAAGTGGGTGACCCGAGCAACTGGAACTAGGAAACATTGGGTTTGGAGTTAATACTACAAAATGCTGATAAATGCAGAGGTGCCCAATGACATACAAACCCAATTCTAAGATGAAGAACTCTGCACATCTTTGTCCGTGGTGAAAGATAAAAGGACAGGAATTTTTTCAGGTGCAAGAACAAATAGAAGTCGCTGGAAGCAAGGTCATGACTGTAGGATGGATGGTCAAACACTTCCCAGAGAAGAACTTCTCTGGTAATTTTTTTGTGGAAGTCGTCTTATGATAGCAAACATACCCCACCTCTTAATTGTAAATGGCCCATTGAAAGTTCTTTTAAGTTGTGTAGTAACGTTCAGCGTTTACTGTTGCACCACTCGGCAATTAGTCAACGAGCAAAATGTCTTTCCTGTCCCAGAAGACCGTGCACATCAATTCTTGCGCGATACTATCTGCTTGACTTTTCATCCGTACTGGAGATCCACTGTGACGTCAGTCCATCGACAGTTGTTTAGTTCTAGGATGAAACGAGCATCCCACGTCTAAGCACCTGCAACGATCCTATCGAGGTTTTTCGTCACCTTCATTGTGATATCGTTGTAGAAAATCACATCTATTCCATGCACTAAACACAACTGATTATATGGCTTTCCATGGGCGCTTCCTTCTGTGAATTCATAAACTGTACCATTTATTTCAACTCGCAATCAGTGTGAGAAGTAATAAGAGCCAACATTTTTGTGTAAGCCATTTGAAAATTAGGATTGAAACATATGATAGCCACACTTTCAAGCTAATCTAAGTGTGTGTTCGCGTTTCAGTCATTTTGCAGCGGCATATTTTAGAAGCCGCAGGAAACTGACTTCCCGGATGATCCTAGTATATATATATATATATATATATATATATTGTTACAAATTTGTAAATAATGATTATATTTGTCTTAAAATATCTCAGACAGATCAGAAATTCTCACATTTTGGGCAAAAATTGCGGTATTTAGACGTGTTGTAGTTTAAAAGCGGATTTCCTAATGATTTGGCGACTTGGCGACAGTTGGCGAGATTCTTGGCGACTTGGCGACGGTTGGCGAGATTTTTGGCGACTTGGCGAGAAATCGATACTTCTGGAAACATCCATCACCTAAGCTCTAGGACCAATATTTTTCGAGATAGCCTAGAAGCTTCCAGAGCCTTGGCGAAATTGGTAGATTTCTCCGCCAAGTCAGGTATAAATACCGCAGCCCGACATGGAATAGTAGTAGAGTAGTTTTGTGAAGACAGTCAGTGAGTGAAGACGATTAGTTGTGACTGCTAGTTGTTCTCTGTCTGAGGTATTTGAGACCTGTGATTGGAAGCTGTTTCTTATTATATCTGACGAATTGTAGCTGTATAATTGTGACTGTTACAGCGGGAATTTCGTTTATCTTAGTGAAGTTTTTACGAATAAAAGTCTTGTGTTCATTAAGTGGTTGCTTTATTCAACTCTCAATCAACACGAACCCGTGAAGCTCGGTACAACTGGTGTCAGAATCGGGATTGAAGAGTTGATGCAGCGTGTCACAAGAAAAATGGATATGGATTTAATGAAAAGTCTTCTCGAAAAATTAGCGGAGCAGATGGCTGAGATGAAAGCTGGACAAGAAGATATGAAAACTGAGATGAAAGCTGGACAAGAAGAGATGAAAGCTGGACAAGAAGAGATGAAAGCTGGACAAGAAGAGATGAAAGCTAGACAAGAAGAGATGAAAGCTAGACAAGAAGAGATGAAAGCTGGACAAGAAGAGATTAAAACCGAGATGATGAAAGAGATAAAATCTGGACAGGAGGAGATGAAAGCTGGACAGGAGGAGCTTAAAAAGGAACTTAAGAAGGACATTGTAAGTGTTAAAGAAGAATTCTCCAACATCATTCAGGAGAAGATGAATGCAATGGAAGATAAGGTAACTTCAGTTGAAACTAAAGTTCTGGAGATAGAAGAAAACGTTGAAGAAGCATTAGACAATATGAATAAGAAGATTGAAAGCTTGGAGAAGCAAATATCAAACAAACATGAGGAACCCAACGTGACATTTGTGCCTTCCCTAGCCAATATTAAACTCTCAACATTTGATGGGAAATCATCCTGGCAAGTATACAAGACCCAGTTTATGATGGTAGCGGAAGCTAATGGATGGAATCCCCGAGCCCAAGCTTTTCACCTGGCGGCTTCTTTAAGAGGAGACGCGGCTGACATCCTCGAGACGCTTCCGGAGGAGCAGAGGCACGATTTCCAAGCCCTATCGAGTGCGCTTGAGCTGCGGTTTGGAGATAAGTGCACTAAGGAATATAGCAGACTACAGTTAAAGTCCCGCTATCAAAAAGCGGGTGAAAGTCTTCAAGAATTGGCTGCCGATATTCAGCGACTTTCCCATCTAGCATTTTCGGACTGCCCAGCTGAGACACGTCAAGATCTGGCTCTCCATCACTTCATCGATAGTGTGAGGGATCCGGAGATACAGAAAATACTTAGACTCGCCGATGTCAAAGATATTGGATCTGCCCTAGTCTACGCACATAAGATAGAGGCTGCCCAGCAGGCCGCGCGTAAAGACCGGCACTCAATCAGAGCCGTCTCTACTACTGATACGGACTATGATCTCAGAAAGCAAATCGAAGATCTGCGGCGAAAATTCCGTAACTTAGAAATGAGTAAAGGTGGCAGAAACACGAAAATTCAGTGTTGGACTTGCGGTGCAGTCGGACACGTTCAGAGAGACTGCCCAAAACGAAAAGATGATGGAAATGATCTTCGTCAGAAGCCCCATTTCAAATTGTTTCATATTTCTTCCGTAAGTAGCGGCGACAACGGACTTTTCGTTATGGGACATGTCAACGAAGTTCCCTGCAGAATGATAATCGATACTGGAGCCAACGTAACTATCATTAGGACAGATTTGGCTCGCAAACTTGGTGACAAACTTATCTGGACGCCGCCCTGCATTACCCTCCAAACTGTGACAGGTGACAAGATTAAAGTGCATGGAAAAATAAATCTAAACATTGCATTTGGTAATGCCGTGTACCATCATATGGCATATGTCGCTGATATAAATGACGAATTTATTCTCGGATTGGACTTTCTCAAAGAAAACCATTTCAAGTTAGATTTTAAAAATAATGAACTACATTCATGTTCTGAAGACATAGCGATTTTTAAGACGAAATATTCAGATATTAAAACAGTCCATCATATAACTGCGAAGAGTGAAACAACATTACCACCAAGAACTGAGACAATAGTTTGCGGAGCTCTTTCAGAAGATAATAATTTTCATTATGGATTGACTGAATATCCAGATTCCGACAATAGCGTTAAAGGAGTACTAGTGGCTTCTTCACTCGTCGACCTTTCACGAAATGTAATCCCGGTAAGAGTTGCTAATCTAAGTAATAAGGTAAAACTTATAAAAGAAGGAGAAGTGCTAGCGACTTGCAGTCCAGTGACCTGTATTAACCGAAATTGTCAAGCCACACTATCTGAGCCTCCTGACACTCTAATTAATGAACTCCTTCAGAGAGCAGAGTTAGATGATAAACAGAGGAATGCTGCAAGAAATTTATTATTAGAATTCGGAGATCTCTTTTCCAAGAAATCAGATGATGTTGGGCGAACCAAATTGACGCAGCACCGAATCAATACAGGAAATCATCCACCCATTAAACAACATCCGAGAAGATTGCCATTCGCTAAGCAGGAAGAGGTGGATAATCTTCTGATGGAAATGCAGCAGAATGACATTATTGAGCCATCAGAGAGTCCTTGGGCTTCGCCTATTGTTTTAGTTCGGAAGAAAGATGGTTCTACCCGATTCTGCGTTGACTATCGTCGGTTAAACAACATCACTAAAAAAGATAGTTACCCTCTTCCTAGGATTGACGATACACTTGATGCTTTATCCGGAAAACAATGGTTTTCGACTTTGGATCTCAAGAGTGGTTATTGGCAAGTAGAGATACATCCTGAGGATCGAGAAAAGACTGCATTCACCACAGGACAAGGACTTTGGCAGTTCAAGGTTATGCCATTTGGGCTTTGCAATGCACCTGCAACGTTTGAGCGCCTGATGGAGACAGTATTACGAGGACTTTCCTACGAAGCCTGTTTGGTATATTTGGACGATATCATTATTGTAGGGCGCACATTCGAAGACCATTTAAGAAACATCCGAAAGGTGCTGGAAAAATTAAAAATGGCCAACCTGAAGCTGAATCCTTGCAAATGTAATCTATTCCGACGTGAAGTAAGCTATCTGGGACACATTATCTCTGCTGAAGGTGTAAGAACAGATCCTGAAAAGATCTCCGCAGTTAAGGACTGGAGTCGTCCAAAAGATGTCCACCAATTAAGAAGTTTTCTTGGACTATGCACATATTACAGGAAATTTGTTAAGGGTTTTTCAAGTATTGCCAGACCTCTTCACAAGTTGACAGAAGTTAAACAGAAATTTCTATGGACAGATGAATGTGAGAAAGCTTTTAAACAACTGAAGGAGGCGTTGACATCTTCGCCCGTTCTTGCATATCCCCAGCCCGAAAAATTATTCATTTTAGATACGGATGCCAGCAACGAAAATATCGGAGCTGTTTTGTCGCAAGAAATTGATGATAAAGAATATGTCATTGCTTATTGGAGTAAATGTCTATCGAAACCAGAGCGGAATTACTGTACAACCAGGAAGGAATTGCTGGCAATCGTTAAAGCCATAGAACATTTCCACCATTATCTCTATGGAAGAAAGTTCTTGCTCCGGACAGATCACGCATCCTTAACCTGGCTTTTAAATTTTAAAAATCCGGAAGGACAGGTAGCCAGATGGATTCAACGACTCCAGGAGTTTGACTTTGAAATACGTCATCGCAAAGGAACTCTTCATGGAAATGCTGATGCACTATCAAGGAAACCGTGTAATGAAAGCTGCCGATATTGTTCTAGAATAGAGAAGAACTATCAGTTAGTAAATCCTGCGGTACGCCAAGTTAATGTTTCAACTCCATCAAAACCCGACCCATGGAGTGATAAAGAACTTAGAGAAGCCCAAAAAGAAGACCCAGATATAAATCCAATTTTAGAATTAAAAGAATCTTCCAGTATGAAACCAAGTTGGCAGGATATCTCCACCTACAGTCCTGCTACTAAGCAATATTGGGCTCTTTGGGACTCACTCCATATAAGAAATGGTGTCTTATACAGGAAATGGGAGTCCGATGATGGACGTAATTTCAAATGGCAGCTTGTTCTTCCAAAATCAAGAATTTCAGATGTTTTGAAAGAATTGCACAGTAGCTCAACTGGAGGCCACTTCGGAGTAATGAAAACTCTACAGAAAGTTCGAGAACGCTTCTATTGGAGCAAAACGAGACAAGATGTAGAGAAATGGTGTCAATCTTGTGATGACTGTGCGGCACGTAAAGGACCGAAGAAACGTAGCCGAGGAAGGTTGCAGCGGTACAACGTAGGAGCACCTTTTGAGAGGATAGCATTGGACATTTTGGGTCCTTTACCACGATCCTCAAATGGCAACAAATACATACTAGTTGTCATGGACTACTTTACTAAGTGGCCTGAAGCGTTTGCAATCCCCGATCAAGAGGCGACTACAGTAGCCGAGGTTCTAGTGCAACAATGGGTTTCCAGATTCGGCACACCCTTACAAATTCATTCTGATCAAGGGACAAATTTCACCTCTGTTGTGTTTAAAGGAATGTGTCAAATTCTCGGAATAGACAAGACGCAGACCACGCCACTACACCCACAATCGGATGGCATGGTAGAGAGGTTTAACAGAACCATCTTGAATAACCTCTCCCTTATGGTTTCCAGAAATCAGCAAGATTGGGATTTGAAGCTACCGCTGTTTCTGCTTGCATATCGCAGTGCTGTCCATGAGACTACCGGATATACTCCTTCACAGATGCTCTTTGGTCGCGAACTTCGTCTCCCTTGTGATCTTCAATTTGGTCGTCCACCGGATACATCTTCATCGCCAGAGGAATACCTTCGAGACCTTCAGGCACGTCTTGAAGATGTCCATAACTTCGCTCGAGACCGAATCAACCTGACGACCGAAAGAATGAAGACAAGGTATGACACAAGAGCGACGGGACATGAATTCCAAGAAGGTGACAAAGTTTGGTTGTGGAACCCGATTCGACGTAAAGGACTTTCTCCAAAGTTGCAAGCCAACTGGGAAGGTCCCTACACAGTCCTAAAAAGACTGAACGACGTCGTGGTTCGTATAAGAAAATCATCTGCTTCAAAACCAAAGGTAGTACATTATGATAGATTAGCTCCTTATCGTAATGTAGAGTAAAAATCAGTAGACCATGGTCTGTTTGTAAATAGTATAGATAATTTTAATCTTTTCTATTTTCTTGTATTTATAGTTGCTTGTGTATGTAATGTGCTCTGTATCCTCTTGAAATGTAAATTCTTTTATATTAAATTTGGCCTCCTATCAGGGGATTGTACTGCCCGGGACGTGCAGTCCTTGAGAGGGGGCAATGTTACAAATTTGTAAATAATGATTATATTTGTCTTAAAATATCTCAGACAGATCAGAAATTCTCACATTTTGGGCAAAAATTGCGGTATTTAGACGTGTTGTAGTTTAAAAGCGGATTTCCTAATGATTTGGCGACTTGGCGACAGTTGGCGAATCATTAGGAAATCCGCTTTTAAACTACAACACGTCTAAATACCGCAATTTTTGCCCAAAATGTGAGAATTTCTGATCTGTCTGAGATATTTTAAGACAAATATAATCATTATTTACAAATTTGTAACAATATATATATATATATATATATATATATATATATATATATATATATATATATATATATATATATATATATATATATATATTGTAACTAGCGAAAGCAGAGGCTAATAGCGCATTTGCGCGCCAAAAATCTACCACCCTCCTCTACCTTTCCCTTCCGATTATGTATTTATGTTGTTTCTTTGTTGTATGTTTCTGATGGCATCTGCCGATGATATATGTATGTTTGCTGATTTAAAAGTTATATTAAAAATTATGTAAGTATTGATAATATATATTATGTATATATTAAAAATTTATCGTCATCAGTAAGTTGAATTAATTTAAAGTGAAATTTTCATCAACTCCCGTGCCTTTAATTACAAATGAAATCAAGTTGATGTAAATGCATGAAATTTAAAATATATACCTATTATTTTTAGAGCTATTTAAATTTATTGAATATTTTATCCCCTTTATATTCATAATAACTTCTTTTAATTCATACCTAAAATCACACTGACAATTATTTCCATAAAATTGGCAATCCAAATGACCACTCAAATCGTTGCAGGGAATTCAAGTTTGTAGTAAGGACTGGTCATCCTAGAATTTTGATTTTTCCCTTAAGAAATAAAATTTTTGTTGATTTTTAACTGAGCCAGGCGCACTATCTTATTGTAATTTCCAGTTTGATGTTTCTAAAAGTTAATCGAAAGGTGTAAAGTGTTTTGGTAAGGTAATGATTGATAACAATTGACATTTTCCTTCACCATCACAAATTTACTGTTACTCTTAACTGTCCACTGAAACAATACTTCTCTGCGGAAAGCATGCTAGCATTAAATACGAGGGTTACTCTGAAATTTTTGAGATACGCGGATACGAGAATTTACAAAATAAAAATAACGGTTTAATTTTAAAGTACAAAGTATTTTAACACAGAAGACGATTTTTTACTGATTTACTTCAACTTGTTTAGCGTGGAATAAATTTTAAACAGAAGAGAAAATGGAGTTGACGCGAGAACATTTTCGCGCTATGATTTTCTACGATTTCAAAGCAGGATTAAATCAAGAAGAATGCGTTCAACGGTTGCAATTAGCATTTAGTGATGAATCTCCAGCTCGTGCTACTGTATTCAGATGGTTTAGAGAATTTAGAAGAGGTCGCAATTTTCTTCAGGATGAAGAACACACAGGAAATCCGCCGTCGGCAGTAATCCCGGATAATGTGTCTGCCATACGAAAAATGTTAATGGATGATTATGTTAATGGAAACGCTGTACCTATCAAATGATACAGAAGGAACTTAACATTGGATCCGCAGCCATACACAAAATCATTCATGAAGAATTACATTTGAAAAAAGTAGTTTGCCGTTGGGTTCCCCATAATCTAACTGAGCTTCAAAAAGAGGAGCGTGTCAGAATCATTAAAGAAACTCTTAATATGCTGAATGATGGTGGCCACCGCATCATTTCTAAAATTTTAACAGTGATGTGTGAAACAGTGATGAAAAGGGGATGAAGCGTACATACCGTTTTTTGACGTTCCAACACGTCAAGAAAGCAAAGTATGGGTCTTTGAAGATGATCCCACGCCGACAATGGTGAAAAAACAACGAGCACTGAAAAAAGTGATGTATGCCGTTTTCTTCAGAAGTACGGGATTGGTCAAAGCCATCAAGTTGGAAGGACAGAAGGCAGTAACAGCAAACTGGTATACCACTAAATGTCTTCCAGAAATTCTACAAGAACTGAATGTTAGGGGACTTATGCTTCACCATGGCAATGCATCTTCACATACAGCCGGATTAACAGATGAGTTTCTTAAGCAAAAACAAATTAAAGTGATCGAACATCCACCGTATTCACCTGATCTAGCTATGTGTGACTCTTGGTTATTCTTTAATCTAAAAAAGAACTTACATGGACGTCGTTTTCATTCAGAAGAAGAGATTGATGTGGCTATAAATGCATTTTTTTCATCTATTCGAAGAAATGAATGGCTTGAGGCATTTAATCTGTGGAAAATTCGTCTACAAAAGTGCATTGATGCTGGAGGAGACTACTTTGAACACACCTAAAATTTTGTAAGTATAACTTTAAAAA